>CM067305.1:61098023-61143403 GCA_034231615.1 Meghimatium bilineatum | reverse complement strand
AATGTGATTTGTTTTATGTTTGTGATCTCTCTTTGGATGTTTAAATTATCTGTTGATCTCGTAATTTCTATAGTACTTTCTCGCTTGACACGACTTCCATCCAGTTGACTCAGTTGTAAATTGTTATTTGACGAAATAATTAGGTAAGGTAAACACAGCAATAAGGGGAACTGGTCACCATATATATATATATATATATATACACACACACGACTAAATACGGGCCAAAGATATGACTAAATACGGGAACGTCTAGTCAATTATATAGGACAAACCAACGAGAATATTTTAAGAACGTGAACACAATAATAATAAGAGATGAAAGTTATGGCCAACAAAACAAGAACTAAAGAGAGAAACCCAACCTTAAATAAAAGTGAAAGAAAGAACAGAAGCAAGGAATACTTCCAAGAACTATGCAACCCAAATACTACAGTAGAAATTACACGTACACAATAATATACCAAGAAACCACTGAGCCAGCGATACTATACCGAGTAATATAAATAGAAATTAAGAAAACCCCAACAATAAATCACCAGGAAGTTTGGAATACGAAACGAAGACAATGGGTGCAAAGAGATAAGTGTGAAAGGTTGAACAGAATATTTCCAATAGTATGGGAAGATAATACAGTCCCAGATGACTGGTAAAACTCAATTATAGTTTCAATATGGAAAAAAACAAATGTACGAAAAGAGAATGTGAAACTTATCTCGGCATCTCACTATTCACACTCGCTGGGAAAATTAACGTTATTATACTAGAACAAAGAACAAGACACAGAATAACAACTAAGTGCATCCCAGTTTGGATTCACAAGAGGAACAGGGTGCACAGATGCACTATTTCCCCTTAGACAACTAAGCGAAAAAAGCTAGTGAATATGACAAAAAGTTTAAACATCCTCTTTGTCGACCTAGAAAAAGCGTTTGACAAAATAAAAAGACATCCTATGGGAAACGCTAGATATATAAGAATCAAGGGATAACTACTACACAACATCAAAGCAGTATACAAAAAAAGTCAAAACAAATGTGAGAACAACAAATGGAGTATCATAATAGTTTACAATAAAAATAGGAGTCAGACATGGATGTGTGTTGTCGCCTATTACTTTCAAAGTCTACATAGAAATAATTATAAAAGAAATACAACATGAGATTTGTAAGGAAACTACAGAGAATGAACAACTTAACAACGAATTCAATTAACTGCTTTTCGCTGACAATCAAGGCATCATATGTGATGACGAAAAACAAAAAAAACTGAAAACTCAGATCAACTCACTATCAAGAATATGCAATAAATACAACGTGCCATTAACACACAAAAGACAGAAACTATAGAAATTACGAGATCAACAGATAATTTAAACATCCAAAGAGAGATCACAAACATAAAACAAATAACATTCAATTACCCAGGAGGTATCTTCACATAATACGGACGACTCGATAGAGAGAGAGAGAGAAACACGTCGTCAAAGGTAAATGCGTTAGGATATCAGCTGTTACCTTTGCTATTGCATCAAAAAATCAACATGGAAGTAAAAAACCAAAAATAACAAAGATAATTTTTATACCAACGCTGTGCAACCACTGTCAGACATCTAGACAACTGACATCTAGATGTAAAAGAGAGATCAACACTTTCGAAATAAAATGTCTAAGAAAGGCTTTATTCGAGTCACAAGACATCACATAATTGGCAGTGAGAACATTAGAAAGATATTAGATAGAACATCTTGCATCGAATATATAGAGAAACAACAGATAAAATGATTTTGAATTTTAATGAGGATCAACTTTCATAAGAACTTATGACAAGATAGGACTAGATTACAGAGCCAAGGGCAGACCTAGGAACAGATGGATAGACAAAATCAAGAAAAAAATACTGAATAGACATAAGTACAACTCAGCCAGAGCAACACACCTGGCTCTGGAGTGCAGACTAAATCTCCTTCACAAATCCAAACGCTAAACGATAAGCATGAAAGCTACGACAACACAACTTGGGAATAGACAGATATATATATATATATATATATATATATATATATATATATATATATATATATATATATAATATATATATATATATATATATATATATATATATATATATATATATATATATAAAACCAGATAAACCATTTTTGTATTAACAAAACATTTAGTTCAGCTGTACAGGAAGTAAGAGCTTTTAGAGGAGCAGATATTGGAAGTGATCACAATCTCTGCATAGCTAAGCAAAAAATCAAACGTATAAAAACATCAAAAGTTCACCTACCACAGAATAATCGATACAAAACGTCTATTAGAAAGTAATTTACAAGAAGAATACAACACCACAATCAACAATCAATACACCGCCTTAGATAAGCCATCCGAATTAGTACATCCCATTACATCCATAGAAACGAAATGGGAGAGTTTTAGAAATACTGCAATAAATGCTGCTTTGGATACAGCCGATCTCATATAAAACAATAAGAAGAAATGGATAAGCGAGAACACTTGGTCAAAAATCCAAAACCATAAAGAGATGAAGCAAAAAAATACTCGCTGCAAAAACCACTCAAGACGAGTGACAAAACAGAATCACATACGCACTTTTAGACAAAGAAGTTAAAGCAAGCGCTAGAAAGGACAGGCACAATTATATAAACAACTTAGCATTGGAAGCTGAATCAACCTCAAAATACAACAACAGCAAGATACTACACCACATACCAAACAACTATGCAATCAGCCACTTATCCCAGACGCATCAAATTAAAGATAAAAATGACAAAGTTCTAACAACAACTGAACAACAAAAGCAAAGATGGGCTGAATATATTCAAGATCTTCTTAACAGACCACCATCCGAATCTACTCCAAAACTAGAGGAATAGGAGACAATGTCACCATTAGAGGCTTCAATAGAAAATTTCACCCATTAAGAGGTAAAACAAACAATTAAGAGATTAAAAAACAATAAAGCTGCAGGTCAAGATGACATGACAAGTGAAATATTAAAAGCAGCAAATGATAATGCCTTGTAATTTTTACTGGATATTTTCATTATGATTTGGAAAAACGAATGCCCACCTCAACAATGGAAAAATGGTATCATTATCAAACTACCAAAAAAAAGGAAACCTAACAAACTGTAATAACTGGAGGGGAATCACACTACTATCCGTACATGGTAAAATTCTTTGTAATATGATGCTTGCAAGATTACAGTCATCCTTAGACAAAAGACTTAGAGAAGAACAGTCAGGATTTAGACCAGGTCGTTCCTGCCTCGACCACATATACATTCTTAGAACAATAATGGAAGAATGTCTAGAATTTAGATCTAATCTCATTATAAAATTCGTTGATTTTCAAAAAGCCTTCGACAGCATCCATCGACCATCGCTTTGGGAAATTTTAAAAATATACGGATTGCAAAACAAATATATAAATGTGATAAAATCATTCTATACCAACTCAAAATGCTGTGTTAGAACAGAAAAAGGCAATTCAGAATGGTTCCCTGTGATTACTGATGTTAAACAAGGATGCCCTATGTCACCATTGCTATTCATTATCGCAATTGACTGATCTATGAGAAAAAGGAGAATGAGGAATCAAATGGATAAATAAAACAGCATTAGAAAACCTGGATTTTGCCGATGATCTGGCACTATTGAGTGAAAACCATCAAGATGCATACATAAAAAATTGTTAGTTTAAAACTCATCGCAGGACAAATAGATCTCCACATCAATTCATCAAAAACAAAAAAGTATGGACTTACCAATTCACAGAACGAAATTACTTTAAATGGACACCTTGATCAAGTACACAAATTCTCCTATCTAGGAAGTAGATTAAGACTCGACGGTGATGTCATGACAGAAATTACAACTCGCATTGCCCTAGCATCGAGTGCATTTAACAGACTGTCTAATATCTGGAATTCAAAGTCAATTAGCACACGCACGAAAATGCGCTTATTTAATTCCTGCGTTATTCCAGTGCTATCATATGGATGTGAGAGCTGGAAAAGCTCTTTATCTTCAGAAAATAAATTACTGAGTTTCGAGAACAAATGTCTTTGTAGGATAACTAACATCCATTGGAGTGAATTCAAATCGAATGATAAAATCAAAGAAGAGACACATCAAAATTTCATCACAGATGTTATCAGAAAACGCCATTGGTCCTACATCGGGCATGTCCTTCGCGCAGACACAAACAGAATACACCACCAATCTCTTGAATGGATACCTACAGGCAAAAGAGCAAGGGGTATACCAAAAGAAACACTCAGAAGAACAATACTTAGAGAAAGTAAAACAACCAATATTCATACTATTCAAGAACTGCACAGAATAGCTTTGAACAGACATAATTGGAGAGATCTGACCTCTGCCCTATGCGCTAACTTTAGCTCAAAAGGAAAATGAATGAAATGAATAAATATATATGTGCTGATGTATATTATATCTTACGTACACATTTGTCTGACGTTTTTCGTGTGTAACATTTGTATTCGTATGTTTGTAATAGTCTCCCCCATGTCTGAAAAATGTGTTTCCAACTATCACAAACATTCAACACAACAGAAATAATTAGTGAGTTATAAAATCTTACTGCTGTTTTAACACTGGTGTTGCTTTTCTAAAATAAGATTAGTTTTCACATACAAGCTAAAGCCATTTCCAGACGCATAGTGAATTCCACATTTTATTTTCTATCAGCGTATATGAATGGTCCAAGTTATTTGAAAGTGTTCACCTACTCATATTTATACACATTCATGATTTTGTTGGCCTGTGTTTCTGTTTCTACTGTTCACCAACAACGTCTTACTATTTTCAATGTTGATCTTCATGTCTTAATTGCCGGTAAATGTTTCCAACTTTGCTGTTGACTCTTGTAATTCTTCTATTTCGACGTCCTACTTGTATTTTAGGTCGTTTAGTATCACTCAATCAAACAACGTGGCAATCAACCACTGATGGTGGTAGACCACAAAATGCTGTAGATGATTCAAGAAGCACCTGCTCACTTACACAAGTTGAGGTTGATGGTCCGAAGTTGGGAGTAGAATTCAGTCGACGTGTTCGACTGTACACGATTACTATAGAAGTCGAGAAAGGTAAATACGTATGTCCATGTGCCGTCTTAGGTATAAATAATACCAATCTTAAGTTTCTATTTTATATGTTGATGAGCATCTTCGCTCACATATCTCAATCATAGCGGCTGATGGTTCCGGTTCTGTCTTTTGGTTAGCTTTTTTTTAATTTTAAAATGTTATTGTGTATTCCCTCTGTGTCACGTCTATCCTGACTGAAAATTCGCACGTTCGTGATACTGAATTATGAGCATCCACATAACAACCATCCGATTTAACGAATTCATAAAGTGCATTTGTTATGGTGCTAAGGCTTTCTAAATTATGGACTGGTTCGATTTTTCTCCACATCCACGTCTCCAATCGGTCAAGAGCAAAGATAAATGTGGCGTTCCGAAATTAGACCCACCTTTAACCCCCTAAAGTGAGTATATCCAACAACTAAGTACATAGTTACAATGTGTCTCTTCGTTCTGTGACTTCAAACATCAATTATAAAGTGTCACTTCGTTTCCTGACTTCATACATCAGTTACAGTGTGTCTCCAAACCCTGACCACACAGCAGTTACACTGTGTCTCTCCATTTCTTTACTTCACACATTAGTTACACTGTGTCTCTCCATTCCTTTACTTCACACATCAGTTACACTGTGTCTCTCCATTCCTTTACTTCACACATCAGTAACACTGTGTCTCTCCATTCCTTTACTTCACACATCAGTAACACTGTGTCTCTCCGTTCCTTTACTTCACACATTAGTTACACTGTGTCTCTCCATTTCTTTACTTCACACATCAGTTACACTGTGTCTCTCCATTCCTTTACTTCACACATCAGTTACACTGTGTCTCTCCATTCCTTTACTTCACACATCAGTAACACTGTGTCTCTCCGTTCCTTTACTTCACACATTAGTTACACTGTGTCTCTCCGTTCCTTTACTTCACACATCAGTAACACTGTGTCTCTCCGTTCCTTTACTTCACACATTAGTTACACTGTGTCTCTCCATTCCCTTACTTTACACATCAGTTACAATTTATCTCTCCATCACTTGACATCTGTTACAGTGTGTATCTTCCTACTGTGACATCAGTTACAATGTTTCTCTCCATCCCTTTTCTTCACACCTAAGTTACAATGTGTCCACCCATTCACTGACTTCATTTATACGTTACAGTGTGTCTCTCCATCCCCTGACTTCACACATTAGTAACAAAGTGTCGCTCCATCCCCTGACTTCACACATTAGTAACACAGTGTCTCTCCATCCCCTGACTTCACACATTAGTAACAAAGTGTCTCTCCATCCCCTGCCTTCACACATTAGTAACAAAGTGTCTCTCCATCCCCTGGCTTCACACATTAGTAACAAAGTGTCGCTCCATCCCCTGACTTCACACATTAGTAACAAAGTGTCTCTCCATCCCCTGACTTCACACATTAGTAACAAAGTGTCTCTCCATCCCCTGACTTCACACATTAGTAACAAAGTGTCTCTCCATCCCCTGGCTTCACACATTAGTAACAAAGTGTCTCTCCATCCCCTGACTTCACACATTAGTAACAAAGTGTCTCTCCATCCCCTGGCTTCACACATTAGTAACAAAGTGTCTCTCCATCCCCTGACTTCACACATTAGTAACAAAGTGTCTCTTCATCCCCTGACTTCACACATTAGTAACAAAGTGTCTCTCCATCTCCTGACTTAACACATTAGTAACAATGTGTCTCTCCATCCCCTGGCTTCACACATTAGTAACAAAGTGTCTCTCCATCCCCTGGCTTCACACATTAGTAACAAAGTGTCTCTCCATCCCATGACTTCACACATTAGTAACAAAGTGTCTCTCCATCCCCTGGCTTCACACATTAGTAACAAAGTGTCTCTCCATCTCCTGACTTAACACATTAGTAACAAAGTGTCTCTCCATCCCCTGGCTTCACACATTAGTAACAAAGTGTCTCTCCATCCCATGACTTCACACATTAGTAACAAAGTGTGTTCATCCACTGACTTCACAAATCAGGTATAATATTTCACTCCATCCACTAACTTCACACCTCAGTTACAGTGTGTCTCACCATCCCCAACTTCAGACATCAATTGCAGTGTGTCTGCCAATCCCCAGACTTCACACATCAATTACTCCATCCCCTGATCAGATTAGTTACAATGTGTCTCTCCGTACCCATACTGTACACATCAGTTACAATGCGGCTGTCAATCACCTGTCTTCAGTAACAATGTATTTCTGCATCCCCTGACTTCACACATCACTTACCATATGATTCTATATTCCCTGATTTCACTTTAAAGCAAGTCACAATGTGTCTCTATTCTCTGACTTCACACATTTTTGTAATGTAGGTAACACATTTGTGGGTAATTATTCTACACATTTCTCTCAATGGTTTCGTGGCGTCTCCTGCTCATATTAACATAAACCAATCGCAAACTATGATTGTTGGTGTCTGGAATATGGATGGTGCAAACTATTGATGTCAAAAGCTAGACAAATATAACTACATGACAAATAACGTGGCAGTGCATATGGCACTGCTGGGTGTTAGTGCTGTCTTCAGGAAGGTTTGCATTAACTGTATTTTTCTTTAAACAATAGTCAACAATTGAGGCAATGTATTATGGTGTGTGAATACATTTATGCATGTGAATACATTGATGTATGTGAATGCATTGATGTTGATGTATGTGTATTCTTTGATGCGGATATATGAACGTATTAATGTGGATGCATTGATGTAGTTGTATATGAATGCTTTGGTTAAGATGTATGTTAATGCTTTGAGTTATATATATGTGAATGTATTGAGGTTCTGGAGATGGATATGTCCAAGTGGAATGGCCATGATATCCAGCTGCAATCATTGAGAGTCCGGAACGTTGAAACATCAATTCGTGCTAATTAGTGTGTATGATTAATGCTATAGTTGACTATACGTGTTCGAAATCATCCTGGCTACAAACGGTATGTTTCAATTGAAGAGAAATATATTTAAAAAAACCATGGAATAAGGATGCAGTCTTGAGATATATCCCGTATCGTCCGTTGCCGATGCCACATGGAAATGATTACTAACCTATAACTGTTGTCTCCCGATTTAATTCAGAGGACCTACAATGGGCCTACTAGATCTGTCTTATAGCAGGACAATGGTTCTACTAGATATGTCTTATAGCAGGACAGTGGGTTAACTAGACTTTGAGCAGGGCGTAGGTCGGAGAATGGAAATACGTTCTATCCCAATTTTATTTGCGCTAATGGAGCGAAACACCCGTCTTCAGCGGGACTATCATGCAGAAGACATGAAATATAATATCAGTCATTAAGTAGACATACCATTTAACGTTAATATTAATAACAGTAGATTTGACGATGCGTACTTACGTTTAATAATGTCATCTGTTGCAGGTGATCTACACAAAAAATCTCACATGTTTCTGTATGGTTCTTCGAATACGGTAGAGCGTGTCCTGACATTTAACGCTACACAACAGACGGAATCAATTTATATTAAAAGATTAGAACCGATTTTCAGGTTTTCACTAAGACTATCACACCAGACACCTCTCGTAAGAAGGAAGTTAAAAATTTGCAATATTGCCGCATTAGGCGGTAAGTATACGGTGGATTCACCACTCTATATGGAAGTATGTTTATAAAACATTAATCTATTTAAAACAGTGTTCAAAAACACCAAACATATTTGTTAATACTTGTGTATACTGTATATATAGCGAATTTCTGTTACTGCAGATATATTTTATCAATTTTTGACTAAGTTGTTATAATACGATTTGACTGTATGTCGTCAATACTAATGTAGTAAATGTGCAAGTCTGTGTTTCACCTAGGATTATCTTATATCAAGCTCACTTGATCGGTGATGCTTTTCTAATATGTGACATGGTGGACCATGTGGTCAACCCTCCGGCATGTCTGATGCATCTAATAAATATCATCTCAATCAATCAATCAAGCAAGTGCCATACCGAGTGGCGTAGACGATCATGTTTCTCCTCGACTTTTGGCATCATAATATAATACAGTACAATACAATACAATACAATACAATACAATACAATACAATACAATACAATATAATATAATATCATCTGTTACCATCTAGTATAATCTATTGGCATCTAATAGTATCTGTTGACATATACTATCATCTGTTGATATCTGATATCATCTGTTGTCATCTAATATCATCTATTTGCATTTCGATGTGACAATCAAGCTCAAGCATATTAATTGCCTCCGCTGTCGATTCTCAACATTGATAATGTATCATAAATATTGACCCCAGACACGTGATCGTATTACACAGAGTGACCAATGAAAATAGGGTAAAAAGTGAAAGGGCGCCACTTTGAGGGATAAATCCTTCCGCCTGCGTATTTGACAAATACACAGTACAACACCACAAAAGAGAAAAGAAAATTCTTACAGTCAACATCTCAACAATCTTCAAACTTGCGGATCTAATTATATCTAATTTTTGTTTTTGGTACACCTCGACCAATTCTTTACAATGCAGCTTTATTGTCTTCTTGAGTATATCGTCTATACGCAATAATAACCCTTCTTTTCGCAATGAGTATACTTTATTTCGATACAGAGTACATCTTCCTTTCGTATGTGTGCAATTCTTTTTTAAAATGTACTTCTTTTTCATTGAGTTGACTTTAATGTGGTAACAGCTACACACTCTTCTAGACGGGCAATGTTGACAACGTTAAACATGTTAGGGAAATAAAAACAATGACCTACACACTCAACATCTCCAAGTAAAGTAAAAAGTAAAGTAACTCATAGCATTTATTAACGCTGTAGGGGTGTGCGATGTTAGCTATCTCAAATTTCAGTGGATCTGCAAATGAGGGCAGTAGCCATCTCCTCTCCCTCGCAGTCTTTACTTCCCGGATTAATCCAGTACCCATTTAAGGCTGTGTCGACCTGGGAGTCGTTGTGATCTGAAATAAATGTCTTCCTCAACTGGAGATTGAACCCATGACCACTCATATGAGAAGCTATTACGCTAACCCCTGTGCTACGCGACCATCATTGCCGTATTATATTTGTAACAGAACACTGATTTTTCACAAGAATGAATTCATTAAAGAAATCGATTATATAAATTTATTAGGTAGCCGTAAAACATTATAGCAGAAGAAAAGTATACAATTAGTTTGACTAATCTCACATGGAATACTACTTTGTCCTCATTGACATCGAGTAGTCAGTACGTCACAAGCTCTTTCTATGGGGCAGCAGATACAATCTGATTGATTCGAATAGCAATAAAGAATTGAGTCCAATAACAGGAAATCAATTGGGGGGGGGGGGTGGGACGTGTGTGCACATATGAAGGAAATGATAATTAAATAGTTTTGTGTGCGCATTCCTTTATGTATAATGAAAATTAACATCAAAGTAGTTAATTAAAATACTATAGTGCCTGGGGACTATTCAACCCTACTATTACATTGTCAGAATATATAGCCTTCGCCATCATCTCTGCACATTATTCATTAAGTCAAACAAAAACACTCCGCCGGAGTCGGATGCGTCGGGCTATTTCCGTTCTAAGATATCCATACAATGCTCTTTTTTATTTTATAGACTTCAACCTGCTGGAAATCTAGTAGGATCATTGTGCTGTTACAAGAGAGATTCAGCGGGAGTTTGAGAATAAACGTCGAATGAAGAAAAATAAGAAACAAAATACATTTAAAAAAAAACAGGAGAGTTGGAAAATAGAAATGTTAGTCGCAAGTGTCTTTTCACCTATCTTACGAGGAATAAAGAATAGCAACACTGGTTACCTACCATCGTGTCGTTCGAGGCGACTAAGGAGTTTTTTTGGGTTGGCTATATAATCCTATATATGATCAAACTGACCCGGAAGCCATGCTGGAGGCCCAAAGGCGTAGATATTACAGCAAAGCTGTAAACATGACACAACGCATTTCGTTCTTTGGACTACAGCCTGCTAGTCTGCATTAGTTTGAGAACAAACTCACAAGAGGAAGAAGAGGTCGTACTGTTTGGATAACAGTTGTCCTAATAAATCTCATAATCCAATTCTGCGGCATTTCAGCAACGACAGTGAACAGACAATCTATATATATATATATATATCCAATTAGATAGTTAAGGAATGTAATGACAACACGTAATATTTATGAGAAGTGCATTAACAACATCTCAAGGAAAAGAAATATTTTCATATTGTGGTGTTGATTGGGCCAATAACAACATGATTTAAGATAAATAACTTAGAGAACTATATATGTATATTCATTATCGCAATCATTTTGTACCTTATTTCAATATTCTCTTTAACGTAAGCGTCCTCGCACATAGATAGAATGTACCGCTAACGAGATGTACTATCCGCACATATAAAGAACTATCGAATTCCGGTTGTTGTTTTTTTTTAATTGTTAGAGACACACATACATATTTACTGCTGAAACATCTTGAAATTTCTTCGTTCACATGGGACAAAATATTGCCTCACTTCGTGATGTTGATTCTTGCAACTTGTCTACACTCTGATCTGACATTATTTATCAATGCAGCTAATTCATGTATAGTGTCTCAAAATGACATTCGAGTGAGCTTGTTTAATAAGATCGTGTCCAAGTCCTCTTTTAAAATCCAACAATGAAATGACCACATTTCATAGCCATTTTACCGGAATTTTGAAAAATTGTTATACTAAGACCATATGTTCTTCAAAGCACGGGGGAGGTTGGAAGATGACTATGTGTATAGAAAAGATATGGCGCGATAATATAACAAACAAGACATGTTGTGAAGTTTCTAAACTCATGAGATTTGTAGGTGATAGAGATGTGTGGAGATATGGCTGGAACAAATGTCTCAATGTGATACCTCTACTATTCTGACGGGTAATAGTGTTATTGTTATTATTTTCATGTTTTACTTCTGTGTATCAATTCAACTTGCCATCTCATATTTTATTAATTATAATTAGTTCTGACATTAATTCTTGTTAATGTGGTTACATGATATATAACCATCTTGAATGTACTTGTTGACTTACCTTTCAGACCCCGTTTGTCCCGACAACATGTACGGACTTGACTGTGAACGGAAGTGTAATTGTAGTCAATCTGAAATATGTAATTTTATAACTGGGGCGTGTGCTCCAGGATGTCCTACTGGCAAGTATGGATTCAACTGTTCATTACGTTGTAGTCAGTACTGTAGCTCTGCCTGGTGTAACTATTATTCAGGTTCATGTTTTCCTTGTCGTTCTGGATATGATGGAAGTAGGTGTGACAAACGTAAGCATTGCTAACAAAATTCGTCAAATGTAATGTTAAAAGTAGTAAATAATGTTATAATATGGTATCTCCGTAGCACAGTAAGCTGCTCGCCTAGTGATCAGGTTGCTACTTGTTCGAATCCGGCTCGTGACTTCTTCTTTAATAGGTAATTTGTTCATAGATCACTGGATATTATCGTTTGAAGCTTAGGAGCTGAGTGCTATCAGTGGTACTTTCGGGTTTAAAGCTAGGGAGTTGAGTACTACGAGTGGTACTATCGGGTTTGAAGCTAGGGAGTTGAGTGCTATGAGTGGTACTATCGTCAGTCTGTGTGCCATTTCGATGCGAGGGATGGATTATATATGGGGAACCTGATTGCAGTGAAGTACACCCTCTACGCATTTTGAGCATTATATATGTTGTAATAGCATATCATATATTTGGAGACCAGTATAGCTGATATATAACAGACCTGTCTTAATCATGATAATGTAGAATCATAAAGGTAAATCCAGGAATATGGTAATGATGTTTTGCTAATAACTAAATACACACATAATAACAAACACAAATCGACGTTTCGACGAAAAAGGCCTTTATCAAGACACAAATTGAAACAAATTTAAAACCAAATGTATGAAGCAGTGTGGCACGTCCAACTTTAGTATATACATCAAGTTAGAGAAATTACTATCTTCTCCCATCATGTCTGTCTATCCACACCAGTTTATATGGACGTCTGTCCAAACTACCGCTCATGTGTATGTGAAATGGACTAGTACCAGGTACATACTACCGCTCGTGTGTATGTGACATGGACTAGTACAGGGTATAAACTACCGCTCATGTGTATGTGACATGGACTAGTACAGGGTATAAACTACCGCTCATGTGTGTGTAACATGAAGTTTTAGTAAAGGGTACAAACTACCGCTCGTGTGAATATGACATGAAGTTCTAATACAGGGTACAAAGAATATCACCACTGTCTTCCTTTCCAGCATATTGTAGTAGGCGAATACGAAAGTTGGTGACAATATATCCCGTGTGAAAATAAACCCATCAGTGTTACATCTTGTCTCAATTTCTTACTTCTGTCTTCTATCAAATAATCACCATTGATGACGAAGACATGCAGACAGTGAACATTGAACCTTTGTCCATCCGTGGTAGGCTCCAAATGACAGGGCATGTTAGATGTGAAATCACTTCTGTGGCAGACTCCTAGGTGACAGGGAATGTTAGATGTACCATCAATTCTGTAGCAGACTCCACATGACAGGGAATGTTAGAGGTGCTATTACTTCTGTGGCATACTCCAAGGTGACAGGGTATGGTAGATGTGCCATCACGTCTTTGGTAGACTCCAAGGTGACAGGGAATGTTAGATGTGCCATGATTTCTGTGGCAGACTCCTAGGTGACAGGGAATGTTAGATGTACCATTACTTCTGGATGAACATATCTAAGAGACAAGAGTGATAAGATAATTGCACTAGATGTATTTGATGTATTTCTGACAGGACCTGGTAATAGTAGGGTTACTCTCGTATTTGAATGCCTCCCTTCTGGGATTAGACACGCATAAATACACGCCCAAACCAACACACACAAATGAGAAAACAATTGTGGTTTTTTGCTTTTATCAGAAACGCCATGGGCTGCCAAGAGGTAGATGCTCACGGCTACATTTATTATTTCATGGTCTGCAACATCATCATCTCACTTAATGAAAATAGTTTGATAGATTTGCAAACAAATAGATAAATGTATGTGTACATTCATCATCGCTTACGTTAGTCGGACACTTTCCTGTGAAAGATAACTATACAAACGATATTCCTATATGAATTTGTAATTGTGGGTATTTATTTTTTCTACCGATATAAATTGATATTGACTACTTAATTTAGAATATTTTCACAGTCCGTAAATTTGTTCTTCATATGTTGGCATACAATGTAATGATCGTGAGTCTTTGAACTGTCTGACAGAACACTCATGTCGCGGCTCTATGTGGGGACAAAACTGTGATCAAACGTGTAATTGTAGTGCAAATGAAGCATGCAATGTTATCACCGGTGCATGCGAACCACGATGCAGACCTGGATTTTACATGTTAGGCTGCTCACTGCCGTGTAGTCCTCATTGTGAGACTGTCACATGCAACTATTATTATGGAACATGTTCCCCGTGTCGAAGTGGATACTTTGGACAAACGTGTAGACAAGGTAATTATTGTTAACGTAATATATACATGTCATGTATTAGCAAATTTCACTTTCTTTGTTCATATTTAAAATGACGTATCTCAACAAATATATTGAGCATACAATACAAACATTATGTGTGAATTTGATATCGCATAGACACTATGAATTACTGAATTATTTGTTTCATTAAAATGAAGTCATTGGTTTCAAATTTCGTATATTTGCTTTCATATATATATATATATATATATATATATATATATCATAAATATTGCAATGTCACTCTCAAATCATACCAATTGTATGATAAACCAACCATATAATAATTAAGTCTTATAAGTCACTATAAACGTCTTCAACGGTGTATGTGAGATTTTGTGGAGAAATATACGGAATTATATATAAATTTATCTCACGTCTATTTGTCAACAAAATCTCACATACACATACTTATGTGAACATATTATGTGGCAATATGTTTGATATATCTCTTAGATATATTTACACTCCACAATATATACATATTGACAATAGGAAAAAGTAATATTGACGGTCGTTTTTACAGAGTAATATGTTACATTTTGCGCAGGAGGAGGGAGGGGTTTCGTCAAAATGTTATGTCATATACAGACAACTAAAATGGTATATCATCCATCCAGAAATCATAACCCGACAGGGTCAAATCAATTCTGCACTGTACTTCAGTCATTTCTATCTTCAGTAATCCAGATGGATTCTGCACTGTACTTCAGTCAATTCTATCTTTAGTGATTTAGATGGATTCGGCATTGTACTTCAGTCATTCCTTTTTTCAGTGATCCAGATGGATCTGCACTGTATTTCAGTCATTTCTATCTTAAGTGATTCAAATGGATTCTGCACTGTACTTCAGCCATTTCTATCTTCAGCGATCCAGATGACTGAGGAAACATCTAGACTTGTCCCGAACATGCTTGGCTTGTTAATTGTGTCTGTCCATAATTTTCTTCGTTCTTTTCCTGATTCTTCAAACGTTACTCTGTATCCTGCAGTTATATATCAATATTATCAAGCGACGTCTTTGCAATGGAAACTACCTGCAACGAAAGTCCTCTAATAGTCCTTTTTGCATACGAAATGCCACTAGAACCTCTTTGTTTGTTGTCTTATCGTTCTATGAAATTCTCCCCATTCTTCTATATATCTATATCTCAAAGACATGTTTTCTTCTAGTTGCGTGTTCAGTGTCCATGTTTCTGAGTCAATACATCAATAAACGATATATATCGAAATTTATATTTTCCATGTTTAATTTTTTTCTTAAACATCATTGAATGTCATTCCTTAATGTCATTGAAAACACTTTCATCAATTCATATTGTCCTCTTTACTTCTGTTTTCACATCTGCTACTATCACAAGAAAACATAATGTATCCTATATATTGGTAATGATCTACGTATTGTACTATCTCGCTATGTATGTTTATGGTAACTAAGTGTTCAAGCTTAACTTTTCTTATCATTTGTCTAAACATTTATCAGATTATTATTACAAACAAAAACAATAATAACACGTGTCATTTATACTACAATATGTTGTATAATTTTCACTTCACGAACTTCTGACTTCATCAGTTTTCAAACAGCGTGATTATCTTTGATTGAGTTATTGCCTTCTCCTGCAGCTCATTTTTGTCCAGATAACATGTACGGGGATGATTGCGATCAGAAGTGTCAGTGTAACCCAAATGAAGCATGCAATTTTATCAGCGGCGTATGCGATCCTGGATGTCCCGTGGGATTTTACGAATTTAACTGTTCATTACACTGCGGTAATGGCTGCGCCAATGGATGGTGTAACTATTATTCTGGATCATGTTATCCATGTAAATTTGGCTACTTTGGAAATAAATGTGATGAAGGTAAGACGCGATGTGTAAAACGTGTGTAATACGCGATGTTAGTCAATCAGACGCGTTATAATTGTATATATGTTGTATAGTTTGTTCCATAATTCATGTTAGTCACTTGAGCTCAATTTTCAGGAAAACTACCTGATTCGTCATCGCCATGTGACATATGCAATCTAGGACGCGGTCTTCCTTATGGACTCTCTGTACACTCCACGATTCTTGGCAAGTACAACTGCCGTAGCTAGAAACCATGTTTAAGCAATCTGGTATATTACTGCACCATAGTCGTCTTGGGTACCCTTTTCCCCTGTTGCCTTCAGCTATTAATCTTACCACGCTGTTATGCCTTTTATATTAGAAAAAAAGAAAGCTTTCTTGATAGGACGTTGTTAAGAAGCCATCACTCTTCAGCGTGTATTGATCTTAACACTTCTTGATTTGTCTTTTTAGCTGTCTATGGTATACGTTAAATTAAATGCATAGCAATCATATTTCTAAGTTAGTCTTACGACCTTAGGATTTCATTGTATACAAATATATCAATAGATTGGAAAATTCACAAAACTTTTTTGCTAAGTAGTTTTGCCCAGGCAGCAAATAATAACACTCACATTTTACATTTTATCGCAATAAACAAAATAACAATGAGATATATAAATAAACGACACACGACGATGCATTCGCACTCATCACGATTGAAATCGTGGTTTTCATACTATACTGGGTTGATTTTATGCGCATGAAGAATAAAAACAAGTTCATTTCACAACAGCATAATTAAATTCGCCTCGCCAATGTGTTGCAGGGGCCAGAAAGGGGAGCAAAGAATAGCAACACTGTTTACTTTCCACGCATGTCGTAAAAGGCGACTAAGGAGGTTATGGGATGAAGTTGGCTGTCCCATACCATATCAGGTAAGTGACCCAAAGCCATGCTGAAGTCGGATGTGTCAGGCCGAAACACGCAGCTATCACAACAATGCTGTAAACCATTATACAACGCATTCTGTTTTCCGAAATACATCATGCTAATCTGCAGGAGTTTGAGAACGAACGCAGAAGAAGAAAAATAAGAAGAATTCTTATTTTTATCGCGCCTGCAATTGGCCAGTATATTTGTACTTTACGTCACAATCAATGAAGTATTAGAGTGAAATAAGCAATAAATAAATAAGGTGTATTTCCCCTCATTAACCTGAACTACCGACATACTCTTGCTTGTAATACTATAAAGAATGGCACATTGCGTACAATCACAAAACCTTTATAAATGTATAATATGTATAGATCATGTATTAATCTAGCTATAACATCAAAGGACAGAAATGGTTTTATATGGTAATGGAGAGTCTGAGGTTGGATTCAAGAGATCGTTTTGACTTTTCAAGCATTTTATGAAAAGAACAAAGTATTCCACTGGAGAATATGAATTATGGAACGGACTATATTTGTTCATTCATATGCACAACTAATGATGTTATCACAGTTTAATGATTTTGGAAGAAAGCAAGAAGTTAGAGTGTGTATTGCGAGTAGTGTATAAAATATATGCTTTAATCTTAACTGTGTAGGAACACTTCATGTAATAACTTTGCTCGTGATATGAAAACAGTCAGAGTGTTGACATTCGCCAAATAAGATCTAACTGCAGTATCTAAAAGAAGAATCAGAATTCTTACGTGATGTCTGTGGACTGTTTGCTTTTCATGGTCAGTATTTGTTCTGCACAGTTGCCGCTTACAAACTTCGACAAACGAAATGAACTGGACTAAATGGAAACATGACCTAAAAACTTTGAATTATCTTTGTTTGTCTCTTATTGGGGAAAGTCACGGTCGATGACATTTTCTAAATCTAGTGATGTGTAATTTGTTTCCGAATAATCTACAAGTTGTTCTTGACAAGAATAAAATAAGAGAATTATTTATAACAGCAAAAATACGTTTAAACAATAAGAATTATCATTTACATTTCGTTGTACAGCGACATAGTTATACACTTTACGTAAGTCTACAATAGTAGTAATATCCGATTTTTTAATGTGGAGATTAGTCAGATCTGCCATGATCAAACTTGAATCGCCCTTTCCGTATGTAAAAAAATCAATCATAATACGAGTCGAATCATCGACTCAAATTTCAATGTGTAAACACATTTTCATGTAGTAATCATTCGATGTCTAGTTCTGTGGTACGCTGGCATTGACTGGCGATGTCCCTGACCACCATGACAGGAATACCACAGCTTGGAAGTCCAGGATCACAAATGAAGATCAGTAATAAGATTTCCATATATTCATCATTGGCTTTATCAATATTTCTATATGACTGTAAGACCCCTACGGCGGAGAGAAGAATCCAGACGTTTGAGAACAACTGTTATAGACATGTGTTTGGTATCTGCTGACGAGAACATAAGATCAATGTATTTGTGCATGATGCAAGTAATGTATTAGCTGATCAATGAAAACCAGTAACGATTCAGAATTTTTGAACAATGTGCTTCCCGAGATTTGACAAATGATTGTCCTGTATGCTATGGTGATATTTATTCAAAGTTTTTTCCAATACTCAGGAGTGCAATATTCATTTTGAGGTATACAATATTTGAGTCACGGTTAAAATTTTGAATTGTCGTATGACATATGGGCATCTGTATGTTCTAGAGCATGGACAGCACTTCCGCTGGTGGTCTCGTGCTGGACAAATATAGCTTTGTTGCCACTGTATCGTTTTACATACACAACGTTGCCCTCTAGCTCGTGTTGCATTTGCCAGATTTAGTGTGCACTCTTAAGATCATCAGATTCTAGTGAAATATACCAATTTGGGGACATTGTCATTGGCCGCTGATGCAATGTTTGTGCATATTTACTGCCCGAGTCGTAATGCACATATGACATTTAGCACTGCCTGCCTACAGTTTTGCTAGATGTGTTGGCACAGAGGTCTCAGAGATATTGTTTATTTTTTATGCAGCCTATTCACATTACAACCTCTACATCTACTAACACAAGCGTAAAAGTGTTGACCAGGATTAAATTATGAGCAGCTGTATTGTTATTTGAATGTTGCATTATGAGGATGTACTTTTAGGATCTTGGTTATCAGCTAACACTGGGTCCGTACGAGAGTAATGCGAAACCCCTTGCACCCCGATACAGGTCATATAATAATTATAAAAAAAAGAGAAAAGCTGAACGTGGTCATTGATTCTAACATAACATGGGCAAATCTAGACATACATTTTAATTACTTTTTAAGCATTACAATCACGATTATTCATATTTGGCGTATGTGGTATAATGGTTAGAGCCGGAGGTATGGATACTCATTTCATGAGTTGATAACTAGCAGTAGTTGCATAAAATACATAGTTTTATACATTTTGGTCCTATACAAAAATCAGTTACAGCCAGGTACTTTTCTTTCTTTCAAAAAAATGTCATTACTGCGTGTTTTCCTGTAAAGGAGAGCAGGGAGGCTTTTAAGTCTGTGAAAAAAAGCCGCTTTGCCAAAGCTGTCGCCGCGACGTGTACATGAAGAACTTTTTTGATCGGATTGAACCCGAGACCTCAGGAATCCGAGGCCGGCGTACTTGCCGTACGGCCATCCCTCCACAGCCAGGTACATATTTCAATATATAGATGAATCTTTATCTATTGTCTATGAATCTATTTATCTATTGTCATTTCCAATGGTGCCGTTAAGTGTCGTGAGGGAACTTGAAATGTCTGTCTTTGGGGGAACTTGAAATGTCTGTCTTTGGACATGTGTTTTGCGTTGAACATGGTGGGAGAGCAACATCACAAGACGGGCAGCTGGACAGGTTACAGTATGGCAGAGGGCACTACCAAAATAAGAGACATTAGGTCTTATGGAGGTCTGTTGCAGCTAACCTTCGTTGCGGGGACGGTTTTTGATGATGATGACCATGGTCAGTCTGAGTAATTTTGAGGTTTCTTTCTAGCTCCAACACTCTTCAGTCTGATATTTTCTGCCATGCTGACCGACGCATTTAAACGAATTTTCTGAATCCTCCGACAACTTTGGTTTCACCATCAACACAAAGAAAACAGAGGTCATGTTTCACCTCATCCATACAAACCAAAATTAAATCACCATATAAGGATCAAATAAGAAGAGTTTCACACAGTCAATAATTTCACCTATTTGAGCAGTACTCTCTCACCCGAAGTAAACATCGATACTGAGGTAAACAACAAAATAGCGAAATCTATTGCCACACTTGGAATACAGCGGAAAAAAACTGAGGAGAAAAGAAGAGGTATAACAAATACCACCAAACTCACAGTTTACCAAGAAGCAGTAATATAATCACTCATGTATGCGTGTGAAATATGAACAGTATATGTCAGACATGCTAGAATACTCAACCACTTCCACCTGAGCTGTCTTTGTAAGATACTCAACATCCATTGGTGGGATAACATACTAGACAGTGAAGTTCTGATGGAATCTAAGTCTGTAACCATGCATACAATGTTGATGGAATCTAAGTCTGTAACCATGCATACAATGTTGATGAAGGCCCAGACACGCTGGACAAGACATAGTCTGCATGAAAGATCATCGTCTACCAAAGAAGTTGTTATATGCTGAACTCCAGAGTGGCCCCCGCAAGACCGGAGGAAAGAAGAAGCGTCTTAAGACACAATTAAGACATTCCTGACCCACTTCAAAATAGACATACATCATGGGACAATCTTGCACAAGACAGATCCGACTGATGTCGTATAATCAAGAGTGGTGCACCAGCTGCAGAGAGCCTCAGTCATTAATCTGCTCAAGAAATTCGCCGTGGGAGAAAGGTAACATCTGTTCAATGTCCCACAGACTCTTCCAACACATGCTCAGTTTGTGGTAGCCAATTGCAAACATCATATGACTCCTTAGTTACATTCGGTACATCGTAAGCATCATCATCTTCATCATCGTTCCAGTTGAGCTGAATGGTCATCGTCGACGGACGAACAATACGGTTTCTCCGATTACCTCCACCCATCTAGATGTTGGTCTTCCTCGCGCATTTTAGCTCAATTTTCTGCTGTTGTATGCACGAAGGGCTGGTTGCGTTAGTTCCATTATCATTATGTAGCCAAATGAACTGATTCGATTTCTTTAGATGCAGTCTAGACATCAGCTAGTCTGCATGTCTTTCCGGATATCTTAATTTCCCCCGCAGTCTCTTTTGATGCCATTTGTAGCCTTCCTCAAACATGTCTTTACATAATAGTAAATTATATGAACATATATCTTAATTTCAAATAGAAGCGTTGTATGTGTGTATTCCAGTATGTTACAGTAATTATCACCATCTCATTACCACATGTTCCAAATTATTAGCAACATGTAATTACCGCATCCCCCCCCCCAGTTATTTGCAACATATTATTTATTACAAGGTATTCCAATTTTTCTTGTTGAATTTTATGTTGCTACGGTGTAAACAATTACGATTGTTTTTCATTGCAGAATGCATGTCGGGCACTTATGGGCACAGTTTACCTTGCAAGAATTGTTCGGTTGGATGTGATGGTGTATGCAACACAGTGAATGGATACTGCAAGAACTGTAAGGAGAACTTTATTGGATTACTTTGTGAAGGTCACTACTTATAATTGTATAGCTTATACAGTAACAAGCACGTTTAATACATAACATGCATGTTATATGAACCCTATCGATCTATGCGAGTTACTAAATCGCTTCTAAATGCATTTTGCAAATATAAGTATATATTCTTCTATCACCCCAAAGGGTCTTAGCAATGAAACACGCAATGTCCAGACATGTATACTCATGAGGCAATGGTGTTCTATGACAATATGTCTCATTCTTCACCATGTATCACGTCTGGATTCGTGGTCAAACATAATCGCTGAGCAACAATCTGGGTCTTGTACATCCTAAAAATATATTGTTTAAATGTGTTTTCCTTCAATCTTCTATCTAACACATTCTTTCTAATATCGTCTTCGTAATATCGTCTTTCTAATATTTTTTTCTGACTTATCTATAATAACACCTTTCTAAAATGAAGAGGGTCAAAACAAACCGTCATATTAATCCGCGACAACAGGTGATTTTTAAACAGCTGAAGGTGTATACAAACAATATTATTTTAAACATTTAAAAGCAATTAAAAACAATATGTAAAAAAACATTTAAAAAACAACATTTAAAAACGAAATTTAAAAATTATATTATTGGGCACTTAACAATCGATTAAAATGTTCCGCGTTCAACAACCAATCAGAAGCACTGACACACTTCTTTCTTAGAGTGGACAGAGTTTACTATCTTCTTTCTAACATCTGCTTTCTAATATCTTCTATGTAATATATTCCTTCTAATATAGTCTGTCTAATATTATCTTTCTAACAGTGTCTTTCTAATATTGTCCTACTGTAATATCTTCTTTACATTATTTTATATTATTCTTTATACTATTTTAGTCTATTACAAGTTTTCTGAAGATGGTTCGCTCACTGTTCATATTCCCAACAGTTACTCATCATGTGCCTCATGTCACATGTTGACAACTAGACACACACGTGGAGGACAACATCAATGAGTATCGTTCATGAGAAAAAATGGCGAGATATATATATATATACTCTAACTACATTGATCGTGTAGTGCTATTATTAATTAGCAAATTGGGAGACAACCTCAGATGAAATTACTTGCTCCTAGTCGTAGGGATGTTGGAAGACATTCAATTTTTTTCAGGAAAAATATATAAACTACTCGAAGTCACAGGTGTCGTATTTAATATTCACTTGGATGTGATCCCCAAGTCTCAATTTCTTTGTTGTCTCGACAAAACCCTGTGGGTATCTTTCATCTGTTTTCAAGTCCTACGAAAATCTATTCTCAACATACTGTTGTTGTCTTGTCTTTTCTGTACATAATACTCACGTTCCGTCCTCTTGAGAGGTCTTCTGATGTAAACTAATCTGACCACATCTTCCTAAGTTGCTGCCTTCAACAGACCATCTGAATTAGTATACTCGTCTTCTTTATTCATTGCGTCATATGTTTTCATGCTTGAACAATTGTTCCTGAAAGGATTTCAACATGACAGCCTAGGTCCAATTCGTTAACTCCACATTCACAAAATAGTTCTCAGATAACCTTACACAAGAACAAGGCAGTTGCGCCTGTATGAATTGAACATTATATATCAATACCATCTGCGATCTTATGCCATTTTCCATCGGATTCAAGGCGCTACAGTAAATTAGGTACTACTATTTATATACATCGCGAGTGAACTCACTGACACACTTGCCGTAGGTATGGATCTTTGCAGGTGCTAATAGTTTTTCAGAGAAGTTAATGTCCCAAGCGTGTCTACAACTAAAACGATGAAAAATGGGTTATGGCGGGGGGGGGGGGGAGTTAAAATTAACATTCTCAGTCTTTACTGGTAGCAGATCTTGTTTCATGGACAACTTACAGACATCTCTTAAGTCCTGCAGGATTAACCCACGCTCTATGGTAAGTATAGCTATTGACTGGTCAATGGTTAGATATTGGTATTAAAATATTTGAACATATTAAAACACCAGTGGCGATTCAAACGAAATGAAAGATCAGACTACCCCCCCCCCTTTTCAAGGCCATACTACCTTAATGCTAACATCGCAAACGGGTTTTCAGAGCTCGTATTAGACTCACAAACAAACACAGAAATCAAACGTGTACCTTTTCACTGCAATGTTCATCTTCACTTTGAAAGTATGATGATGATGATGATGATGATATGTTTACAGCAGAAATATGTACACAGCATTTCTATTTTAAAATGTTTTTACAATGATGATGTTGAACATATATTGATATACTCACTGTGTCGTCAGGGCATCCGTGTAGTAAACTCATGATACAGAAGAAGTGGCACAAATAATTCTGAAGACATCTAAACGGAAAATACATTCCCTAGAAAAACATTATATTATTTCAACAGAACTGAGCATGTCAGGATATTTTGACTGAGAACGGTAACTGATTTCTGAAAGCACACTTACACCGAATGGGTATCATCATCTGCGCAGCAAGACAGCCATCAGATCACATTCTACATAATTGTTACAGATTTGCTGTTCACAGAACGATAATTTGGCCCATAATCGCTTCTCTGCAACACACGTTTTGGGAAAGCAAGGAACACGTCTGAAGAAAAGAATGTCGTTAATTACTTCATTGACCACACTATCAACATAATCCAGGAACCATTACAAAGACAATGTTGCATATCTTGTAAAATGCACCAACATTGTAACTTGATGAAAACATGTATATGTGTAATGTATTATTGGGAACTCACAACCGTCAACACGGACAATGGTTTCAACAACATACTAGCAAACGCTAATGGCACATTTGAAAGACTGCGAACAAATTCATGGGGAAGTACGGGAAATAACTACCGCCAAACTCTAGTTCATCAGAGAACAGTAATATCATCACTTCTTTATACCTGTGAAACATGAACAGTTTATGCTGGACATGTTAGAATATTCAATCATTTCCACATTATACTTCACAAGCACTTCCTAATATACTTAACATTCATTTGTTGGATAAAAGAAGTAAATGAAGTATTGATTGCATCTTCATCTGCGTTCGTTCTCAAATTCTTGCAGATTAGCAGGATGTAGTCCGGAGAACGGAATGCGTTGTGTCATAGTTTACATCATTGCTGCGATGTCTTTGCCTTTCGGCCTGACACATCCGACTTCAGCATGGCTTTGAGTTACTGACCCTATATGGGATGGAACAGCAAACACTATCCCATAACTTCTTAGTCGCCTCTTGCGACATGCATGGACGGTAAATAGTGTTGCTATTATTTGCTCCCATTTCTGGCCCCGGCAACACAAGTGCGATTACATCTAAAATCTGTAAACATAGACCCACTGTTAATGAAGACACATACACCCTGGGCAGAACCCATGGTTGGCATGTAACACCATCACCTACCAAAGACGATGTTATATTGAAAATTCCAGACCGGCTCGGGAAAGTCCGGAAGATAGAAGACGGGTTTTAAAGACAATCTTAAGACATCACTGACTAACTTCAAAATAGACACACATTCATGAGAGACTTGCAGAAGATATATCCGACTGGCGTCACAGTATCAAGAGTGGTGCTTCAGCTGCAGAGAAACTGAGACATCTTGTTGCACAATAAAGACGCGCCAGAAGAAAGGCAAGAGCTGTTCAATGCCTCACAGACATCTCACAAGCATGCTAAGGTGTGGTAGAAAATTCCAGCCAAGTATATGACTCATTATTCATGGTCGAGCACACACCTTCTCCAAAACATCGTGTTAATGTTCATCCCAATTGAGCTAGCTGAATGGTCATCGTTGACTACGACGGACACACAACAATTGTTAACCACTATTTATGTCAGAGCTGTTACATGTATATGGTACTTTCCGTATGGTTAAGATGTGTCTCATATTCATTCTTCTAGAATGTAGGCCAGGTACTTTCGGATCAAGCTGTCAATATATCTGCTCTAAAGGTTGTTCTAATACATGTGACAATATAGATGGGTACTGCCTCTGTAAGGATAATTATCAAGGATTTCTGTGTGGAGGTATTACGTTTGATGTGTGTGAAGCGATTGCTGATTTGTATTACATAATAATTCAATTATCCTCTGAGCTTGATATATTATAACCAACAAGAGAGTTGGAGTGCAATTTCCTTTGTGGAGCGTGGAGTACGTTGCGCTGCTGGTTGCAAAGCGAATCTATTTTACTTTGTGCCTTCCAGCCCAGCACATCCATTTTCAGTATACTACAGTAAGTTATATAATCAATCATCATGCAAATTTTGTGTTCGCACACAACTTCTTATCTCTTGTTTTGCTATCAAGATCAAATAATGAGGTTCGTGCATGCTTAGACGACGGTTACAAAAACAATATTTGTATTTCCATTTCTTTGTCTCTGCTTTCATTATTTGATTTTATGAGCCACACAAGTTCTATTAGTACAGGTAAAGCAAATCTGGCTCCATCGCGAGATAAGTACAACTTTTAATATTGCGTATAGAATCATTCAAATTTCGTGGCCTAGTTGATCTCGGATTAAATGTCGCTAGGTTTGCTTCTAACAGTGAGCTTTCAGTGAGCTACACACAGCATCCCCTCGTCCCCCAAGGTCATCTAAAGCAGGGTGGGCAGAAGCCTTTAAGTATGTGGCGAGCAGATCAATGGGCTTGCAAGTAGACGTAGCTACTGTGAAATGCGTCTTTACGGATATTTCGTTTCGTTAAATAATGTACGTATTTATTGCGTTAAAAAGAGGGCACATTTGCTTAATATGTGCTGTTCAATTTATGTTCTTCTCGTCACATTCCTCATTCATCTAAACTGGATACCTCCAATTGTAGCTATTGTTTGCAGCATCTAAAGTATCATTATATTAGATTTATTAGAAGATTGTATTCTCAACAGTTGTGTTTTTTTTTCACAATCCCACAATATGCTGCAGTGCAATTCTGAAGCAAAAATTTGAGAATGTGTCATATTTTTAGACACGGTGAAGTAGCGTATGATAGTTGATATGAAAAATATAGATTTTGCAAACACCACTTAAATTATTTAGTAATATATTAAAGACGTTTCAATATAATATGTATTTAATAAGCTAATTGTATAACACGTATGTTTATGTTATACATTAATTTTCCGTTGTTGACACTTGCCAGTAGATGAGTGTATGACAATCACACATCTACTCAATCTGATGTTAGCATTATCTACACTACGGTTTGGACTGTCTCTTGCTTGGTTTCATTAAATTTCGAAACTACAAATGTTAAGCATAATAAGGTAACGTAATGACAATGCCCAATGTGTCCTGATAGAAAATTACATTCATTGACAAAAGATTCATTCATTACATGTCTCATATTCACTCATGCATTTACTTTCTAAAATTTTCCTTGTTAATCATTCACCATCATATTCTTACACTAATATTCGTCCATATCGCATCCTATAATCCCGTAACTAGGGTCGTAGGGTCATGAATTGGATACTTCAGTAAACTGATTCCTCAACCGATTTATATCTGCAACGATGAGATTGAGTGAGAAGAAATCTTGTAATGTCCAGTCCTTGATGTTGTCAGTCCATGCTTTTGTTTGGCCGTGTTTGCTATTTCCACCTTTGACGGTTCCCTGAAGTAATATTTGTGACATAGAGTTATGCGGCATACATGTGCAAACCATGCTGTTTTCGTGTGTCGTCGTTTGAAAGCAATGGTACTTGTGGATACTCATGTACTCATGAAAGACTACTTGTATTGAAAGAGTTTCTCACTTTCGCAATAGGTGAATGCAAGAAATTGCTCAAATGTATACTTTATGTCTCTATTGAATAGTCTACTCTATGTAAGAAGTTGCTCACATCACTACTTTATTTCTGTATTGGAAGTCTACTCTATGTAAGAAGTTGCTCACATCAATACTTTATTTCTGTATTGGACAGTCTACTCTATGCAAGAAGTTGCTCACTTCAATACTTTATTTCTGTATTGGACAGTCTACGCTATGCAAGAAGTTGCTCACTTCAATACTTTATTTCTGTATTGGACAGTCTACGCTATGCAAGAAGTTGCTCACATCAATACTTTATTTCTGTATTGGACAGTCTACTCTATACAAGAAGTTGCTCACTTCAATACTTTATTTCTGTATTGGACAGTCTACGCTATGCAAGAAGTTGCTCACTTCAATACCTTATTTCTGTATTGGACAGTCTACTCTATGCAAGAAGTTACTCACATCAATACTTTATTTCTGTATTGGACAGTCTACTCTATGCAAGAAGTTACTCACATCAATACTTTATTTCTGTATTGGACAGTCTACTCTATGCAAATCTGATGCATCAAAACGGTAGTAATCTGATTTGTTTTTATCGTTCATACTCAAAATCCCGCTGGATGTTTCCTGTATCATGGTGATGATCCTACTAGATTTCCAGCAAGATGTAGTCCAGATAATGGTGATGTGTTTACTTTTAACCAATCCTCGATCGATCTCGGCGGTAGTTATTTGTATATCAGTATTGTTTCAGACATGTTATTGGACCACTATTCGTTGCAAAACATTCACAACCCAGTAATACGAGTACATTTATTCTAACTGAAATACTTTCTGAAATATCAGGTAATCATCGAGCATATATGTGACGATTATCCATAAATAAAATTCAACAATTATGTACTAACTTAACGCATTGCCAACACTGTGTACAATATTGAAAAATCATTACATAATGAAAATATATATATTTAAACTAGATGACATACATTTCATAGATATATCTTGTAATATAGAACTGTTTTTGCATAAGAAAACATTATTGCGTGAAGATTTTTAAAGTACAAATTGTTCATATAATTTTTACCGTAGATTTATGCCATTGTGTATCGTTTCTTATTAAATCACTTCGATGAATGTTTGAGTGTTTTAAACACATCTGCTTCTTAGCTTTGTCTCGTATTATCATGAGTTTTTGTTTTTACTTGTGCACTTTCAAATGTAATTAAGCGAATATTATGTATACATTTGAAATGTGTTATACAATGTTAAATATATCTCGTAGTTTATTCCCAGTATTGCAAATCTTTTTCTGCAAATTTGTTTATGTTTTAGGAGTAGGTGGGTAACCATTGTATTGGACATAAGTACGTATAAAATATGTTGATTTTAAGCAGATATGGCTTATGGTTTACGGAACTAATCTCATACATTATTTAATGAATCGAACTTTTATACAGGCACATACAACGCAGCATCCATAAATATACACGTATCGCACTGAGATGCCCTCTTCCCTCTCTTCTCTGCAGAACCCTTGAGGTGGGTTGGGAGGAGCTCTTAGTGCGTTACGCAAAGATCGAATTAGCGCTGACATACGCTTAGTGTTTGTTTTTAACCTATGCGTCACGGAAGCCCAATAAAATAATCCTACTATTAAGGATATCACGTGATGATACCTCCATTTGCGTAACATGTGCCATAAAATATGTTACCAAGAGTTGTGAAAGTTGTCGACATAAGGATGTGTGATCGTATAAAAAGTATCACAAAATCTTGTTGTTGTACTTTATAAATACATGCCGAATCTATTTACATACAGAAATAACTGTTTACTCATGATCTTACACTTCCAGAAACAAATGATATTAAAATTTGCAAAGATTCGCTAATTATATGACGTTTGACCAATTTAAAATATGAATTTACACCAATCTTGGTACTATACAAGAATCAGTGGATATATTTCTACGGAACAAGAAACTAGTATAATTTAACGGAATTAATTCCGATAAAGACATAGCAATAACACATGTAATTAAAAAGTCGGACTGTTGACACGTGATTTGCCCAATGATTCTTGTATTGAGCCGAACTCTTGAAACACAAATCTATCCCAATGGACCCCAAAAGGAAATCAAAATTTATTCTTCTAAACCAACATTGTGTTATCAACATCAGATTCAAATCATATACATATTAACTAAAGAACAATATAGAAAGCTTACCATGTGTGAAATAATATGTCTAAGAAAAGCAACAAACATGACAAGAAGAGATCATGCGAGAAATAAAGAAATTACAATTACCTTTAGTACAACGTCTGTGATCAAATATATTGAGAAACAGAGACTGAAATGGTTCAGCTACTTAATTAGAATGAACCCTTATTAGCCAGCAGCAAAAGGACGTAACATGAACTTGAAATAGCGCAAATGAAAGGGAAGACCAATAATAAGGTGTATTCCTGGATTTTCTAAAGTTCTTAGACACCATAATATGACCATATATCGAGCGATCAAGCTTGCCATAACCCTAAACCCGAACGTCAATCAGTGATGCGACAGCAAAAGCAGACAAAAGACAGTAGATAGACAACCAATGACATGTTTCATTGAATAAAAAATAAAATATATCAGTATGAACAATAATAAGTAAAACTTGTTCAAATGCATTCTAGAACATAAGCATTATTTCTCCCCCCCCCCCGCAGTAATGTTTCATATGTTTGTGTTTGTATATGGTATGATAAACATACAATGTGCGACACACGTTCAATATATTATTGCTCATAAAATGTTCACATCATATATGACATTCATGGTGGATATATTCACCTTTGTTTGTAGACTGTCGTGCAGGAACTTACGGACTACATTGTAATTTGACATGTGCTGATGGGTGCGCTAACGATTGTGACAGTACTAATGGAAGATGTGTCTGTAAACCGCATATGTATGGGTTAAGATGTGCAGGTTTGTCAAGCACAAGTCAGTGAATTTGTTATAAGTGGATTTAAGAGTAACAATGATGGCGGATTTATGAGGGTGTAATTGTTATAACTGCCTCCCGCAACTGTGACCAGGTAACTTTTCGCAGTCCATAGACTTTCAGAAACAAAAGCATATGCTCTTTTCCACTGTGTAACTGAGGTGAAGTCCGGACTTCTGTAAGTTTGTCAGAAATCTTTGGCTATGGGGGTTATCTTTGGTCCCGGAAGGGAGGCAATTCAACGAACTAGAGCCAGCATACCAGGATTCCCACGTCCTGCCAGGAGCACTGTGCCTTCTTCTGGACCGATTATCTCATCATTCATCTGTGAGATGTGGTAGACCATCTGATGTGCTGCACAACTAGCAACACGCCTAAAGTAATTAAGAAAGCGTACAACTTGCATTTTGTGTGCACCAAGATAAGAGTTGGGTCCCCCTCATATGTGCTGCAATACATGTGCTGCATATCTTAAACATATCTTACAACAATTTCCAAACATCCTCTTTGCACTACGTCCCGGTATTGCATGACGATGTCCTACCAGTTGCCAAAGTGCTAGAATCATTTTCAGCTGCTTCCGATGGCGAAGAAAATGACATATTTTTACTATCCACTCCAACAGGCATAGATTTGAACGAACTATATCTACAAAACCGCTCTTCAAAATCCAAAGTGAACTGAATGATCTTGTAAGAGACCTGAATTTACTCCAACATAACGCGGAGTCTCTGGGTTCCAGGTCGCAACAGTGGGATATTCTAGCAGAAGATGTTAAAATGTATGTATTTAGAACCACCAGAAGCCGCTTACTACGGTTTTTTTTTAAAGTGTGACCAGGCTGTGTGCTACAACATTGCTGGTTAATGGCAGCCCTCAATATTAATTACAACCCGGATGATTGCAGAATTTTCATTGATTCTTCCAAGCACGTATTGATGCTTTTATGTTGAATAATGGCCATGTTTTATCGTTAATTATAGTTGGTTATTCATTTCATATGAAAGAAATGTATGAAAACATTAAACAACGTTTGAATTGTAAAATCTAAATGAATATCATTGTTCATTATGTGACGACCTACAAGCGGTAGCTCTTTTGCTTGTACTACAGGATATATGTTAATACAACATAATAGAGGAGATATCAATACAGCATAAGACGAACGTAATGCATAAGGAGATAAGGCAGATCACAAATAAGAACAATTCTATAAATGCATTAAAGTTAAAAACGAAAACAATTATATTTGATAAAACAGAAGTACTTGCAAGATGTGACAGAACTGTTTGACAAAAAACTGAAAAAAGATTTACAATACACAACAATTATGGACTAACATACTGAAATCAGAAGTAGAAAATACAATAAAATCAATAAACTGTGGAAATGCTTCACGTTCCCACAACATAACAGCAGACGTAATACAAACTAAATGAATTTGGTGTGGATAGTATCACAGAACTTTGCAATGATATATATGAAACAGACCACATACCAAACGACCTAACATAATCAATATGCCTATCACTTCCTTAGAAGCCAAGGTTTGTGGACTGTACAGAATATAGAACAAAATGTCTAATGAGTCATGTAACTAAAATGCTTCTCACGAGAATATATGAAACAATTAAAAATAAGATAGACACGGAGATCGACGAAGAACAATTTGGTTTAAGGAAAAAAGAAAGGAACCAGAAATGTTATACGTAGTATCCCACTAGTGATGTATACATATCATCATCATCAAGTGCTGTCTCCGCAACGAAGGTTGGCTGCAACGTATCTCCACCATCTCCTGTCTCTTGTCTTGGTGGTGCACTCTGCTAGACTGTAACCTTTCCATCGTGTAATGGTACTCTCCCACTTGTATCTCTGCCTACCTCTTGCTCGCTTCCCTTTGACTTTACCCTCAAGTAAGGTCTTCAATAAGGTGTCATGTCTTTTAATGTGTCCAAAGCATTTTATTTGCCTGATATGTATTTCTCTTAGTAGTTCTTTCTTCATATTAAGTGTCTTTAGCACCTCTTTATTTGTTTTCTTCTCTTTCCATGATGTTCTCCCTATTCTTCTATATGCCCACATCTCAAAGGCATCAATTTTGTCTTCTAATTGTTTATTTAGTGTCCATGTTTCTGAGCCATACATTAATATGGAATAGATGTAGCATTTTATAATTCTCATTTTTAACTTATTTGTAATTTGTTTAGATATTAATAATTTTCTCATGCCATTGAAGGTACTTTTAGCCATTCCTATTCTCCATTTAACCTCTGTTTCACATTTGCCATCATTTGTGTCTATTTTCAAAGATATTGATACTGTTTTACTTGTTGTAGTTTCACTCCATGTATGTTTATGTTTACCTCCTGTTCTTCTGTGTCTTTGCTGATTATCATAGTTTTTGTTTTTTGAATGTTTATATCCACTCCATATTCATTACTTGATTTATTGACTTGATCTATTAGTCTTTGTAGTTCATGTTCACTTTCTGCTAAAAGAACAGTGTCATCTGCATATCTAAGATTGTTTATTATTTTCCCATATATTTCCCATAGATGTATACATATATAGAAGAACAAAAAAGTATCTATATTTGCTTCCTAAACTGCAGCAAGGCCTTTGACAGAGTCCAACATGAAAATTAATCAAATGTCTTCAAGAAATAGCATAGATGGAAAAGACATACCTTTACACTCACCCCGCCTCCCCCCCACAACCTATTGTATTTATGGCGTATTTTATGAGGCATTACTTATTGTATTGATATTCTCTTTTTTTGTTGTTGTAGAATGTGTACCAGGATATTTTGGAGAAAGATGTAGTTCACAATGTTCAAGCGGTTGTGCTGGCAGCTGTGACAGGATAAGTGGACGATGCAGGTGCAAGAAGAACTTCGAAGGAGCGTTCTGCGAAGGTTTGTTCAACGTGTGTTATATAAAATTTGGCATACCCATCAAGTGCCGCCTCTGCGCTTCAGGTTGGCAGCAACGGACTCCCAACATTATATATCTCCTGCCGTCCCAGTGTACTCTAATAGAATGTGTCGTATTTTTCTCATTCACCTTCTATGTTTCTCTTTGCCTGACATTTTCTCGCCTTCCTTCAACTAAGCTTAAAGTAATCTTCAACTATAGCTTCAAATAATGTCTTCAAATACGGCTTCAAATAATGTCTACAACTATAGCTTGAAGTAGTGCCTTTAACCATGGCTTAAATTAATGTCTTCAACTATAGCTTCAAAAATGTCTTCAACTATAGTTTCAAGCAATGTCTTCAACTATAGTTTCAAGTAGTGTCTTCAACTATAACTTCAAGTAGTGTCTCCAACTATAACTTCAAGTAGTGTCTCCAACTATAACTTCAAGTAGTGTCTCCAACTATAGCTCCAACTTAACTTCAATTATATCTTCAAGTAATGTATTCAACTATAGCTTCAAGTTAGTTAGTTAGTTAGTTAGTCGTCGGATCATCATCACTGCAAACTGGGCACGTCCATAGTTGCTCCAATCTCTCCTTGAGTGTATCCGCCATTACACTTCTGCTGACAGTACCTGTCCTATGCTGGTTGGCCATTATTCTTCTGCGCCATGCAAAATGGTCACCTCTAGCAACAACGCATTTCAATCCCTGATATTTAAACATCATCCACATTAGTCTCACTCTCGCGTGTTATATATCTTAAGGAGTTCAAAACGTCAGCGCGATCCATTGCCCCATCGCCCTGTACATAGCTTCAAGTAATGTCTTCAACTATAGTTTATCATAATATCTCCAAGTATAGCTTCACATTATGTCTTCATCTATAGCTTCAAGTAATGCATTCAACACATATCTTCATCAAATGTTTTCAACTATATATTCAAGTGGTGTCTTCAACTATAGCTTCAAGTAGTGCCTCCAACTATAGCTTCAAGTAATGTCTTCAACCCATATCTTCACGTAATGTATTCAACTATAGCTTCAACTATATCTCCAATAACGTCTTCAACTATATCTCCAATAACGTCTTAAAAGGTATCTTCAAGTAATGGGTTTGAGTTTACATAAATTGACACTAAAGAACCTTCAAAAAGAATGAACCAGAAAGAAATAGAAAGCAAACATAACGCTACGTAACCTTATATAAATCGTAAAAGACACACTTTTACTGGTCATTTAAACAAAGTGTAATGAGGCACAGTTAACATGTGATGAATTATATGATCTATGAATTCTATTCTTGCGAAAGAAAAACCGCATGGAAAAGAGTCCTATTGGTCGATGTCCCTTATCACGTGCATAATTAAATTGGTTGATATACGGGATAACAACATATTATACTGAAAGTAGGAACTTCGCAACTATCTAGATATCAATCACGATAGTTTTAGTCACATATGTGACACAAACTACCACAAACCATCCCCCCCCCCAGCATGCTATTCAAATGCACACATTGTGATGAATAGATTACAGGAAGGGAAAAAGCAGTTTTAATTGATCTTGAGCAAGCATACTACCTAGTCTCGAAAAAGGGGCTTTTACTGAAGATAAGCTCAATAGGAATGTCATAGAGGGTGTAATTATTATACAAGTGGATGCCTTCCTAAGAAACCGTTATATAGCCACAACTCATTCTGCAACAATAATCCGGAAATGAACAATTGTGCAAGAACTACTCAAAGTTGCACCATTTTGCTTATCGCCATCGATGACTGGCCAAACATATCCATGTGTTCAAAGCATTAGTGATACACATCCAATACTGATAAAAGCAAATATCACCCATAATATTTATCACAATCTCAATATATTGTTAGCTATGACAACTGAAGTAACGGTTCATTACGGGAATCAGTGACAGCATCACGTGTCCACATTTCACGTGTTAATACTATGAGCAATTGTATACAGCTTCCATCACTCCGAGATTAAAAAGATGCAATGTCAGATGCCAATGATCTACGCACAATGTACTGAGAGTCCCCCCCCCACCACCAGGGTCATCATGGGGGGAAGGGAGGCTATCAGTACGTTGCCCGCAGAACGATGAATGCTGCGGTTTATCCGTCTTAGGCGAAATGTTGTTTCCTAAAATAATATATGATTTCTTCCATTAAAATGTGGTCACTGATTCCCGTAATCAACCGAAATGACAATATCAAGAGAGCAGTGTCACATTCACAAAGAAAGATTGCCCTTTACACAATTGATAGATAAAACAGCAGCCAACAAATTAGCACTATCAATATTGATGAAGACGTCTTCTTTAGAAACAAGCAACAGTCACCCATTGTCAGCAAAGACGGTTTACACTGATGGCTTGTCCGTCATAGACCTGCCCTGTACCACGCGGCCATAGATGCCGATAAACAAACATACATTTTGTAAATAACTAGCTATTAAATGATAGTTATTGTATGAAACAAATCTAATGGTGCACAGATTCAATGGTTGTCTTGATGGAATCTTCCTTGTTTAAGCATTTCTCACCGCAGCTGCATAATTCTTATGTAGATTTATAATGATGTTATGCATGACACTTTCTACACAGAATGCAGCCTTAAGAGCTGTGTTTTAATTTAATCATTGCCCTTAGTTTTGTTGTGTTAATTGTTCATATTTATTTCACTATTAAAGCAACAAAATGATGATGCTAAAGATGAAAGCAAAATCTTTTGATAAGTCCATTGTACAAACATACGCACTAACTACAGATTACACTGAAGAAGAAATAAACCATTTCTACGAAGACCTACAACAACTACTAAGGCCAGTAAAATCAACAGACGTTCTAATAATTACATGAATGCAAAAATAGGGAAAGGAAGACATAAGAACATTAAAAGGAAATTTGGACTAGGGACAGGAAATGACAGAGGAGAAAGACATATGCAGTTCTGTGAGGAGAACAACATGACCATATGTAATACATTCTATTAACATGAAAATTATTATATACATGGAAATGTCATGAAGACAGAAAAAAAAAGAACCAAATAAGTTATATTATGATCAAAAGCAGATTTATAAATAGTGTCAAGAACTTTAAAACATGTCCAGGAGCTGATAACAAATCTCACTATAATCCAGTGATGTTGAAAATACATGTTGGGCTTAAAAAAAGATAAGACATAGAAGAAATAAAGATACACAGATAGACACATCGGCACTAACACAACCAGACATACAACAAAAATACCTTGTATATGTTAGAAATAGATATGAACATCTAATTATAGAATGAAACAATACAGGGTGGAAAATCATGAAGAGAAAATAGAAAATAAATGAACAGGGTATGGCAAAATATTCAAACATAAAATGAAAGTTTACCAATAAGAAAAGCTAAGAACAAACAAACAATACATTTGTAAAAAAGTGTAATAAAGAAAGAAACCTAAAAATACTGATAAAACTATTACATTATAGACAATGAGATATATATAACCTGTGCAGAATTGCGAAAGAACAATAGCTAGAAGTAAAATGCAGTGAAATAGCGGAGAAGTACGTACAACAGAAGACAAAAGTAATGCATAAGGAGATAAGGCAGATCACAAGTAAGAAATATAATGTAAATGGAGGTGTCTGCATTTAAAGATAAATGCTGAAACATTATATTTGATAAAACAGACGTACTAACAAGAGGGGAAGATTATGTGACGGCCAACGGAACAGAAAACCAATAATACACAACAATAATGGACCAGAAGTTCTGAAAGCGGAAGTAGAAAAGGAAATAAAATAAATAAAATGTGGAATTGCCGAAGGCTCTGACAATAGAGCAGCACACATACTAAGAATTAAATGAATGTGGTGTAGAAACTATCACGGCACTTTGCAATGACATATGTGAAACACGTCATATACCTAAAGTTGACATCATCAATATTCATACCACTACGTAAGAAGCCCGGGGATGTGGAATGTACCGAATATAGAACAATATGTTTAATGAGTCATATAACCAAAAATCAAGATAGACGCTGATGTCGGTGAAGGGCAACTCTGTTTTAGGAAAAACAAAGAAATCATAGAACTTATATTTAGTATCCGACATTTGATAGATAAATATATAGACGTCCACAAATGTATGCGAAATCTCTTAATAGACTACAGCAATACATTTGCCAGAGTGCAACATGAACAATTTATCAAAAGTCTTCAAGAAATATGCAAAGATGGAAATGACATTAGGCTGATTAGAAATATATATTGGGAATACGCTATACCAATAAGGTGTGATAATAACCACCCATCATATATAAAACTAAGAAGAGTATGGTAAGACAATGGTGCATTTTACCATCCGGCCTTTGTAATATATACACAGATAGTATCTTTAAATTTATAGAAGAAATATCAGGGCTCGGGATACATGGGAAAATAATAAAAGATGTGAGATATGCAGATGACACTGTTCTTTTAGCAGAAAGTGAACATCTACTACAAAGACCAATAGATCAAGTCGGTACATCAAGTAAAGAATATGAATTGTATATACATATAAAAACATGACAATCAGCAACGTAACAAACGTTAGCGCAAAACAGGTGCTAAACATGCACATACATAGAGAGAAACTGAAATAAGTAGAACAATATCAATATCTTGGAAACATAATCACAGATAACAGCAGATGTGAAACAGAAGTTAAAAGGAGAATAGGTATCACTGAAAATAATTACAATAACATGAAGACAATATTAACATGTAAACAAATTACAAACAAGTTACAAATGTGAATTCTAAAAATTCTACATCTATTCCATAGAAAATGTACAATAATCAAACAATTAGTAGACAGATCCGATGCCTGAGATGTGGATTTATGGAAGAATAGTGAGAACATCTTGTAAAGGGAAGAAAACACAGAGGTTCTAACAACACTTAATATGAATGAAAAATTATTAAAGGAAGTAAAGATCAATCAAATAAAATATTTTGGACACATTAAAAGACATAAACCCTGCTGAAGCCGTTATATGAAGGTGAAGTCAAAGGGAAGCGAACAAGAGGTAGGCAGAGACACACTTGGTAGAGTTACATCACACTATGATGTTACTGTGGAATGTCTTCAACTGGTTACAGGTTACAGTCTAGCAGAGTGCATTACCAAAACAGGAGACAGAGGGTGTTGGAGATCTGTTGCAGCCATCCTTCACTGTGGAGATAGCACTTGTTGATGATAATGAGTTTACTGCGTATTAATATTACACATACTCTCATTATTGTAGACTGTCGTCCTGGCACGTTTGGACTAGACTGTGAGTTCAGTTGTTCCATCGGATGTGAAGACGTGTGCAATGGAACAAGTGGGAGCTGTACTTGTAAAAAGAAATTTAGTGGAGACCTTTGTAAAGGTTTTTAATGTATTTAAGCAGTCTTCTCCCCCTGTATATATATATATATGTATATATTTAAAATCACCATCATCATATTACATACATTTTCCAGAACACGGACCGTGGTCTTTTCTTCTGGACTCTGAACATTCTGCGATTCTGTTGCAAGAGACATGTTTAAGCAATCTGATATATCACTGCACCATCATCGTTTTGGGCACCCTCTTCCCTTTTTTGTCGTTGACTCTGCCTTCAGCTATTAAACGTTCCACACTTTTATGTCTCTTTATATGTCTACAAATAAAAACACATCTGTCGTGTCAGGATATTGTTAATGAGCCAGCCCAGTTCAACAATTGTTGATCTTTGAAACTTCTTGATTTGTCTTTTTAGTTGTCCGTGGTATACGTAAACTTCTTCTGTAGCATAACATTTTTAAAGCAGTAATTCTCTTTGATATTATTTTATTTAATGTCCGTGCCCAACAACCGTATACTGCCACTGGAAATACGCATGGTGTGATAATACATAGTTTGGCTATGCCGCTGATACCTTGCCAAAACTTATTTTCATTTGCGCAAGTTTCAATGTCGCCATTGCAATTCTTTTCTTAATTTCGACATCCCAGTCTCCTCAGCTATTTAAGTTTGTACCCAAATACTGGAAATGTGTTACGTCCTCTAGTTCGAAATTGTCAATTGTTATCGTTGGATGTACTGTCGCTTTATCTGTTGTCATAATTGTGTTTTCTTCATATTTAAATAAATGTTTTGAGCTTCACTGTGTTCTATTGTTGATAGCAACGTTTGCTTTAGACCATCTCCGTTTGTTGTTAAGGAACTGTGTCTTCAGAATATCTGATTTCTGGAATCTGTTCACCGCCGATGGTAAGAATCGATTGTAAGAGTCAGCATATGCCAAACCGTTTTTTACGTTTCGCATGATGTTTTTCACGCAGATATTTAACAGGTATGGTGACAGTGTGCATACTTGTCTATCTCCTTCCTGTACTTTAAATCATTCTCATATTGTTATGTCCGCTTTTGTAGCTGCCTGTTGTTGTGGTACATATTGCGATAAAATATGTGAGTTGTTTCGGAAATTCCATGTCGACCATAGTTTTCCATAATTGGTGATTTCGTACGCAATGGAACGCCTAGGTGTAGTCGATGGAACATGAGTGTAGGTTATATATATATATAGTTTCTAATGAACAATATTTTATTTTCCATAGTGTGTGTGAACTGGGATGTTTTATGGAAGCTATAAAACCGGAAGAGATCGATAGAGGAATGGGGATATCACAAAATAAATAAAAACCACTCAAGTCTAGATTACATCGAGCGACAGAACACCAGGTGATTTGGCCATGTGATGAGAATATAAGCAACATAACCAGCTCTTCACGCTTATAACAGTACAGGGCCGAGCTACAAGCATGCCCCCAGTATTAAGATATGTATACAGCAAGTACAAAAATAACCAAAATGGCCGAGTTTTATTATTTCTATGCAGGTAGCAGTTCAGCTTGTGGTATTTTTGGCATGCTGCTCCGCGTATATACATAGTGACCAACGGAAACATGACAATAAATAAATAAATAAATAAAGTAACTAATAAAGTAATAATTAATTAAGTACAGTGTTATCGTTAATGTTGACTGTCTCGCTACAAGACAAACGTAAGAACAAACACTAGGTGGGTAGAGACAAGCAACGACACATAAACACGTGCTGACCATGGTCAATTCGAACGAAAGTGGCAAAAGACAGAAAACTCGAAACCCCCCCCCCTTTTTTTTCCATGACGCGTAGCGGTACAAATGGAAACGTCAAGAGAAAGATAGATATAATACTTGAATGTTTCCATCGGTAGCATATAAAGAGCTATGATTTCATACAGTAACGTAGACAAATATGTCACATCCCAGTCACAATATGATGGCCAGTATGTCAAAATGAGGACAAGTACATAACATATATGTCTTTTTCTGAGAATAGAACATCACCATCAGGTACGGTGCCGACTGGCGTAGGTAATCATGGTTCTCCACAATTTAATATTATTCGGGATCTTTTATCACGATTGTTAATTCTTTGCTATAGCACGATGTCAGACTATCTAATGTTTTCTCACGTTGTCTTATTCGATATCTCGTGGCTTCTTCCGTTAGTGTTATAACTATATAACGTGTTTATTTTTTTTAAAAATGCAGATTATCTTACTGAAATTATCTATTAACCCTCGTCTCACATTCGACTATTTCAACAGCTCTTCGTTAGACTGTCTATATGTCATTGGTACTCTCAGCATGTAAACACACAGAAAACAAAAATCATGTCAACAGATATAACAACACAACAACCAAAAATCAGAATAGACAATACCGAGATAGAATGTGTGGATAAATTTGAATACTTAGGAGCAAACATCAACGGTGCAGGAGACTGCATGGCGGAAATAAGGAAGAGATTGGCAATGGCATATTGCAAAATAACACGGCTGAAAAACATATGGAAAAACAACAATATAGAAACGAAAGTGCTAATGTTACGAACTTTTATTTTTCGGTTGCAACATACGGCTGTGAAACATGGACTCTAAGTAAAACAGCGGCAAAGAGGATCAACGCCTTCGAGCTGAAATGCTACAGGAAGATACTTAGAATATCATGGAAGGATAAAATCAGAAACTCAGATATTATAAACACACTGAATATTCCAGAGTGTAGGTTACTAAACACAATAACAAAAAGAAAACTACGCCTGTTTGGTCATATAAAGAGACATAACTGTTTAGAAAGACAAATAATGGAGGGAAGAGTACCTGGGAAGAGGAGAAGGGGCAGACCAAGAAGACGATGGACTGACGACATTAAAGATAATATGAATACATCGCTAGAAAATGCAAGCCACATCGCCCAAGACAGAGAGAGGTTCAGAGAGTTCATTGGGAAGACAACGTTCTTCAACGAAGGAATACGTCACATGACACTCTCAGCATTCTTCTATATAACCACATCTCTGTCGTCTCTAGTTTTTCCCCGTGATTTTTATTGTCCAAGACTCGCATCCATATGTTAGAATAGGTATTATGTAGCTCTGAAGAGGATGTCATCCCCTATATTGACATGGGTGTATAATACCGTATATTTGTTTTTAATTTTTATGAATGCTGCCTTCAGCCATATTCTGTTTCTTATCTATGTTTTTTTCTTTAATAGCTAGATTAATGTAGAAAATGAAAGCAAGCTGATTCTTACTATATAGCAGACTTAATTCCCCTGACTGTTTAACGTAATTCCCCGCAACAATGATATGTCATCACCACTGTGAAAGTACTAAAATGACAGGGCAACGAATCGACTGACATATGTGCACTATAATATGGCATGATTGAAGGTGATGATTTCTTGTCCATGTCCATAATATAGGAGATGGGCATGAAATGTGGTGTTCAAAGAAATGAACATTATTATTGACTGCAAAGAATGTGTGTTAACCTACAGAGAGCTGGAACAATCAGCCGTCGTGTTATTAGTGGATATATTCAAGAGGGGGGGTGTCCTATGGATGTGTCATGTGTGGAGTGTTGATCATCTCGTGAGTAACTAAAGTACTCTATTATAGTTCACAAAGCACACATTTTTACACAATTGTACACAGGTTCCTGTGACAGTGTGGGGGGGGGGGGCTGATAGTGCTATTTATTGCCTAAAGTAGTGTTTTCTAACCTTTTTTTACCATGCCCCGCCTAAGTCTTTTTAATATTTTGATGCCTATATAACATATACATATTTTTTTATATTAAATATTTAATTAATCCACAAATAAAGCTTACTTAAAATTTGTTCGACTTGCTTCCCTGGTCAGTCAAATTGCTCCCCCTCCCCTTGTGGGGCGTGGGTCAACACTAGTCTAGAGCAATCTTCCTGCTTCAGGTAATACATGGGGTTTTCTACATGTCCAGGCTCCAGTAAAGGTATTTGTACAAACAGGTAACATGCTATGAACGGCTAACATGTTGTATATATATATATATGTACTAATATTTTCGAATATATATATATATATATATATATATATATATATATATATATATATATATATATATATATATATCACATGCACAGTTTCTATACAATAATATCGGTGACACTATACATCGTTATTACTGGAAGTTCAACAGACACATCTTTAGTCAGCATAGTAAACGTTTTATACACATACGAAAGATATACGTCAGATCATATATTATGTTCTTTGCTAGAGGATGAAGAACATAATTTGGGTGTTAGATGCATGTGCTACAATTAGTGTACATCAATAATGTAGATGTTTTGTATAATGTGTGGTATGCACATATTAGCAAAATATAGAAATGATTAAAAAATTGTTTGAACAATAAGCAGCGTGGACGTTTCGATCAACACGTCTTTGTCAAGAAATGGACGAACAATCACATAATGGAACTTTAAAAACAAACGGAGAATGCATGCAACAGTAAACCAATCGTACGATATACATTATAAAGATTTAAAAATCAAGAAATATAGACGAAGAAGGCGAGAATTACCGGAATGTGATAACATGACCAGAAAATAAAGTCTGGCAAAGAATGAATATAAATATATTATTTTAATTTGTGTCTATTGTGTTATGATTTTATCTTAGAATGTGTGCATCAACGTTACGGTCGAAGATGTGATCTGACATGCTCCGAACTTTGTTATAATCAGAGCTGTTTTCGAATGTCTGGACATTGTCTTGGGTGTATACCAGGTCACCTTGGCGTGGACTGTGTGACTAGTAAGCTGTTTAATATTTTATTTATTGTACTATATAAATTGTGTCTTAGAACCAATGAAATAATTGGATTTTAATTTATTCTGTTAAACTATGTAAGCGCATACGTTGACAATTTCAGTACACGACGGGTTGGTCATTGTATTCTTAAATTGTTTGCCTTAATTAACGTGTCCTTGTTTTCCTCTTAGCTTATATGTAGTCGATAATAACCATACTTTCAACTGGAATCATGATGATGATGATAATGATGCGATCTGAATTTTGTCCGGCTGTGACTAATGCGTTATATGCGAACCTGGAATTTTCTACCGCATTCTGAGCATGTGTGAAGGAGCCTGTGGGATGTTGAGCTAATCTTGTCTTTCTCCTAGCACGTTTTCTTTTGCGCATCATCGTGTCTGACGTTGTCTGCTGCAGAACCACTCTTGATTCTACAGCGGTAGTCCGATCTATTTTATGTAACTCCAATGAATATATGTTTATGTTGAAGTGAATCAGCGATATCTTAGGAGTTTTCTTTGTAAAACGCTTCTTCTGTCTATCGGTCTTTCTGAAGCCTGCCAGGTTGCACTTATAGCAAATGTCTTGGCTGACGTTGTTCATTCATACCATGTTTCTTGTCCAGTGTGTTTGTGCATACACCGATTTTTGTGTGCTTGTTTACATATTTAGATTTCATTAGGCATAGGTATAGCAAATAAGCAAAAACTGGCTTAGTCATTAACACACAAAAATTGCTTACACTCACAATCGCACAATATAATATAGCAAATTTTTGGTGTAAGAGATATATATTCTGTGGTTGGTAATTTCGAGAAGTGTTCAGTGAATAATATCGGCACATCACTTTGTATTATTCTAAGATTATATAGTGTTCTAGTGCTGACTATAATGTTCTGGAACAAAACCATTGTATGCGCATCAAAAACATATATATATATATATATATATATATATATATATAATATATATATATATATATATATATATATATATATATATATATATATATATATATTACAAACGTGTTCTTTCTGAAACTCCTGCCCTGTAAGTTAGCAGGCTGTAGTTTGGAGTTAACGCACCCGAGTAAAATGATGCTCAAAATTCTACTGAACAGAATAGAGCACAAGTTGGAAGAAATAATTTCATAGAACACTATGACTTCAGAACAACGGTACAACGTAAAGGTAGGTCACATGGCAGCAACCTGCCGACGGGGATGAAGATAACTAGCTATGTACTAAACCGCAAAATCGATTTAGTAGGGTTGCCAATGCTCTTCCTTGCTGTCCTTTACCTCCCCTAACTCATGCGCCA
>CM067305.1:60983237-61097923 GCA_034231615.1 Meghimatium bilineatum | reverse complement strand
TTCTGGAGATGAGTCAGTTCTGTGTTTTTTTATGTTTATTATGTGTTTGTTTTATATAAATATATGTATGTTTTTGTGGATTCTTTTATTTCTTTAGTTCATGGTGTGCAAGGTCTGATCCAAGCTTTGTATCCATCCTGACTGTATAGTAATGCTTTTTAAGAGACACTATCTGATGGTAGTCTGGAAGCCTGCAAAAACCACTTAATATGTTTCCTTTTGATGTTATTCAAGATTGGCATTGTGTTTATTAGTCGTATGATGTTTTGTTCTGGTTCTGATTCAGAACTAATTCTGTTTATTATTGCTACTCCGAGGATTCTACGAAGACAAGTTATTTCTGTTGTAACGAGTTTTCTTTTGGATTCTGTTGTTAGTGTCCACATTTGACATTGTTAGCATAGAGATGGAATCGTTTTATATAGTGCAGTTTTCGTATTCATGCTCACATATTTATTGTGTAAACATAGGAGACATCTGTCCCCAAGATGGGATATGCTATGTTGCATCTATGTTCTTTTTAATTAGTGATTTCCTCATTCGTCGATATGATGCTTAAAATGAAGTTATGGTGAAATATGTGTCGTAATTAGGAATTATGCGAGAAATCTCAATCACGTCCACAAGATTTTCCTCAGAAAGATGACGAACATCAATTGGCAACATACACTTCCAAATGTCACTACCTTTAACATATTAAAAAGACTTCCAGACGTACGGAGTTGCAAGGTCTGCTGCGGAGATACATGTTTACCCAATAGTTTTCAATATCTCTCTGCTACACATTACACGTCAACGAATAGGAAATTATTAAACAGCAAAATAGGGTAGGGATTAACTAGTGTGTAGTTGATTGTTTAAACAAGGAAATGAGATCAGAGAGGTATGGTGGGATTTTTTGTGTTGATGCTTTCAGAGTGGCACTCATACGACCCTGAATGGTTATGGGGTTTCATGATGCTAATGCATCTGTGTTTAGATGATGACTTCGATTCCATATCCATACATCCAAGATTGAACTTCAGGAACTGCACCCGACATAGGAGGTAACCAATAGAAAATCATATTTCTATCCATTGATTTTTCTCTTTTTTTTTGTTGCTTTAAGTGTCCCCGGATTTAGTGATACTACTTGATTTCAAATGTGAAATAAATCGACAATACTTTAAAATTGTGAAAAGTGAAATTAGAACTAAGTATAGACTTTTGATAGCCCAAATCCGTAAGTACCACAAAAACGTATCCCACACAACAAAAACAAACCTATGTGATGCTAATGTGTGAAGCTAAGTGACATCTTTTCACGATATCTAAAAATAGTGATATCTAAAAACATTACAATTAAGCTGAAAATTAAAATTTAAAATTGCTAAATCTATACCATATCTATGAATGTCTTGGAAACATATACAATAGACAAACAATTAGAAGACATAATTTGTGACAGTTGGTGTATTGATATACAGAATAATTGGGAGAAAATAATGAAAAGAGACGATAGCAAACACAGAGGATATAATAACACTTAGTATGAAGAAAGAATTATTAAAGGGAATACAGATCAAACAAATAACATATTTTGCATATATTAAAAGACATGAAACCTTGTTGCAGACTGCACGTGAGGGTAAAACCAAAAGGATGCGAGCAAGATGTAGGCAAATATACACACGGGAGAGTAACAATACAAAATGGGCAAGTTAGAATCTAGCAGAGTGCAACACAGAACAATATATACGAATGTTGGATGTCTGTTGAACCACTCAACATTCCGGTAACGGTACTTAATGGTGATGATGCTACAAAGAAGGTGAAAAGCAATCAAATGGAACTAATAATCTTTACCACAACATTTGATGCGCAAATATCTGATGTGCCACACAACAATGATTCTAACAGATAGAGATTGCCATACTTTTTTTTTCATTTGGAAAAGCTTAGTTGAAGTTGTGCTTAAGGGACATTGTCTACATATATATGTGCTAGCAATCTGCATAGATATGTGCTAGCAATCTACAGATATGGTCTAGCAATATACATAGATATGTGCTAGCAATCTACAGATATGTGCTAGCAATCTACAGATATGTGCTAGCAATGTACAGTGATCCAGTTTGTTTGAAGAAAACATGTAGAAGTATCGACAATGCCACCTTACTCTACCATCTAACAACTCATCACAAAATCAGGGCCCCTATCACAATTATCATGATAAGACTTCTTCTTCTTCTTCTTCAGCGTTCATTCTCAAACTTCTGCTCGGTCGCCCTTGTAGCAGGACCAGTGTCTTACTAGATTTCCAGCATGATGTAGTCCAGAGAATGGAAATGCGTTGTGTCGCCGATTTATATGAGCAAATGGACCTACATATGCGTCTTCGGCGGTATAATACTTATTCAAATTGTGCTGACTAATGTGTAATTGGATATTAATGTATGAATAACCATCGATAGGAAGACGGCTCGTGATGATGCTGCATCTATGGTTACAGGATGAGGATATATACATGCAAATGATCATAACTATTGACAGGGCTCTCCATCCTTGTTCTAGATATGTGTTTAGAAGGTTAAGGAATTCTCTGGTTAGTATCATTAGGGAGATTTCCAATGTATCGGCATACAACTAATAGTTGGCATGCGCTTGTAAACGTGTGTGATTGTAGTATCTTTCATTTCGTGTGAAACAAGTTATTTCCTCCAGGTTGAATGGAATAGATCGTGCATCTCCTGGATCAGCATGGAACATCCTGCAGTAAAGACTTCCACTTTTAATAAGTCCGAAATCTGAACTGTTCGCACTGTGTTTGGATTAATGTGTGAAATAACGATATGCATTAGTCTTTCCCATGTGGACCGTGCGGTTAGAACGCAGTTCTCAGATCCTTGAGGTCCCGGGTTCAATCCGTTTCAAAATGATATTCGTTGTTCTAATCACAAATATTGAGTGAAATGTATGCCTGTGTGGTAAAACCTGTAGTTATGAATAAGGTTAGTGTGTGTAAATATTTCGATCTAACTGAAAATCGTTTCATCTACAGTGCTCACTGTTCAAGTTGCAATAACCACATCAACCTTGGACTTTTTCAATGATGATTTACTTGACTAGAATTTGCCTTCTCCTAATTTTTATCCAGGCACTAGATGGCACCACAAAACGTAAGCTTTGTTCACGTTGTAATGAACCACCCAAAAAAAATATTCTTAAGTTATATGTTCTCAGAAGTACTCCGCCTTTACTACCAATCTGTAAATCTTCCCCTTCTATCTTACCCTTATAATCCGCATGCTCTATCTAATATATATATTTGTACTTGTTACGGCCATATTTTGTGACAATAACTCCATCCGTTGCGGACAAACCCTGCTTGAACTTTGCAGATCGTGTTGAGTCACTAAGTTTACAAGCATGTGGATATTCCTATGCCGCCCTAATTCATGACAGTTATATTCGTTACAGCTTTTATCTCCACCGTAAGACTACTCGTATTTGTGGATAAGGCATGGTAGGCTTCTGTTCTCATTTTTATAGTTACTAGTTTCAATATTGTTTGATCCTGTAGTTGAACATGATTCCCTGTGAAACAGCTTTAACAGGAAACATTAAGTTGGGAGGATCACACGCATATTTGATCCTCTGTGAAACAGCTTCAACAGGAAATATTAAGTTGAGAGGATCACACGCATATTTGATCCTCTGTGAAACAGCTTCAACAGGAAACATTAAGTTTGGAGGATCACACACATATTTGATCATCTGTGAAACAGCTTCAACAGGATACACTCTTAGGTGGAAGAAGCACACGTAAATATGGCTTAAATATCATGAATATTAAAAACATCAGTGTCGTTGGTATGCCACTCTAGATACATTAACACACACACAATTTCGCCACGTCTCCCTGTTCTTTGTTTCATTAGGAATAACTTTCATTCTATTCAGGCTTGAATATTACCAGTGCATACATTCTTCTCTCATATTCGTATGCCACCATCAACTGTTCCCTGTTATATAACAGTTTTGGAAAGGAAATCGTACCTCATCACGTGATAGGTACCTCATCGCGTACCTCATTACGTTTGCAAGGTTTCACCACTGCCATGAAATGTTCTTATTGTTCACCAAAATTATTGATTTTGTTGCACACGTATATATTGATTTCATGTTCTCCAAAATGGTACATAATTGTATACAAGATATTGACATAGTGATCATAGCTAAGTATAGGTGTGATAGATATGTGATCATAGCTAAGTATAGGTGTGATAGATATGTGATCATTGCTAAGTATAGGTGTGATAGTTATGTGGTCATAGCTAAGTATATGTGTGATAGATATGTGATCATAGCTAAGTATAGGTGTGATAGTTATGTGGTCATAGCTAAGTATAGGTGTGATAGATATGAATGAACACGACGAGACATTTGGACTTGGAAAAACCGCTTAAGCACCCACTCCTACGCTCAATGGCAATTTGAATGAGATCATCCATTTTCCATCTGGGGAAATACATGAATGGATATTTACATAAATACATATATACGACTGCATGTTTATATGTTGAATGACTGCATCTCTAGAACAGATTTTCCATTAACAGAAAACACTGACAAAACCATTGCTATACAACTGGAACATGCATAACATACACGTATCAATATACATGTGTCTATGTTTTATTCAACTTATTGTGTCACATTTGAAAATGTTTCAGAATGTGGTAAGGAATGGTTTGGACCTTGGTGTGATTTAAAGTGTTACTGTAGAACTGATTGTCTTTCAGACGGTTCCTGTCCTAATTATGGACAATGCATTAAACATAGATTCGGTCCAAGCTGTCAATATTGTGAGTTATATTGTCTATATTTAATTCTAGAGACATGTCTATCTGTGTATCCTGATTATAACACAAATGTATGGCCAACTTTATTCAGCAATTGCATTAGGTAATGAAAAGGATGATTAGAATATCGTAATTTCCACAAGATCTTGAATTTTCATATGTAATATCACCCTTGAGGGTAATTGAGTTTCATGGTCACGGTACTCCTAATATGTTCACATTACTATGTTCAGGTATGTCGTGAAATGCGTCTGAGGAAAGTTAGGTATAGGCTGACAAATTGTCACCTTTGAAGCTGGAGAAACTGTTCGTCTAGTCTCGATTTTCTATTATTGAATTCTGTTATACGGTCCCCATGGATGGTGAAGAAATAGAAACCATCGATCATTGAACCGTATCTATTTTATGACAGATGATCAGGTGTTGAGAAATGTTAAATGTACTTTCACTGAAGATGTCCAACATACATGAGAGAAAAATGGTGACCTAGCTGACCCAGTACTATATGTTACATAAATGACTAAACGTCATGACCTTGAGATCCTGCCGTACTACAATGTTTGAATTCAGGACTATACGTGTATCCATGGAACACCAAATCTCCATAATACAACGCGTCTCGGAGACAAGAAACCTGCTACGAGTTTGGGTCAGTTGACGAGGACCATCGAGGTCCCTCTGATTTGACTAGACTGATTAGGACGTGTGATTTTGTTAAACGGAAAATGGTATGCCAAGAATTGACTGTTCACCACTAAGGTGTCCTCTCAGTGACATCATCATCAGCATTGTCATCATTACTATCATCGTCGTCGTCGTTAGTATCATCATCACCACCATCACCATCATTATCATCACCACCATCACCATCATTATCATCACCACCATCACCATCATTATGATCATCATCATTATAATATCATCGTCGCCGTTATTATTATTATCATCATCATCACCATCATCAGTGTTATTGTCGTCGTCGTCACCATCATCACAAGATGCAATATGTAAAATATAATAAAGAAAAGGGAATTGTCTTCTTAGATACATGACACATACAGATAAAGAAAAGTACGTATGATCACTGTAAAACTGAGAGTTTTTAATTGTCTGTTAACATTACTGAGAATTATTCAGATTAGGTAACTAGGGATGATGTATTTACACTCAAAACAAAACGAAATCACGCTCCTAGCCATGTTATCATGCTGGTGTCTGATAGCATGACACTTAATACCATCTTGGTACGGGCGATGTTGTGGAGGCGTTAAACTCTTGTATGAAGATTGCTTCTATTCCTGAAGATTAGCGACATGTTTTGTGAGACCGATTCAAAAACCTTGCAACGATTCAACACTGATTGTGTGATAACTGAGAGTTACTTTGCAAAATGTATGTGAAATGTCACCGGAAAATACAACTGCAAGAGAAAATAAATATGAAATGTCACTGGAGAAGACAGCTGCAAGAGAATTAATATCTATTCTGGAACCAGACACATCTTAGTTATACAATGGGCAGCTACTGGACGAGTCATGAGACATGTGCTGACACTGCAACGTGTACAGATTATGTTTACGAAATGGTTGAGCCTAAGAAAGGACTGTTGGAAAAACGTTGATTGATCTGAAGAGTTCGCATAATAGGACGGACTTTCCGACCATAATTATGATGTTGCTGGACTATGTAGTCAATCTTTCGATTGTGAGCTGGACTTATGCTTCTGTAATTGAGGATCTTTCCTCTACACTAAAGTACATGGGTACCAGGAACAACACAAATGTCCTCGGAATTAAATGAAAGTTACAATCTCTCACCAATTATTGTTCAAAATAATATCCTTGAGGTAGTCACGATTCAACCATCTGGTGTGGAATTTAGATTTAGTTTAACAGACAACATTCACATTTATAGTACTGGATCTTACAGGTAAGAATGACCCAAGACAATCAGAATCTACTAACTGATATATCAGGACGGTGTAAGAAATCCATCTATCAGTAAATTATATTTTAGGTTGAGATAAGAAATCCAAGTATCATGTAAATGAAATTTTGGGTTGAGATAAGAAATACAGTTATCACTACACGCATTGCTACTCAATCATGGGAACTGGATGTTACAGAGCGTGTTGTATGGATGAAAAACATCAGCAATGGTATAAAGACGAAGGCGAAAGTGATATCAGATAGTTTAGGGGCTGGAAGTCTGAGACAACAAACAACATCATACAATGGTACAACTGACTCTGTTATTCACTTTAGATACTGTGTGATACTGTTGTTTGTGACTCAGATTGGTTCTATCACATGCATCCATTAATATGGATCGAAGATGATCTTTCTTTTTTTAAAGAAGGTATACTATCGCTTGCAACGTCGGACAAGCGCCCACTGCTAATGTAATAACACAAGATAACCTTGATCATCATAAATAACTTGAGATATGCTAGTGACACAGCTCTTACTGCTTGAACAGAAAAAGATCTACAAGAACAAATCAATATAGTAGTAACAGGAAGTAAATACAAGCACACATTTTATGCAGAGAATGCATATCGGAAGAAAAGAGATAATGCGAGTTTAAAAGGGTTGTGGAAGGGGTGATGGTTAGGGGTATTGTTAAAATGTAATTATAATCCTAACTCACCACACCTGTTAATGATTTCTATACACAAATGTCTCAAGGGAAACACAAACTATTTTCTTCCTATTTTCGCTGATTAATTCCCATCACAAATTACAAAACAACTACTATCGCACACCAATGTAAAAACTATGAGTGATGTAAACATTTGAGGCACGCTTTCCAAATAAACCCCCCTCCTCCCCCCATAAAAATAACAGCGCCTAAAATTAATAAAATACCCCTTGCATTCAACGATAAACGATTCAACGATTCAAAGACACGGACAAGGACATCTCTAACGACAACTCTCACTCTAAGTTCATAAAGAGAGTGTGACAAATGGTAATCATCGTTTGTTACGAACCAACAACATAACAATGGAGAAACGCGTTAATGTAAAACATGTGTACATTATGGACACAGTACTATTGCAAAGAATATGCAAGAACGATGGGCATGTTGAATAATAGAATGTAATTCAATTCTGAATTACATTAATTTACATGTTTTTTTTCAGAGACAAACCCGATTCTAAAACATATAAAGAGTTAACAAGAATGTAGCGATGTAAGAATACTATGGAATTTTTAAATTAGGTAAAGAGTAGTGTGATCATTGGTTATTGCAATATTATTTGAAATATTAACTATTTGAAACAATAAATAGAAACGAACCACATAATATGATGGTCTGCGAGATTGTTCCTTCTATTAAAATAAGTTATATTTCTTCTCAAATTGGTAGATGCATCCAGAAAGTGGTCTCTAGTTGACCGACGTGACACAATCACAAGTACGGTCGTTACATAATCACAATTACATCACTTTTCGGGACATACAGTGACTGTTTAGAACTATGAATAGTACATTTGATTGCAAAAGGAATTCATTTTCAGAGCTTAGCTTCATAAAACCACATATTAATCGTATGAATGATCATATCGAAACATACTACAACACATTTTTTTTCTTATCAATCAAACCAATCAAGTGTCATGCCGTCGATAGTCGATATATCTCTTCACAACTGTGTGTCTCTTGTGTTGTGAATATATTCAGTTGGAGACATTCTTCCATGACACAATGGCAACCCATCCAGCAAATTATCTCTGTTTCTAGATGTATGTCTCCTTCATTAATTCATCATTCCGCTGGGGGCTAAATGTTCAAATGTTCTGCTCTGCTGATCACCTGTCCTGAACATGTGAATGCTCCTATTTATGTATACAATCCCTCTTACTTTTACTCCCAACATTTCTGATGATTTTTACATTAGTTTTCTTGCTACACTGAGTCTGTTACATCATTGATACATTTGTATTTCCAGACGATAGACTTTCTGAGGACCCGAAAGTACCGCTGTATTTTAAGGACGATGATCCAACGACATGCAATCCTGACATGATATCTCACACACTCAATATATCCTTCTATATGATATTAACATTTACCTGGTTCAGGATTTCCGTTGACGACCCAAGTGAGATATATTGTAAACGTCTAGTGTGATGATTGTTTATTTTCTTTTGACTTCCCAGATAGAATAAGTGATGCTTGCTTTTAATACATACTTAATGATGTGAGGGGGAGGTTAAAAGCATATTCCAGGGATTCCCATGGCGCAGTAGTTGAGCCGTTTATATCGTGGTCTAGATGGCCTGAGTTCGAATCGTCTAGTGGCATGTTTATAGATCGCTGTTTTATTCAAAGATTATCGCTTGATGGTAAACATTTGAGGGATATAAGTCATAATGGTGAGATGTCGACGTCGTTGAGAGCGGCGATATGCATATTTAGATACCCAAGTATATGAAATCTATTATCAACCCTTGTGAATCTCAATTCGAGATATATTTGAGAGATTAGTATTCGGCCCAGATGATCTAATCCAGGGGTCGGAAACCCATGGCTAGCGAGCCAGATGTGGCTCGAGTGATGGCTGCATCTGGCTCGCGCACAAATGTTCGATTATCTTTAAAATAATGTTTATTCAGACTCCTTTGATCTACATATTAATTGAAAATCAATATTTCATTCTATAAATGAGTTAAAGCCAATTGCAGCTGGTTAATGAGTTTGCCTCTCTTTTGGAGAGGCGCGCTCCTTTCAACCAGCAGACAATAAGGTCCAATTAGGTTATATCAGGACACACTACCATAAAATATTAGAGGTAGCAAAGACCCAATTTATTTTTCTACTGTAGCTCAGCATCAGAAGTCGCAATAATGGTAAGAAATACTCATTATTGATTAGCAACAGCATAACAATGTTATTAAAAATGGATTCAGAGACATAATTATTGTACTTTTAATGTTGAAATTGCACAAAATGCACACATTTTACTTGAATTTTTAGCTTTAGACATAATGTATGGCTCTCACAGAATTACTTTTGAAATATGTGGTGTCCACGGCTCTCTCAGACAAAAATGTTTCCGATCCCTGGCACATTGGTATGTATTGTTTTCCACGGAAACTGTATACTATACTCATATGTGATATGTGTGTGTGTGTGTATGCTAGAAAGTGTATTTCATGACTGCATGACACTGAATTAGAATATTCTTATATCATAATTGTCAGAGCTATACCATATTAAAATGAACATTCATAGGTGTAATTCCAGTTGTTATTAAAAGGGGGAAGCATATCTTATATCTAGTTGTAATATAAGGGGGAAGCATATATTATTTCTAAGTTCTTCCACGTGTTACACATTTTTCTTCTTCTCCGTTCACTCCGAATCTCCTGCAAAATCTCTTGGCTGTGGTCTTGAGAACATAAGTCGTTGTATCATGATTGAAATGTGTACTGCAATACCTGCGATTTTCGTCATACACATACGACTTGGTTGGTTTGGACTCAGCATGGTTGCTGGGGCATCATAACCATACATGGGATGGTACAGGAAAATCCACCCCAAGTCCACCTTAGTCAGCTCATACGATGCGCATGAAGGAAAACAGCGTGGCTATTCTTTGATCCTCGTTTGCGACCCTTCAATACCCTTCCACCTTCCTGAGTCTAACAAAAGTAGCCGTCAGAACCGAGTTCCATACATCGCTACAATTTCTTTTTTCATGACGAGAGCCGTGCCATTATGGTTTTATTCTTCTCTACTATTGTATATGGGTTTTCAACATGTCTTTCGGCTCGAACCAGAAGTATATGTATCAGCCGTGACAATATTATATTTGTGGTACATAAAGTAGCACATTCTGTTATGTCATATACATAGACGGAGCATGGTAACCGCGTTCCCTCTGGCGAGCTGATGGTATAATTTTGTATTTAATCTGCGTGTCTAGGTTCACACTTGAATTTGAGTGTGGATTAAATAATTACTGCGGCTACCTAATTAGTAATTTCTACATAATTATGTAGTCACCTGTCTTTCTGGCCACTTTGGCTGTTGCTTCTTGTCTTTAAATGTTATAGTGCTGGTTTATCTAATGAATTGTGCATCCACTTGAAACACTATGTAACATTTTAAGTATGTCTACCAGTGTATACAAGCCACATCTACCATGATCCTTTATGGCATATGTTAGTGAGACAGCATCTACTAATACGTGGTGGGAATTTTTGTTTATATGTAATCTATTATCGCAATTAGATCTGCCACTCCTCTGTATCCTTTATTATACGGGCGCTGAATAAAAACATGCAATAACCAATACGTGGTGATATAGGCAAAATGGTGTATTTCCATCTTGTGTTACATAAACTGCAACTCCTTCAGTATAATATTTGACAGTGTATAGTATCGTGTGGCAATCTAAACTGCACATTCTTGCATATTTTCACAATTCTTAACAGTGAATTTTGATAACATGCACGTATAGTAAACATTGTAAGAATAGCAAAGAAAGCAAATGCAGGTGTCCTCAGAGATGCTGGATTGGAAATGGCATACTATAGCAACAATTAGAAAAGTAAGATTTTAGTGCATGTGATGGGAAAAGCAAATCGTGAACGCTTGTTAACCACCGGAAAGATCAAGGAGAGAAGTGATAGAGGAAGACAAAAATAAAAAAAATCATGTTCAGTTGTCACTGGCACAAAAATATGACTCATTGAATCAACATAAGAGACAGAGAGTTGTGGAAAAGCATAATCGCCTACGCCACTCGACACGCCACTTGATTGGAAGCTGGGTGATATGATTTCGGACAATACATTACCTCTACGAACGTTAAAATCGTTGTGTAAAATACATCCCAATACCTTGTATTCTAACGCAGTATTCCTTTCTGTATCAGCGGTCAGTTTCTAGCTATCACATCTATGCACAAGAACATATACCACTAGTCATATACACATATTTATTTTAAGTAATGTAATGATAATATATAACATTTCCATATCACGATAAACCTTGACATAGCAGGAACGTCCTTTTTTTAACCTCTCCCCCCAATATATACCCTAAAACTATGATGAAAATACATGCAATATTTATACATCGGCACGTCATCCAATGTGTGACCTTGCAATGTGAGGTATTCAAAAGTGGTAATTTTATCCAATTTGTTAATATTCAAGTAAATAATAGACAATACTATTATTCACAATGTAATTATTTTCTGTGTTAAACTGTAAGCTACTATTTCTGAAATAAAATACCTACATTTTTAGATGGTTGATTAGTTAGTTGCTGATCCAGCGGTCCATGTCCTCATGTCATTTAAATCCTCTCCCCCTCCAAACAAAAAATAATTTAGTAAGTCTGTGAAGTTTCGACCCGCCCCTGAAAGTGCCAGAGAAAGAAAATAACTAATATACCATTATAACATAACATAACATAACATAACATAACATAACATAACATTAACATAACATTAACTAAACATAACATAACATTAACATTACATGACATGACATTAACATGACATGACATGACATGACATGACATAACATAACATAACATAACATAACATAACATAACATAACATAACATAACATAACATAACATAACATAATATAATATAATATAATATAATATAATATAATATAATATAATATAATATAATATAATATAATATAATATAATATAATATAATATAATATAATATAATATAATATAATATAATATAATATAATATAATATAATATAATATAATATAATATAATATAATATAATATAATATAATATAATATAATATAATATAATATAATATAATATAATATGATATGATACGATACGATACGATACGATACGATACGATACGATACGATACGATACGATACGATACGATACGATACGATACGATACGATACGATACGATACGATACGATACGATACAATACAATACAATACAATACAATACAATACAATACAATACAATACAATACAATACAATACAATACAATACAATACAATACAATACAATACAATACAATACAATATAATATAATATAATATAATATAATATAATATAATATAATATAATATAATATAATATAATATAATATAATAAGCCTAACAATCCATTGATCCGAGAAACTGCGCCAAGATAGGCTTCACCGTGATCATTTCCTACCCTCAGTTGTCCATTTGTTATGTCTACATTCTCTATGTCACCAGACATGTAACTAAATGTTCTTCTTCTTCTTCAGCGTTCATTCTTAAACTCCCACTGCATATCTCTTGTAGCAGGACCATGGTCCTATTAGATTTCCAGAAGGATGCATTCCATAGAATGGAAATGCATTGTGACGCCGTAAATGTTCAAGGCAAATGTCTTGTCACTTCCTGAGTCGCTATGCTGTTCTATGAAAACAGTGTTGGCAGTTCCCTACCCCCGTTTCTGTGCTGTCTATATGTGGCTGCCTCCCAATCACAGATGATGGAAATACAAATTTAAAAAAATAAACATGCAGAACCAAATAGAAAAAAAACACACACAAAGCAACATGAAACATATCATTGTATAAATCAAACATGTAATTGTATAAATGAAACATATCAGTGTATAAATGAAACATATAAGTGTATAAATGAAACATATAATTGTATAAATGAAACACATCAGTGTATAAATGAAACATGCAATTGTATAAATGAAACATATCAGTGTATAAATGAAACATATAATTGTATAAATGAAACATAATTGTATAAATGAAACATATAATTGTATAAATGAAACATATAATTGTATAAATGAAACATATAATTGTATAAATGAAACATATAATTGTATAAATGAATCATAATTGTATAAATGAAACATATAATTGTATAAATTAAACATATAATTGTATAAATGAAACATATAATTGTATAAATGAAACATATAATTGTATAAATGAAACATAATTGTATAAATGAAACATATAATTGTATAAATGAAACATATAATTGTATAAATGAAACATATAATTGTATAAATGAAACATATAATTGTATAAATGAAACATAATTGTATAAATGAAACATATAATTGTATAAATGACACATATAATTGTATAAATGAAACATATAATTGTATAAATGAAACATATAATTGTATAAATGAAACATAATTGTATAAATGAAACATATAATTGTATAAATGACACATATAATTGTATAAATGAAACATATAATTGTATAAATGAAACATATAATTGTATAAATGAAACATGTATATGTATAAATGAAACATATAATTGTATAAATGAATCATATAATTGTATAAATGAAACATGTATATGTATAAATGAAACATATAATTGTATAAATGAAATGCTACTAATCGTTGATTAGAGAATGTGAAAGAAACGGTATGTCATCTACTAAGGTTTTCTGTTGCTTGGGTTGTTTGACTATTGGGTATTGGTGAGATCCAAAGAGATTTGTAGTGAACCAATTTTAGATACTGTTAGAAAAATTACAATTTCTACACACCTGTGATTGCAAGCAGATATTATGAGATAAATCGATATTCTCCCCCCACCCCCAATTTGCAATTAAAGTTGTTAGACAGTCTGATAGTGTATCATGCATAATGTCATCCATATAAAGGTCAATGTAAAGGTGGGTCCCATGGCATCTGTGATACATGCATAATGTGATCCATATAAAGGTCAATGTAAAGGTAGGTCCCATGGCATCTGCCGTCGGGGATGAAGATAACTCTTTATATACTAAGCCGTGTCAACTATTAGGTGGGGTGGCCAGTTCCCTTCCTTGCAATATAGAAATTGCAGATATGTAGCCATGTCTTACCTGCATATCTAAAATAGTCACCAATATCATGTCGCGGTGAAACTTCACTATTTGCATATCTATGAATATCATTTGCATAAACTTTCTAGTGAAGACTTGTCAATCCATCAAAGACACAGTAAAACGCATGTTACTCAACGTTTCAACCATAATCACTTCATCAAACACAAACAGAAAGAAGGAGAATGTTCACTCGAATTTATCAGCTTGTTTGACTGAATCCGGGATGTCAGGGAGAGTATGATCATTGAGAATGCTGGTCAAGAAATAATTACAAAACTTTGAAATCATCCACGTATGGTATGGATTAGCAGATGTCACGTATAATGAGATGTACTTGCGAACATGATTTACCGTAATAGAGACGAAGATGGTGAACGTATGGTTACTGTTGTCCAAGCATGTAAACCATTTCTCCACTAATAGTTCGAAGACACTTTACATGGAACCAAAGATGCGTTTCGTAGACCCTTAATAATCAGAATAATGTAATGTAATATACCATCAACGGAAGTTTGGAGATTTTTGGGCATCATGTAGAGATGCTACTCATTTTTCATTAGAGACGCTCAATGAAATGTTAAACTGAAATTGTATTTCAAGAGACATAGAGTAGCTGATGTAGAGGGAGGGGGATTGGGAGAGGGGTGTGATGTTGTCAGCTATCAAATTCCTGATTTAAAAAGCAACTCTCTAGAATTAGTTTCGTCTGATGTCGGACTCGACATGCATTAAGGAGCGGTATAAACACGAAATTTTACATTTGTGTTGAAACTGTGTTCAGCATTTTGCTATTGCCATCAGTTGTTTCTACATGTTGATATCATGTTACGTCTATCAATGTTGTATTCGTCTTCATTCATCTATTTCACTTTAGTTATTTTATGAACTTTTCCAGTACCAGTACTCTAACATACTTGTGTCACTCATTGCAATTAGCAACGATCTTTGTTAATGAACAGTGCCGCTCCTTATTCGTCGTGTGCCATGCTGAATTGAAGACATATTGGTCGAAACATATATGTATGTGTTATTTCACCCAAAAAAAATCACTACCCATTATATTTGGTCAATTGTCTGATAACATTGTTGCTGCAACATTTATCTGTGTAGAGAATCTAGTCATATTGTGTGATTGTGTACAATTTTACAGGAACACGTGTGAATTTTACTACATCATTTAACATGGGAAAACAAATTTGTTGGAATGAGAAAAAGTTTATTGTTGATGACATAACAGTGGATGTCACGTGTGATATTGATGTGGCAGTGGATTCTCTACAGATAACCGGCATCGTTGCACTAACTATATGTGACATCTACATTAGCGGAGGTATGTAATATATACATATACTTATCACCTGATTTCTGTCATATCTTTGTAAAATGCTGGCATCACTGCCACAATGTAATCATATATGTTTTGTGAAGGATTTTACGCTTCATCCTTTTTCATAATGTTATTTTTGAAATCTATCATTGTTATCTTGAACATCCTCGATTTAACGCTCATGCAATCTTTCTTTCCGTGATTTAACACCTCTCAAATACATTGTATGTTTTTCTGTTTTTAAATTATGTCAGCTAGGAGTTTTTGTTACAGAGTTTTGCTATTAACGCCAAATGCGAAAGACACAAAGTAATGAACATAATATAATCAACAACATTATTTAGCAAAGAGCAAAACCTTGTTCAGCATATGAAAATATACAAATAATGATAACCGACAACGTTAATACAAGACATATAATTAATATTGATAATAATGTTGATAACATGATACACGACGACATGAAGCGTGTTGTTTCAATGGGCCGATTGAAGATACTAGAGGCAGAGCCCGACCAAGACGTCGTTGGACAAGATATACTTAGAAATGCATGCACATGTTGCTAGAGGAAGCGCGACAGCTTGATAAAGACCGCGGGGATTAATTATAAGGAAATTCATGCTGAAGATTACGTTCTGGAAAGAATACTTCACATGACACACACACACAACAGTTGTATTTGATTTATTTCACTAGGAAATGCTTCATTACCTTCAGGTTATAGGAGGCAGTAACTGTGGATCGTAACTATGTCCATTATAGCTTGTATATATTATTAGGCCATTTCAAAGCATTTCATTTCAGAAGCTGATATTGTTTTATATTATAAACAATGATGATGAAATAATCCATTAAACTGTGAACAGGTAACTGTTGACAATTCATTTTGTCGTTTGACAAAAGCATAGGTCATCATTTGAGTAATTAAGGCGACACTCAAACTTGCGTGTGGCTTGCTGTATTAAAGGCATTGCTGTGTTAGCATACACGCTGACTCCATGAATGGATGCATTTTGTAAGATGAGATTGTAAGATCATGAATATATCTGCTCATTAATGCACCTGTAATAATGGTTTAGTTAGTTAGTTAGTTCATTTCGTGCTATAGGCGGCACATAGGGCAAGGGTTTTGATTCTCCACGTGCTGCGACCCGCTGAATTAACTTTTAGTTCTTGCATGGACTTGCAACCTATTATTTCTCCAACGTTAAGTATGGTGCTCTATTAATTAATTGTACGCTTCCTCTTTCTCTTTTCCCATTAGGTGTGCACATAAGGACTTCATGATTCAGTCTGTTTTCATCTAATCTAAGAACATAGCCCAGTTATCTACATCTTCTTGTTCTTTTAAAATTTGAAACATATTCTTGGCGTGTTTAATTTCTTAAGTCGCTATTGGTGACGAAATAGCCCTATTTTCTGTTCTTCAATTTTAAGAGCAATTTGTTTTCAAAGCTGTTTAACTTTTTGTCCGTTGCATGTGTTGATTTCCAACTTTCACTACCATAAGTCAATGAAGGAATAACGCAGGAGTGGAATAGTTTTAACTTGGTGTTTCTTCTTATGTCTTTGGATTTCCAGATGATCGTTATGTTTAGTAAATGTGCTTGCTGCATACGCTATCTATCTTTTTGCTAAACCATTTATTGCCTTTCAGCTTCAGGGTAGAAGAGTTCTCTGGAGATGCACCTCGAGTGTGCTGAGTATATTGTGGAGTTTGTCGCCTCTTTTATTTCGGTGGTCCATCGTTTTCGAGGTCAGCCTCTAGGTCTGCCTTCTGTGTAGATCTGTGTAGAACAGCTTGTTGCGATAAGATGTTTGGTGGTAGTCTGGTGATGTGTGCAAATCATTTGATCTGTTGGTTCTTAATATACTCCAATGTTAGAGCGGTGCCGGTTCCTTTGTCTAATTTCCTCATTTCTTATTGTCTCTTAGCGATATTCCTAGGATTCTCTGCTATGCTTGCATTTATTTGTGCGCAGCCTTCATAATGCGTACACAGATCTGTCGCGACTTATCCACTCAGCGTCCGCGCATCACTGGTAACTGTCCATTCAATGCTGGAAACATTAAACGTTTCATCAAAGTTCATTTATTGTCTCACAATGAGGTCGTGTAAGCAGTTCTATTCATTTTGTCCTACAAATTTTCGAATTATCTAAATATGCATTATACATCTCCTGTTCCACCATATTCATTGTTTCTACGTTTTCCGTTTAAATTGTGCGGTGTGTGTTTTTCTTGTCGCAAGTTAAAAGGAAAAAAAGCTGTCACAAATGACAAATAAAGTAATAAGTTCCGTCAAAATCATCACGAACAACAAATGTCAATATTTCCTAGTCCATGAAAAAACGTGTTTTTTAATGATTACTTCCTACAGAAAACAATAACATTTATAGGTGAGGAGAATTAAACAATTGTCTAATAATGTGAGGACAGTACAATCGTGATGCGGAATGTGATGAGTCGTTGTATAACACTTGTTTGTTGTGCGTTCGCTCCATAATACTCAGCACTAATATTCGTACTATTTCCGAATGGGAGCGTAGTTACGTTGTGCCTCCGTTATGCGCTGTACAGACCAAGCATAACCGATTTCGGCATGCCTTGACATTTCGTGTGGGCTACCCTAACCTGTGACAGCTTTATATATATGCACCAGATGCGAATGTGTAGTGACTCTACGCCGAGACTGTTTGCCCTTCACGTCTATTTTACACAAGGAGTCCCGCAACCATTGATATTATCTCGTGTAATTAGACGTATTGTTCCCGTGCCCATGGTACTGAACTTTTTTTCCTCAGCAAGCTTGATTTCGATATAAGAAGAACTCGACAGAAAAGTTGGGCTCGGACTTGTTCCCGAAGTGACATTTACCAACGTCGTGAGCCCCTCGTCCAAGTCTGAGTTTATAAACATATTTAGGAGAGTGAGTGACTGAATTTTTGTTCTCAATCTGACATTTTGTTGGTATCATTATGTCCTTGACGGGTGTGTCTGTGCCCATCGGGTACTGAAACTTTTCTCTCCACAAGCATCAATCCGGTATAGGAAAAACTTTACAGTAGAATCGGGCACGGGTATGGATCACCGGTAACTAGAAGCTTGTCTCGAGCTAACAATACTATAGTTTCGATATCTGTGAAACATGTTTCCGCTATCTTTGCACATGGCGCTGCCCTCTAGCGCTGTGGTTTCTTCTCAGTGTACACATGCTATCCGTATGGCGACTGAAGCAACAATTCTTAATATTTTTCATAGCATCTACCCACTACGTAACATCTGCATTGGCAGGCCCTCCAATCCTTCAGCCGTACTGATTATAGCTTCACTGTGTGTCGACAGTGCTGCTGCATGTGTTGGCGCAGTGGTGTCAGAGATATTGACTGTCTCTTGTTTGCAGTCAATTATATTTCCATATATTGCCTCCATATTTACGGATACGATCCCAAGTTGTTTTAGCTAGTATCAGCATGAGCAACTGTATTTATGTTTCCAGGGTGCCCCGCGGAAGTACTTTTGGGATCTTGCTTATCTGCTACCCTGGGTCCACCGAGGCCAATGCGATACCTTTACACCCTGTTTCGTGGAAATTACAGAGTTCAAAGTGTAGCAGAACGAGTTGTTCGTGTTTGGAACACGTCTCTCCCTGCTTATTTAAAGATTAAGTAAAGTATTGTAAAACAACACTGTCAAATAACATTTTACTTTATTATATATAAGAATATTTATATAAGAATACATATTCTTAAGTCAGTTTCTAGCGCTTATTTCATATTTGAAATCCATTTATCTCTATCACATCGGGTTCTTAAGATATTTGTAAATGTATATTTTACGGGAAAAACATTATGTGTCCCGTTTCATTTATACTAGCTAAATTTTAAAATAAAATTAATATGTGGCACTATTTTTCAAAGTCACTGCATTTTGAGTTAATTTTTGAGTGATATATAGCTTCTAGAAGTTGCAGAAATGCTGCTTTGTCTTGTTACATGTGCGGATATTTTACCGATCGTGTTCACCTGAAAAACACTTTACCGATATCTGAATTTCGTCAAGAGAACTTGTTCAATACTTTGAGTTGGATGGTGACATTTGTTATGGCAAAGATGTAACTGGTCTAATGGTGTACCTCAGTCATGAGCACATAATCAACGAATGGCGACTTTTAATCTACTCTTCCATAACTAGTCTAAAAGCTGTGTTATTGCATAATGGAACTTTTTTTGCATCAATTCCAGTTGTCAACTCTGTTCATATGAAAGAAATGTATGACAATACGACTATACCTTTGGTAAAAATAAAGTGCAATGACTACCAATGACAGATTTGGTATCTTCCTCAAAGGGGAAGAACTCAACAGAAGAGTTGGACCCTGGCTCTTTCGTCCTCTTAGCCGAGGTGTTATTCACCGACATCGTGTACCCCTTGTCCAAGTTCGAGTCTCACACTACGCGTTTGAGTGCAAGGCGTTCTCGAGCTGAGCGACCTTGTCCCAATAGCACCTGGGCCCATCAGGTAATGAACCATTTCTCTCTTCAAGTGTATTTCCGGTATAGGAAAACCTGATAGTAGAATTGGGCCAGAACTGCTAACGTTGTCCCTTTCGTACCTAAGCCCATCGAGTACGGAACCCTTTCTTTTCGTGACCATATTTCCGGTTTGGGAAGGCTCAACATTAGAGTTGGGTTAGGTCTTCTTGCTTTTTGAACGCCAATAAATGGATCTGGGTCTCTGTCTGTAAGGAGCACATGTAACTAGAAGCTCATCTCGAGCTGACGGATCTTGTAGTTCCCCTTTCCTATGAACATTTCACTTTCTATTTGCAGTGGCGCTGCCCTCTAGCGCTGTTCTGCCCTTTCTTTGTTTCATTGTACTCAGTATAAAATATATTTGTCTCTCTCCATGTATCTACCTTTACGTGCATTTTACATTGGCCGCCCCTCCAATGTTCGGACTGGACTGACTAGCTTCAATGTATGTCGACAGCGTCGCTATATGTGGTGATGCTGGTGGTGTCGGAGATATTGTCTGTCTCCCATGCAGTCAAATCTCTTTGCATCTGCTACCTCCACTTTCTCGGACACGATCCCCAAATGATTCGGCCAGAATCAGCTCGAGCTGCTGTATTTATGTTTCCAGGGTGCACCGCGAGGAGGTACATTTTGGATCTTGGTTATCTGCTAACCCTGGGTCCGCCTAGAGCAATGCGTTCCCTTTGCACCCCATTATGGATTGTAACGTGTCCCTCAAAATGCATATGCTCGATTCTCATCTTGACGTACCCTGTCAACCTTGGCGAAGTCAGCACAGAACACGGAGATCGATTATATCAAGAAATATCCCTGATGGAATCACGTCATCAAGACGGTGGAGTGCGACAATGCTTGCCGATTACTGCTGGATGCTTTATCGCGATGTACCACATGTCATTCAAAGAGGGAAGTTGACTGCAAAGAGTTTCAAGCCTACATAACTATTCTTTTTTTCTGTTTCGAATGATGTAATACTGTAGGTATTGTTAAAAAAAAATAAAAACTTCAATTGCGTATTTCTAGAGATCCCGACCTGATAGTTAAACACGGTTTGCAGATTTAATCAATAGATAATTTTAAATATTCATTGTAAGTGTTAGTGTTAGATTTACGTTTAGTTATGTTTTACATAATTAAAACTAGCCTTAATGCTTTTTGAAATGTGTACGTTAGTAAATGATATACGAACACTGATAATCATAGCCAATGGAAATAATGCAATATGGGGACACGGGTTACAAACAAGAACCGAATGTTCTCTGCTGTTATTGGCATACATAATTAAAGTGTCCAGATGGTGTGCAAATGAGAGTCAGACAAGAGTTCAGGCAACTTACTAATATTAATGTTACTCATATTTGGTTCTCGAGGAGTTCACAGATATGTTCACATATTTGAACATGCATATTTGGAGAGATATGCCCTCTGCCATATGTGCTAATGTAAGCGCTAAATAAAAATGAATGGATGAACTAACTAAAAACGATACAATACAAGAATCAGTAGACACGTTTCTACGGAACAAATAGCAAACATAATTATACAGAACGAAATTTCGATAAAGTCATATACACCGACGCATCCAATATTCGACACTTTGCGCGATTAGAGCCACTGACCACTCGACATGTGCGCTGCACACTGGGTGGGAGGTTAGTTCATTGCGCGCAAATCGCTAGATCAGTATTTTAAGTTACGACTTTTTAAGTTTCCGAGATAGTGCAATAGAATATGAAATTAAAAATTGCTATGTTGTCACGTGATTTGTCCACTGATTCTTGTATGGTACCCTAAAAACTAACTAACAGAACTAATTAAATAAACTATATAATTAATTAACTTACTACATGTAAATATTTACCAAAAAAAACTATAATGTATATTTTGATCCAACTAAGGTCGGAACTTAGCACTCAGGCAGAATACTTGGCAATCCAGCAATGCTGAGCCGAATATAGCAAAATGCAGGTCACAAAATGCAGTAGACTCGTATGACGGTAACCATGACTACGAGTCTGGTGTGTGTTCGAAGACAAATGTTGAGGCAAGTGGTCCTGAGTTTAAACTGAAGTTACGTCAGGCAGCTAGAGTGGTTCAACTTGTTTTTGAAGGCGCAAAAGGTACATTGATGTTTGTAATTGTTTACTTTCTCACAATAGATCCTCAGTCCATGCACTATTTAGTTTCATCCATCCAATGTGAACATTCACAATGTTATGATTTAAACAATCCGGTACTATTAGTACCGTTCTGGTAGTTGTTGGTTGTCTTTATTGCATCATATGCGTATGCATCCTGGAAATCGATGCCGCAGCTGGGGTTTTTCACTAGATACTATGTTGGGGTTTTTCACTAGATCCTAGATACTAGGCTGGAGTTTTTCCCTAGATACTATATTGGGGTTTTTCACTAGATCCTAGGTACTAGGCTGGGGTTTTTCCTTAGATACTATATTGGGGTTTTCACTAGATACTAGGTACTAGGCTGGAATTTTACACTAGATACTAGATTAATCTAGATATAACTGACGTATAGTACTAGTAGATTAGCCAAGAGACGAGTAAACCATCAGAACACCGGTATACCCTTAACGATTTGAAGACAAATGGCACCAAAAAGAACTATGGAAACAATATAATTGCATATTAAAATAAAAATGTAACCTTCAGAGCAACATCCCTTACTGAAGATTTAGCTCAGGCTGTAGCGTTACTCAGATGCAATATATATATTTGGGAGTAATATGGGTTTTTTTTCCAAGTTGATCTCAGGTTATTTCAAAATGCCATTGGTAACACTGCTACAGATTATAGTAACATTACTTACTATCGGTCAAAATTAGTTGTTAGAAACGAAATTACATTATGCGGCACTGAGATTTTCACTTCAATAATGAACATATCTATTCATGTCATCTAGATAATTGTGCTATTTGGTATAGTAGGAGATGAACTCATAGCAAAATCCGTCAATCTTTCATGTTTATGAATACATTGTTGTTGAAGCTGGAGAATGTGTTCACTCATATTGCGAGGAAAGTAAGTGCCATCTGAGCGGACCTCGCTCAAATCCCGTTTGCTGCATGCTGTTTCGGTACTGTAAACTTAATGTGTCCACATTCCAATTGTTTAATGTTATGCGCAGGTCCATTCCGACTTTATGATAGTATGCGCATCTTTCGTATCATCATGGAAATCTAAAGTGGCATGCAGACGTAGCAGACTAGCCGTCAAAAATTGTAAATGGCAATTGCAATCGCAGATGTCTGTTTACTGAGCTTTCCAGCTGCAGATAAAAATGATGGACGTTTCTTACTTACTCGATGACTGCTACATTACAAACATAAAGTGCGCACACGGACATACAATAACCACATATTACTACAAACAAGATGTTCGCACAGGGACATACACCACCACATATTACTAAAAAAAGATGTGCGCACAGTGACAAACAATAACCATATATTACTACAAACAAGATGTTCGCACAGGGACATACACCACCACATATTACTAAAAGAAGATGTGCGCACAGTGAAATACAATAACAACATATTACTACACAAATTCAATAGAGATGCACTGTAAGGCGACCCGTAAGCGCGTACGTCAAGGGTTGGCATATGTTAACAATTCACAAACATTTCGCTAGTGAAGATATGACAATTCATGAAAATTCTGAGTTGCTTCAGACTGCTGCCATCTACTTTTATGTTGTTTTCTGGAGGGTATTTCTATTACCGTTGCTTCATTTTTTGTAATGATATTCAGATACTGCCATTTGTTTTGACTTTATTTTGTAAACAATGTGTATAATTTCTTGTAACTTTGTATCATTTTCGGCTATCATAACATAACTGTATCAACACATGTGTTAGACGTCGCGTATAACACGTAGTAAACTTTATGTGTACTTCTAATAAGCTACCGTCGGTTGATTGTTATAACCAGTTATCGATATATCAGTTACACATTGATAGCGATAATTTACACATTGATAGTGATAATTTCAATCTCATTATATCGATGTGTCTACCGTAGAGGGAATACATATGATATCGATAATAGTGGAGGTAGAATATGTTTGCGATTATCATACAAACGTATATTCAGTTCTGCTAAGAGGGGAAAAAAAGGTAAACATTGATCGGAATTAAAACAAAGAATTTAAAAATGAAATGTAGATTGTTCTATGTTCACAAATCGTCTTTCTTAATCTCCCTTAATCTATTTTAATAATTCATGCATGCTGATCGTTCATTGCATTGTCTCGTGCAGGCTATCATTACCATGGCATGAGTGTGTGGATGTATGACGCTAAAGGGAGTACGGTGGTCTTCTATACTACACGATATTCGAATACCATTTTCAGAATTATGGTAAAGTCGAATACATCTGTCGTTTCTCTAACTATCAAATCGTCAACCAAAAGAAACATACATACTCGTATTTTGGCTATTTGCGAGTTAATAGTATATGGTGGTAGGTACGTTTGTTGTTGTGGTTATAATTGTAGTTTTGGTGTTGTCGTGTTGTTGCTGTCATTGTTGACGATGGTATTATTATTATTTTTGCTTTTCTTGTGATTGATGTTGTTGTTTTATTTTTGTTGTTGTTGTAGTAGTTTTTGTTGTTGTGATTGTGGTTGTTACTGTTGTGGTTGTTGTTTTGGAGTAGTTATTGTAGGGTTGGTGGTTTTGGTTGTTATTGTGGTTGTTGTTGTTGCTGCTACTGTTGTTGTTATTTTGGTTTGGTGTTGATTAGTCTGTCGTTGTTGCAGCTCCTTGTGTGGATGTTGTTGTTATTAATATTGTTGTTGTCTATCACCATGAAGTGTGCATAAATATGCTCTTATTTCATACTGAAAGTTTGGTGACGGATATCTAGAAATTTAATTTATTTCCCTACGATTCTAACTTTCAGAGGCATATATACTTTGATGAGAGGACTTGTCAGTGGTGATCTATGTGTTGATGTTAAAGCTGAGACAATTTCATAACTGGGCTGTTGTAGTTGAAGATGAGACAGTTCCATAACTGGGATGTTGTAGTTGAAGATGAGACAGTTCCATAACTGGGATGTTGTAGTTGAAGATGAGACAGTTCCATAATTGGGATGTTGTAGTTGAAGATAAGACAATTTAATAACTGGGATGTTGTAGTTGAAGATGAGACAGTTCCATAACTGGGATGTTGTAGTTGAAGATGAGACAGTTCCATAATTGGGATGTTGTAGTTGAAGATAAGACAATTTAATAACTGGGATGTTGTAGTTGAAGATGAGACAGTTCCATAACTGGGATGTTGTAGTTGAAGATAAGACAATTTAATAACTGGGATGTTGTAGTTGAAGATGAGACAGTTCTATAACTGGGATGTTGTAGTTGAAGATGAGACAGTTCCATAATTGGGATGTTGTAGTTGAAGATAAGACAATTTAATAACTGGGATGTTGTAGTTGAAGATGAGACAGTTCCATAACTGGGATGTTGTAGTTGAAGATGAGACAGTTCCATAACTGGGATGTTGTAGTTGAAGATGAGACAGTTCCATAACTGGGATGTTGTAGTTGAAGATGAGACAGTTCCATAATTGTGATGTTGTAGTTGAAGATAAGACAATTTAATAACTGGGATGTTGTAGTTGAAGATGAGACAGTTCCATAACTGGGATGTTGTAGTTGAAGATGAGACAGTTCCATAACTGGGATGTTGTAGTTGAAGATGAGACAGTTCCATAATTGGGATGTTGTAGTTGAAGATAAGACAATTTAATAACTGGGATGTTGTAGTTGAAGATTAGGCAGTTCCATAATTGGGATGTTGTAGTTGAAGATAAGACAATTTAATAACTGGGATGTTGTAGTTGAAGATGATACAATTTCATAACGGGGATGTTGTAGTTGAAGATGATACAATTTCATAAATGGGCTGTTGTTCTTTGAGCATGAATCTTCGCTCTTCTGCTCTGTTAAATATTGAATTAATATATGATCTCGTAAATGTCGATGAATGTTCAATATTTACTGCCATATGTAAGAAGCTCCAACGCGACACATGAACGATTAGTATGCATACCGTACGTCACTTACTAGAGGAGGATGTACACCAATGGATCTTCCCGGAGTGCAATTATGTCCGGGAGTAAATTAGCTCTGCAGTGTCGAAGGTGTGCCACAATGATGCTTCAGCGGAGAAAGCTCTCGGAACAAATATATCCTCAGATCATCGGAAGAGTGTAGAAAAATCACGAGATCAATACAGGATGATGTGCCGACATTTTAACAAATTAAATCTTTAACTTGATTATAACTAATTGTACATTATTTAAGGAAACAAAATATCGATACACACTGAAGTTGCAGTCGCTAGATACATCTACACTGTGGGGTCATCATCCCAACTAACTAGCTAACCAATCAACCAAACACACAAATAACCAACAAGCCAACCAACTAACTAACTAACTAGCGAACTCATCATCATCATTAAGTGCCGTCTCCGCAACGAAGGTTGGCTGTAACGGATCTCCAACATCCCCTGTCTCTTGTCTTGGTGGTTCATTCTGTTAGACTGTAGCCTGCCCATCGTGTGATGTTACTCTCCCACTTGTATACCTTGCCTACCTCTTGCTCGCCTCCCTTTGCCTAACTAGCTAACTAAAAGTCTACATAACTATCTAAGTAAAGAAATAACTACCTAACCATCCAATAAACCAAATAACCAACATACTAATTAACTAAATAACTAACTAACAAACTAACTACTAACTAGTTAACTAATTACTAGCAAACTAACTACAAACTAACTAAATAACTAACTAACTACGTAACTAACACACGAGATAACTAATTGACTATCTAACTAATCAATCAACCAATAAACCAGACAGCCAACCAATAAACCAACTTACTAATGACTATGTATCCAACAAACTATGTAGCTATGCACAAATACTTGATTATGTACATGATTCCAATATATTTTTTTCAAGATGCATGTAACGATGTTGATCTCGACTTAGATGTGTGGCTATTGAACCATCTGTATATACCAGTTACTCATGTGTCTCTTCTCTATTCCTCTTGGACATAACATTATCATTATATCGATCTAATGACGCTACTTTCAGAGCCTGTTTGTCCTGATAACATGTACGGTCTGTTCTGTGAACACAAATGTAACTGCAGTGAAACTGATGCATGCAACTACGCCACGGGATCATGTGCACCAGGTTGTCCCATGGGGAAATATGGATTCAACTGCTCATTAAAGTGCAGTCCACGCTGTGTGCCTAAACATTGTAACTTTTTTACTGGATCATGTAGTCCTTGTCATTATCCATATTTTGGTCACGACTGCAGAGAAGGTAATATTTTATATGGTTTGCACATTCATATAAAATAAACTATTCATTATAATAACAACCATTGGTATCTATACAAGATTGAAATATGAACTAGATAATAGTAAATATTGCCAACTGTACACACGCATTTATCATTGGTTTGGTTTATATCATTATGCAAAATGTACATGGTATGGTGAAGTGCGCTCCTCTCAACTGCAAACATTAATACAATATGGTTATATCAATGGTTTACAACTGTAACTAGTAGCTGCCTGTCGCTTTTACTTCAGAGAAGAATGCAATGGGTAACATTATATGACCGAATACCACCACACGGCTCATAGGACGCGAGAATCATTGCTCGTGCTGAATAAGGAAACAGCCATTCTAAAACAAATTATGAAACAGCCATCCTTGCACTATCCTCTCTTGGCTGATTTAATGCGCTACAATGGTATATTTTCGATGTATAAATTCGAATATACGAGATATATATGGTAGTAAATCTAATTGAGAACAAGCACAGCTCAGATATGCTGCACGAAGAGATCATGTGAGGAACGATCTGTTGCAACAAAGTCTGTGTTCAAATATATTGAAAAACTGAGACAGAGATTATTCTGCCACTTAATAGGAATGAATCTGTATTTACAAACAGCAAAATCATATACCATGAAAATTGGCACAGCAAAATGTAGGGTAAGACAAGGAAGAAGGTGGAATAACAAAGTTGACAGTATTGTGATTAGTCACAATATTACTGAATATTGAGCAACCAAACGACTGTCATTCAATCGTTCGACGACTTACAGCAAAAACAGAGAAACGACAATAGAAAAATAAATATATTATCATATAGGAATATAGAAAATGCAATGCATTCTATTGAAGAGGACAAAATAATAATATTTATGCATATGCCCACAAACAATATGAATTATTAAAAGTACAATATATTTGGACATATACATAATAGATTATGGATGTAATAAAGACTATAAAATCCCCACCGATGTCTTTTGGCTGTAGTGTCTGAGGTTATATTGAGAAGTATGTGTTTGTCTAGTGCAAACCATTCTCCTCTCACATCAGCCTCTGCTGCAACCACATGATCCGTAAACCGTTAGTCAAATTGCTTCGAACGAGTGTTGTAGCATATGTTTTCAGTAACAGAGACAATGGTGGGCAATGGCATCCACATAGAGCTCTCTTTAGTGTTCACAGCCTGTTACACCGTATTTATTACCTGACGATATATATACATATACACATATGTTCATTTATCCATCTTCATATATCCATATATTCACATGTTTTTATATCCAGATATCTTTATATTCATAGAGTTATTTATCCATACAACTATATATGATTATATCCATATATCTGTATACCCATGCATCGTAATGCGGTGTTTTTCAAATCTGTGTGAGATCACGGCATGGTAAAAATTCTACAGGATTTTTTTTTCCTATCTCGGTCCACATAATTATATACACTCATAAATTACATTAGTATTAAAGGAGAGATTTTCGCGACTAGGTAGACATGCTCTAGCGATCTGGCGTGTAAGAAACACTGGACTATAATGTCCAAAATAGTCCGATGTTATGGTAGAAGAAGTCCCACTCGTAAGTGCACTAGCTAAGGAAATGAGCAACATTTAAGTTAAGCTACTATTCATGTTAATACTACAAACTATGTCTAATCGCAAATTAAGAACATATGGCTGGAATATATTGTTCAATAATGCATTATATAATTAAAAGTTGTTAGGGATTCAAGGAGATGCGCATTGGTTTTGTGTAAAACACGGCTCATCATATAACCAACATTCTAAAGTCTCCTCCGTGTGGTGTACTTTGGAAACGTATTTCTTCGAAGCTGTTGCGAAGAAATTTGGCTAACGCTTTATGGATTTTGTCCGGATATTGTATACCGAGGTCTGAGGAGAACTGTTTCTACCAGACAAATAATATCTCTTAATACAAACTCGGCTCCACAGGAAAAATACAACGGATGGGTTGCAGAGCATGGTAGACATGTCCAAAAGTGCAGTAAATAAAAAATAATAAAAATGCCCCAGAAGAAGTATGATTCATCAGTTGAGTATATGCGAAGGCAACACATTTATAGAGATCAGTGCGTTGCGCAAAAATACTTGACAATTTAATAACCGAAAGCAATGTACATGCTCGAGAACTTGCGTCCCCAGTCTGCTGTCCTCTGGCAATGCATAGATTGGTAAAGGCACAATGCCATAACATCACTGTACGAAGAATATGCGTGAAGGGGCTAAGGCTCAAACTATATATTTACGACGTTAGTGAACACAACATCTCATAAGGGAGATTATTCATCTTGATTCTTGATTAAAAGAATTGTGGGGCACTACCATAAGTGCTCTGCCCTCTGTTCCAGCAGCCATTCGACTCGATGGAGTTTCGAGTCTAATACTGCCGAAACAGATGTCGACATCAGGGCACAACTCTGCCCTTGCGATAGGTTTCCTTACTGTTCTGCCCACTTACGCCATGCCTGTAACTAGTTCAAGCACAACGTCGGCCTGTCGGAACAACATGGTAACTGCTACCCCAGGTTACGACTACGGGATTGTATAGATGACGTGCCACGAAGCTTCTTAAGGAAGATAACCTCAATATAAAGGCGTCATCTACTAAGGTTTTCTGTTGTATGGTTGTTTGCTAGTGAGCCATTGGTGAGACTCTACGGGGAAATACCAACCCTAGTTCAACTGTACTGTTTGTGCATTTTTTCAAAAATGTTTCATGCACAGCTAAACGTTTTCATCTCAGTGTTTCTAAGCAACAAATAATATACAAAGTACTAGGGTTATTGTTAAATGGTACATTGACTAAGTAATAGTCAATAAATAGCAATAAATGAAAGTACAGGGACTTTTTTCTAGTTACGGTTCACCTCGAAGCTTTCTCAAGAAACACATAAACCTGACATATTAGTACGCTCATTAGTACTTAATTGTGTGGTTTCTTTGGTGTCTATGTCGGTAAACTTAAAGTTATTCTGTTTTCACATCTATCCATCTACTAATTATGCATCAATATACCTGAATTTACACATGTGTCTCTTCCTTTATATATATCTACATTTGTTATTGTTTCGTTTAATGAGTGCCCACACATGTGTACATATTTATGTAGACGTATTTTATTTGGTTCTACGAGGTACCCATACAACTACTGTGAGTTACACATGTGTATTTGTACATGTGCATGTTTTATAGTAATGCATGTGAATATGTTTATTGGAAATTAATGTTTATGATATTAAATGTATAAATGTATGCGAATGTTCATGTTAATGCATTTATTCATATAAGAGAATGTTAGAAAATGCTTTTTGTTCTTATTTTACGTTAGGCTTTCATGTGATCTGATTTATCACTTATTAATTAATTACTTTAGGCTGCTATGTTTCTTTAAACTATGAAAATGTCTGCCTGTCAATGGTGTGCACTCATAGAGAACACACATACGTTCTCCACTAAACGTGTCGCGTTATTTGGTGCGTTATGCTGTAAGAAAGACATTTCCAAATAGTCACTTTATATTTTGATATTTCGTGTGTCATGTTTATGTGGTTCTCGAACATGGCCCCAGATGAACCGTAATGTAAAAAATGAATTGTTCTTCTGTTTATTTCTATTTATCTTGATTTTTACATTGATAGGCTGGCTTTAACAGTAATCGTAGTATTTATATAATATTTATAACTTATTTGTTTGATTACTGCGGCACTCTCCACTTTGTCGGATGTCCGCTAACATTTTGGCTATCTATAGTTATCATTATTTCTAACATGTTTCAAGTAGTACTAACATTTTCTATCTCAATGTTTCTAACATATTTCAATATCAACTGAAATTATATATTTAATTGTACAATGTTGGTCATTCCTGATGGACTATTAGCGCCATATAATAACGTGAAAGATTGGGAAATTTTACTAGTAGCGGTATGTAATAACGGGAAAGATTGGAAAATGTGTAGAGGAGTGATATTAATGTACTCATGTTAAACCATATTTACTCACTTCCTCTAAATGAAACGGTACGTCGCCTGCCGATAGTCCACTCATAGCATATAAATGCGTAGCGTCAAGCAAGAATTCACATGGAACTTAAAAAAAAAAAGTAACTTTGTAAACAAGACGCGTGCGACATTCACACTCGCCACCTCTTGAGCACAAAGCGAACAGCCTAATATCTATCACAGGGCACAACCATATTTATTACCCTACATCTCGTTGTTTCTAATATGTGTTTTAAAATTATAATTTATTATTTAACTTAAATATCATTGTTTTATTTGTAGAATGTCCGCCAGGTACATACAGATTGGAAGACCCTTGTAAAAATTGTTCATTTGGATGTAGGAACATGTGTAACAATACCACAGGGGCATGCTTTTGTAAACAGAACTACACAGGACGGCGATGCGATGGTGAATATACATACACAAGCTGGATTATTCACACACACACACATACATAATACACACACACACACTCACGGTTATGTGCGTGGATTGAATAATTCATCTATGACAACCAAACTATGTGAATAAATTCCGGTCGCAGGCAGATGAGAGCCCGCTTTCGTACACATGTGGAGGCAATGACCACCTTATTAATATAAAATAACTACGTGTAAAATTGATACGTTGATCGCAACGGAATGAGGTATTCTTTCGCTTTAATACATGATGGTGTCTATTGTCTCTCGAGGTGAAATATGGTTGATCGTATCCATGCTTGCGGACATTTCGGAGGCTTTCAAATGACTCAGAGGCTTCAACTCGCCCGGCAAAATGTACATCTACAGTAGAAATCCAATTATCCTAATTAATTGGAGATCGGGTCGATTCGGATAATCGAAGATTAGAATAATTGGATATAGCTCAGGAATAATGTAAAATAGCGTACATACATACACTCATACATTGAAATTTGCTGAATTTTATTCATAAAAGTACAGTAATATGTAAACAACTATGTATTTTATATAAACTACATATAGAACAATACGTCTAATGAGTCATATAACTAAAATACTCCTCAAGATAATAAATGAAAGAATTAAGAACAATATAGACATGGAGGTCGGTGAAGAACAATTCGATTTTAGGAAAATAGAGGCACCAGAGAAGCTATACTGAGTATCCGACTAGTGATATATAGAAGTCCAAAAAAAAGTATCTATATTTGCTTCATAGACTACAGCAAGGGCTTTGTCAGAATTCAACATGAGAAATTAATCAAATGTCTTCAAGAAATATGTATACATGGAAAAGACTCTATAATTAAAAAATATATATTGCGAAAAAACTGCATCAATAAGGTGTGAAAACAGCTACTCACCATACATAGAAAAAAGAAGAGGGCAAGGCAAGGATTAATTTTATCACTATTTCACCTCTTCCGGTCAATCCAGACGACTCATACCTATGTGACCGTCAATATTATTACTGTTCACTTTCTATTACATGTTTTAAGTGTATTGTCTGTCTTGACAAAGACCTTTTGGTCGAAACGTTAATTTGTGTGTGTCATTATGTGTGTTATTTAGTGTTAGCAAAACTTTGTTACCTTTTTCCTGTAGCTAACCGTTTTATCACTAAGCCAATTTACTATCTACACAGATAATATCTTTAAAAATATAGAAGAAATGCGAGAATTCAAGATCAATTGGAAAATAATAAACAAACTTAGATTTTCAGATGGTGCTGTTCTTTTGGCGGAAAGTGAACATGAACTACAAAAACTAATAGATCAAGTCAATAAATCAAGTAATGAATATGGAATGGATATCAATATTTTTTTTTGTAAACCATGATCATCAGCAAAGACACAGACGAACAGCAGCTAAACATAAACATACGTGGAGAGAAACTAGAACACGTAAAACAATATCAATATCTTGGACACATAGTCACACTTGAACGCAGATGTGAAACAGAAGTTAAAAGGAGAATATGAATGGCTTAAAGTACCTTCAATGACATGAGGAAAATAGTAACATCTAAACAAATTACAAACAAGTTAAAAATGAGAACTATAAAATGCTTCATCTATTATATATTAATGTGTGGCTTAGAAACATAGACACTAAAGAAACAATTAGAAGACATAATTGATGCCCTTGAGATGTGATTATATAGAAGAATAGGGAGAACATCATGGAAAGAGAAGAAAACTAATAAAGTGGTGCTAAAGACACTTAATATGAAGAACTACTAGGAGAAATAAAGATCAAGCAAATACAATATTTTGGACACATTAAAAGACATGTCACCTTATTGAAGACCTTACTTGAAGGTAAAGTCAAAGGAAAACGAGCAAGAGGTAGACAGAGATACAAGTGGGATAGTGACATCACACGATGGGCAGTTACAGTCTTGCAGAGTGCACCACCAAGACAAGAGATAGGAGATGTTGGGGATCCGTTGCAGCCAACCTTCGTTGCGGAGACGGCACTTGATGATGATGAATGATTTAAGAACCAACACACACCAAGAATATGTTTCATACGTCATAAGAACACGCAGATGGAAATATATGGATTACTCTTTTTAAGACTAAATGAAAATATAATAAACGAACACGCCCTTATGTGGACACCTGAGGTTAAAAGAAAATGACGAAGGCCTAAAGCAACCCTAAAGAACACCATACTTAAAGAAGGAGAAATAGCAGGCTGCAAGACCATAGAAGAACTAAAATCAGGCAGCGGGCCTCAACACACGGAGAATCACAACCTGTGCACTATGTGCCGCCTGCGGCATAAATGGAACAATCAAAGAAACAAAATAACTTCATTCTTGATTAGAAACTAGCCTCACAGAACGTGAGGCGTTCCCATGCGTGCTCCTCCCACTGTTTCAACAGCCATCCGACTCGTTTGTGTTTGGAGTCTCATGCCGCCGAAGCAGATGTCGACATGAAGGCACAACTCCGCCCTTGCGACAGGTTTCTTTGTTCTTCCGTCAACCCACGCCGTGCCCGTAACTAGTTCACGCACAACGTCGGCTAGACAACTCAATAACTACATTTCACACTGAAGGTTAATGATGTGTACAGATTGTATAAGCGGGATGTCATATAGCTTTTGTTCCTGATGCTGGGACATAGGCGCTATCCGTAAATTATCGCAATACAGTATTGGGTGGGATTTGAACAAGTTTGACAATTGTTGACACAGGGAATGGGTTATGCCAATTGTTGACACGGGGAAGGAGTTATGCCAATTGTTGACACGCGGAAGGTGGGTTATAGCAAATGTTGGCATTAACAAAGCTGTCTTTCACACACATACACACATATACAAATAAATATGTGAATGTGAAAACAAATATAAATTTGGAAAAAGGTTTAAACTATGTTCTTGTATTACAACTTTATGCTTAAATGTAGTTTTATTAACGAGGCGGGGGGGGGGGGTATTTGTTTAGGACGTAAATAATTTGGCGGTATTTTGTTTTCTTTACAAGGGTAAGAATGTAAAGTATTTACAACAGCAGTGTTGACGTAATGGATTGGGATCGCCATATACGCCTGTATTTGACGAGTAAAGTTCTTCACACGATACTTGCACCTGTATATGTAGACATGCTTACTGTTATATTCATTTTTAAACTAGTTCTAGGCAATGCTGTCTTAAATTCGTTTTGAATATATATATATATATCTTTGTTTACTGTAGAGTGTCGCAATGGAAGGTTCGGATCTGAGTGTCAGTATATCTGTGCTAAAGGATGTGCAAATAGATGCAGCAGGAAAGATGGTCAATGCGTGTGCAGGAAAAACTACGTAGGATTTTTGTGTGCAGGTTAACATTTAAATTTTATGATTTACTTCTAACATCATGAAATATATTGCATGCGTTGAATTCTCGGAGTAACAGTAAAAGATTGAATCAGAAATGAAAATATCAGAAGACTAACACACGCAATGTCACTCCTGGATTACACGAGAAGGCAACCTATTAAAATGGCTGCACATTCTTCCAGACTACCATCAAATACTGCCCTTCATAAACTATTGCTACACAGACACAATGGATGTAACGGCTGGTGCAGACAATCCAAACGATGGATTGCAGATATAAAAGAGTGAACGAAAACAAACATTTATGAAAACACAAAATGGCAGTCTTCGGAGAACCATTCTACTCATAACGATGCAATGATAAATGTGTATAAAGTGAACAGAGAAAAAAAAACACCGAAAATCAAACATATAATCACACACTGACGTGCACAACTGTTCGTACACATAGATGTACAAGTACTCTTGACACAGTTTTCTTCTGAATAGATGTATGGAAAACATGTACGTTGATGGTCGTGCTAATAGGCCGAGACAGGTAAGGTTCTACATGAAATAACGTGAATAACATCATCTATACAACTGTGTATATACAAATAAAACCTGTCCTTTCACAAGTGCTCTGGCTAGTTGTCCACAAAGCAAAACAATTTCCATGTCGATTTAATTCTCAATAAGACTACATAAACGAACCACACGTTCCATTGACTAATATTCTGTTCGGTTTTCTATCGAGCAGCCAACTTTTCACGTAAAGAACATTCTCTAAGAATGCGCATACACGAACTACATGTTTCCCTTCAGAAGATCCTCTTTCGTTTTCTATTATACAGATAAATGTTTTGGTTGTAGGACGGGATGACGTTATATAAACTAAAGCCATGTATTTTTTTGTTACACAACATGACATAATAAACACATACGTGGTATGGCAATGGTATCATCTGAATTAACATCTGCTCAGTTACTACTGTATCGGCATCATATTCGGCTGATCCACGGTTCACTATCTAGCTCACCAACAAATAGTTTTAATCACTATCGTCTCCTAGGTCAAAACAGTCTAAGGAGAATGAATACCAGATCTTCTTAGGTAAAAAAGGGGGCATGCTTAATGTCGACCATAGTATCCCTTGATATGATCTTGGTTATAAAAAACACGGGTTTGCTTCTGTATTTCCCAAATAGTCTCAATGGCCGTATAACAGGGATAACTTTACTTACTTCACATTTGATAAAAATGGCTTTGCTCGTGTAGGTATACACAAAGTTGGATTTGTATACCAATTGTATAAGGATAATAAACATACTACTAGAAGACCGATCATCTCATTCAAGATTTGAATATATAGAATAATACGGGCAGCGCTTCATAGAAAGAGATGAAAACAAAGACATTCTGACAACAATACATGTACAAAATGAAATATTAAATGAAATATAAATTAAAGAAATATAGTATTATTTTACATGTATTAAGAAAGGCATGACACCTTGTTGAAAATACTTCAGAAAAAAATAATTAATTTGAAGTTACAGGTGATGGGTGGCGAGCAAGAAATAAGCTCAGGTAAACTTTGAAAGGAAAAAAAAATATGATATGGGCATTTTTAGTCTGGTATATTGCACCATAAGACAAAAGAAATACATTTTTTGGACATTCATTGCAGTTCATCATGGACTTTCTCGACTGATTACGTAAAATGCAAATCTTATGGTAAGTAACTCAAATTTGCACAGCCGCGTACATGAGTACACATTTCGTACGTCTGAACATGAGTACACATATCTTACATCTGAACATTACAACCATGCACGTTAAAGGAAGTTGCCATTCTGGAAATCCAAGTCACGTGATGCTCATTATCACAACATGGCATTACTGGCATCACAAACTGGCGTTATCTTCGTTTTTACAACAACCAATGAACCGTTACATCTCGCAAATGTATTCATGTATGATGATGATGTTCGTCCGTCGTGATCGACGATGACCAAAAACTCAACCATAATATTAATAACAATAAATAATAAAATAATAAAGTTAATAGTGCGTTTTTAAATGACTAGCAAGTCCAATGCGCGCACAAAATGTTCTTTTAAAGAATTGACAACAATAGAAGGTATCTGTGTGAGGTTGAGATGTTTTTTTATTTTCTACGTGTCCGCTTCTGTCTTGCAGTTTCTTGTCTGAATTCTTCCGCCGCTAGTGCTCCCGTTCTAATGCTGTAACGCCATGCTGTTTTATCCTGAGTGAGGCTTTCCCAAGCGCCAAAGTCAATGTTAAGATGTTTCAAGGATGACTTGAGCGTGTCTTTGAAACGCTTTTTCTGTCCACCAGCTTTTCGAAATCCTGCCTTGAGTTCTCCATAATATATTTGTTTCGGCAAACGCGAGTTCTCCATACGCACGTTATATATATATATAGTGACAATTACATATATAACTATATTCACATTAAGATACTATATGCTATTAATCTTATCTAGATAGGTGGGGATAGGAATATATGTTATCAATATATGTATATATAAACACAACTTTACTAAAAGGAAGACACCGGTATATGAGACTTGTCGATAACATATGCTTTCAGCAAGAAAGCCAACATGCAAGCAATACACATATCATATATGGTTAGATGAGACGGTGATGGGAGAAACCGATTCACGGACGGTGTGAAACATGGAAAAAATAAGAAAGACACAGATCAAAGCTGTAAGGGCCCAGCAAAATATAGAAGACATACACAGCATGAAGAGCAGATAGAGCAGACAAAATATCGATAATAATGGGAAAGATTTAGTAATGGTTAGTAATGAATGAGGCGATGCGAAGGGAACATTTACATGTTACAATGATTACTTTTGATATAGCCATTGTTGACATGTCCTTTTTTTGTAGACTGTAAGACTGGAAATTATGGACCAGACTGTCAATTCACATGTTCTCGTGGATGCAAGGAAACCTGTAACAACACATATGGAATGTGCAACTGTAAACCGGGATTTAGTGGAGGACGATGTTCAGGTTTGTAAAGTGATTGCTCATGTGTGATGTAATACTTAAATAATTGCCTCATTCGTGGTGTAATATTTGGATAATTGGCTCATTCGTGGTGTAATATTTGGATAATTGGGTCATTCGTGGTGTAATACTTGGATAATTACCTCATTCGTGGTGTATTACATGAATAATTGCCTCATTCGTCCTCTTGAAGAATGTGAGTAGACTCCTTTCTTTAGGAGGTAAGTGTTCATCTCATGTTCGGGAAAGGTCATACAGAAGACACGCTGAAATCGGATGTATTAGGCAGATATTTGCATGTATCACAGAAAAGTTATAAACAAGGACACAGTGCATTCTGTTATCAGTACCACAAGCTGCTAATCTGTATTCAGTTATCAGTACCACAGGCTGCTAATCTGTATTCTTTTATCAGTACCACAGTCTGCTAATCTGTATTCTGTTATCAGTACCACATGCTGCTAATCTGTATTCAGTTATCAGTACCACATGCTGCTAATCTGTATTCAGTTATCAGTACCACAGGCTGCTGATATCTAGGAGTGTATTAATGAATAAAAAATAAGAACGATTAATTCCTGACGATATTGATGCGATGAAGACGTGTGATAAGGAAGTTTCAGAACGTATTTTGTATCTGTTCTAAATGATTTGATCACGTCAATGTTCGTGCAATATATAACCTGCGAATTGATCACGTCAATGTTCGTGCAGTATATAACCTGCGAATTGATCACAAGACTCTCAACACTAATATTTGATTGCGCCGGCAAATGGACTTTCACAATTTTGAAATCTGGGACATTTTGTAGAAGGTCCGAGAAGTTTGGTTTCAACTGATTATGCGCACCACTGTTATTTTTACTGGTCATTATGATCTTTTTCTGTAGAAATAGACTTCGTTCTGGAGACTAATTATTTATCCTAATAATGGTGATAGAATAGTCCGTGAGATGGTGAGCAGGTAGAAAAGTGCATAACTTTTCTGACACAGTCGTACATCCTTAACAGTTGAGTAACAGTTGTGTCACTCACACGCATATTGCTATGCTTTCTAAAATACATAGTTGTGCTAAGGTGGTTTATGTATGCATCTTTAGTTCAGGAAGGGAGCGGTCCAGTGTTGCAGTTGCCCGAGATCGTCGCGCTCTGCTAGAGTTGCCGCATGTACGTGCGGGAATAATTAGTTTGTCATTCTTCCGTCAGATCCGTTAACCCATCTACGTGGATGAGGCACATGTTCTACCTAGCCATCTAGCAGTCTGAAATGATGGGATAAACATACATTGTTCACTGCTCGATGTCTCTCCGTCTTACATATGGAACATTTGAAGGAAGCCAAAAGTACGAAAATGAGTTTAGACACGTAGTGACAATGGCGATTTCACAAGTTCCAAGTCATTCTCCATCTGTCCTTAATCGACTCTTTCGACATGCCTGAATTGAAGACATCAGCCTTTTTCTGTTTAACTGGAACTAAAGTCCTGACACCCGTTGCCATGCGAGCGCTCTATTATCATGAAATAATAGTTGTTAACGAATCTTTACCAACGCAGTTCGTAAATCATTATGAACAGGCAATGCAGGATTTACATAAAAGCTATAAAACTATAGCTTAGGACCACCACTTTCCTGAGAAATTGTCATATATACGTAAATATATTTCAGCATTATTTATCCCAATGACTCACGTCTGGAAAGATTAAGGCCTTATTAAGTCTAAATCCGGCACTGTGAACAGGTCATAAATTCTCATGGGACATGTCTCACTGTATAGCAGTTTATACATGTATGCTATATAACAGTAACAGATTAAATTATATCATAAGATCTAAATGAATTCGAATTGTGTATCAACATGTATTCTTATTTCGCAGTATATGTTTAATTCTGAGGAATTTTCCTCTTTCTGGTAGAATGTTTGCCTGGATTATTTGGAGCACAATGCATGTCCCGATGTGGAAAGGGCTGTGATGAACAGTGTTCCAAGAAGAATGGACGATGTCGATGTAAGAAGAACTTCGGTGGAAATTTATGCACAGGTTTGATGAGCATGTCTTGACTGGCCGTTTCAGATTATGTTTATACGATCGTCTACACATGCGTGATATTTTGGTCAGTTGCCTCATTATAGTCAACTAGAAATGTGTATGTATGTTTTTATGTGTGCGTGTGTGCTGTTCGCGTTGGTGGGTTGGTGGGTATGTGGGTGTGTGTTTGTATGTGTATTCATGTAGATGTATGTGTGTACGTGTGTGTGTGTGTGTGTATGTGAATATGTAGGTCAACATATACCAATTTTCTGAAACCTGCGACAACGTTTCTTCAAAATCTATACAAAGAAAACATGGGTGATGTTTCAATCCACACTAAATGAATGCATGCATGTACGTATGCATGCTAGTATATATGCGTGTCTGTGTGTGCATGCCTGTGTATGTGCGTATGAATATATGTATGTAGGCATGTATTTTACTTTTATAGTTTGACAATCACATACACACAGATGTACTGTTCATAGCCGGCACAAAATTAGCTTGAGCAAAGCCAAACCAACTTATACAAACACTCACAGATGAAATTCTTCCTACATTTCAGTGAAAATGTCTTGCATGTGTTGGATATGGAACATGCTCTTTGCTGACCGTCAATTCAAAGAAAAAGTATCACCCAAGAGACTTTCACAATATTTGTACCCCTCACAAAGAAATTGATACTGAGAAGAGTGAGGGTTGTGGGAAATTTGACAAATTTGGCTGCCACAAACATGTGTCAATAAGGTGCGGCAGTTACAGACAGCATATGATGGAAGTTGACATCAGTGATGGAGTGTCATCACCAGTCTTACATGTCACAGATGGGGTCAAATATGGATGCCTTATGTCCCAACAATCGTCTTCCTACTTCTTCATCGTTCGTTCTGTGATAACAACCACGAATAAATCGCGTGATTTCTACCGAGAAGCGTTAATCCCAACACTTTTCAGACGGATGGAATGTGTCATGCTGATAGCCACAACTTGATTCTTGATTCTTGCTTATTGATTAGAAACTGACCTCACAGCACATGGGACATTCCAATAAGTGCTTCGCCCTCTGTTCAGCAGCCATCCGACTCTATCGTGTTTCGCGTCTATGGACACTGAAACAGACGTCGACATCAGGGCACAACTCTGCCCTTGCGACATGTTTCTTTGTTGTTCCGCCCACCCACACCGTGCCCGTAACTAGTTCAAGCACAACGTCGGTCTGTCGGAACAACATGGTATCTGTTATAGAAGGTTACGACTACGGGATTGTTTAGATGACGTGACATGAAGCTTCAAGAAGATAACATCAAAATAAAGGCACGTCATCTTCTAAGGTTTTCTGTTGCTTGGGTTGTTTGTCTAGTGAGCCATTATGAGACTCACAGACGCAACCGCATGCGCAAAACTAGATTAAGTTACGTAACATGTATACGCACAGATCACTTGTATTCACTAGATAATGTTAGTATTTCTTTCATTCATCTTCCTCTTAATATTATTTCATCGACTTTAATATATCTTAATATTAGACATACTATTCTTGTTCCTGTAGAATGTCGACATAAATCTTACGGATCCAACTGTGAAAACAACTGTTCTAGAGGTTGTGATCGGAAATGCGACTTGAATAACGGAACCTGCTTTTGTTTAAAGCATTTCAAAGGAGTTTATTGCTCAGGTGTGACTATTAAATAATTAAATCAATAGTTAGGTACATGAACGTCAAAAATACAGAGAGAAAAAACTGGAAGTAATTTCTTTTTGTAGAGCACCTGTTCAAAATAAAGATATGTGATCCTTTTTAATAAATGATCTTAATCAATAATATAAGAAAGAAACCATCTTCATATTTGGCCACTTCATGAGAGAAGGATATTTGCAGAACTTAGTCACAACAGGCAAGATTTAAGACAAACGAGACATATGGCGACAACATGAGAAAATTTTAGAGTTCTTTAAAACATGGCACGGTAGAGAACCAACAACGATCTTGATACATAATGCTGTAGATCGAGAGGTGCGGATAGCCATGACCGCCAACGTCAGTCGGCATGGCACCTAGTGATGATGATCAATTACCGATACAGGTGAATGAATTTAAATATATTAGGAGCATTTATACGGAGACCAGGTGAATGGGCATAGATCACGAAACCAGAATTAAGAAAAACAGAACTACTACTTACATCAATTTACATCAATCCCGATGGAAACCAAAAGGCAAATCACAATTTAAACCTTCATACCAACATTGTGTTATCACTGTCCGACATGGACACTGGACAAAGAACAAGAGAGAAAAGTTACCACAGACGAAATAATGTTTCTAAGAAAAGCAGCAAACATAACAAGAATATAGCATGTGAAGATTTAACATAATAAAACAACTGATGGAGCAACATCTGTGGTCACATATATTGAAACACTGAGACTGGAATCGTGCGACCACTTAATGATAATGAGCTCTTTATTAACACAGACAGGAGCACACATTATGAAAATGGAAACATCAAGAGTGAGAAGACAACGATGACAGTGTATTGAAGTGGTAGAAGCTACCATCAGTCTGAGACATACACATATTACTGTATGTCAAGTAACCAAACGTGCTCGAAAATCAATCTTAATTATATACTCTGAAGCCTTACAATAATAAAAAAAAACCCAGAGAAGAGACAATAGATAGATTCGATTAGATAGTCAATAGATAGACACTAGATAGATTAGATTACAGTAATAAAAAAACCCAGAGAAGAGACAATAGATAGATTAGATAGTTGAAAGATAATCATTGCTGCATGTATGTCACATCTCTAGGTGCTTGGGTATATCCACAATTACACCATGACTGACAGATCCAGTTATCTGTTCGTACTATTTCATTGTATTAAGCAAATGCAAACACCTTCATATAATTTGCATTACAATAGTAAGAATCGTATCTTTAATAAGAGACCTTAAAATATATTACACAATTGTTTATTTCGAACGCATAACGGAAAACTACAATGCAAAAATAACCAATTAATGTGAAGGAAGAGCGTGATTTGTTGTGAGATCTATGAGTTACTCTTCCAAATTTGACGGTCCTCTTGTGTTTATATGTGGTGAAGGATACATAATCCAATTTGTTGCCTTTTTTGTTTTGAATGTTATTGGATCGCTCAATTGAATTCATCTCCTAAAACCTTCAGGTGTTGGCAGTATGTAAGTAAATCTTCCTTTTTGAGAGACACCGCTGGTAATTTTGAAAACAAAGTAGCTGTATTCCCCTCGGCAAATTCTACTGGAACAGAAAGGTACTTCCCACTAATATATAGGCACATACATACATGCTACATTTTCCCACTAACATATACGCACATACATACATGCTACATTTTCACACTAACATATACGCACATACATACATGCTACATTTTCACACTAACATATACGCACATACATACATGCTACATTTTCACCATGACATAGGAAATCACCATCTATTTCTGTCAGATATGGTCAGTTTTCAAGTCATTAAATAATTGAAATAAAAGATTGATGAACAAACTGATCGTATAGACAGGTATGGGATGAAATGAAATGCAAAAAAAAAAAAAAATTACATTTTAAATAACTGTCCAACAGTAAAACTGCGAAAACAATTAATTGTTAAATATAGTATTAATTTCATCTATAAAAAAGCCTGCGACCCCCTAGACCGCCTGGGTGCCTGAAATTACTTCTGAAACCCCCCTAGAACCATTCAGCGTCCACTTTGAGCCGGTACCGCCCACTTTGGGAAACTACGTTCATAATGGAAATACAATTTTAACTAGATACCGTATATCTAAATTCCTTTAATAAAATGGATAATGTAGATCTACATTATTTTTAAAACTCGATAATGTATAAATGCATATATATATACACACACACCTGTTAACTCTATAACGTTGATACCATTAAATTTAATGTCTATAGATTTGTAGATCTGGTAACATTATTATCCAAACATGTAGACTTAGAGGAATTGTTTGGGTCAAAGGGCATGAGCCCATGGACCGCTGGATCAGCAACCAACCAACCAACCAGAGGAATTGTCCTTCAGGAATATCTTTGGTAAACTGTATTACTCGCGAAAAGTGTTTCATTTCGTATTCAATCGTGTATTACATCAACGATTGGACTGCACATGGTACTGCAGTCATCTCGGCGAACTCTGGGTTAGCAGATAACTACGATCCCAAAAGTATCTCCTCATGGTGCACACTGGAAACATAATTACATATAAACTTACTGATTGTAACAGGACTACAGCTGTAACTACTGATTCTGGCTAAAAATTAGGGACTGTGTCCTTGACTGTTGAGGCAGCAGATGGAAATAGAATTGACTGCGCATGGGAAAGGCAGTATCTTACCCTAACTCTGCGCCAACACATGCAGTTGACATTATCGACATACTGTGATGCTAGTGAGTCCGGTGGAAGCATTTCAGAGGCTGCCAATGTAGATGTGATGTCGGCAGATGTTGTGATAAATATTAAGAATCGGTATGTCAGTCTGTATAAAGATACTATATATTGAGTGCTTCAAGGAGGGCAGCACAGTACCAGAGAGCAGCACCATGTGCAAAGAAAATTGATAAAACGTTTAAAAGAAATTGGAACCAATGTACTGTTAGCTCGAAACAAGAGTCTAGTTATCGATGCTCTCAGCCCAGTCCCAGCTCTATTGTCGAGTTTTTCTATAACGGAATCATGCTCACTGAGAGAACACGTTGAGTACACGATGGGCACAGGTACAAATGTTCAAGGAGACACGTTATCTTCAGCTCAAGAGCAAACGCCTAGTCCCCTGTGCTCCTAAATATGTATATAGATTCACACTTTGACGACGTCGGTGAACAAAACGTCGGCTAAAAGAGCGAACGAGTTTTAGCCCACTTCATCTGTCGAGTTTTTCCTAATCCGGAACCAGACTTGCGGATGAGAAACGGTTCAGTATCCGATGAGATACGATGAATACACATTCGCCGCCCTGCGATGGATAGGAAGGCTGTCACAGGCTAGGATAGCCCACCCGAAATGGCAAAGCCTTCCGAAATCATCTGCGCATGGCCTACATGGCTCACAGCGGTGGCACCGTAACTACGTTCACGGCGGAAATTGTACAAATCACTGTGTTGATTATTATGAAGCTAACGCATTAAAAGACAACAAAGAAAGACACCAAAGATTAACCACCATTTAGAAAAAGTATGACCATCACCCTTTGAAATGAGGTTGAAGATCTGTAGAGGACTGACGTCATTGTAATCGGGTCGCGCAATACGTACTCCGTCTCTCTCATCGAAGAGGCACACGGCGAGGTTACCTCTTATAGCCCATAACACCGTAGCTTCAATCGATACTCCTCATAAATGTCCGAACAATCGATACTCTCCATGGATGTCCAAACAATCGATACTCCCCAGGGATCTCCGTACAATCGATACTCCCCAGGGATCTCTGAACATAATATATTACCTGTGCTAAGTTTAACTTATATAAATAATTCGTTCAGTCAATATTTCTGTATGGCTCTGAGACATTGGCTCTAGCTGTGGACTTATAGAAAAGAATCCAGACGATTGAAAACGGATGTTGTAGATGTGAGTTTCGTAACTTTTATAGATAACTGAAGAACAATGTATTTGTGGATGATATACTTAATCTAGTATCAGGTCAAAACGAACGAATATTAGGAATTGTGAAATGTGGTAAATTCCTGTGTTACCGACATGACAGTCATTGATGGAAATATATTTTCTTCAAAGTACGGCGGGAGTTGAAGACGACGAGGTGGGAAGAAGAAGACATGGCTGGATAGCATCAAGAACTCGACATGATGTAAAGTTTTTAAGCGCATCAGGACAGTAGATGATAGAGATAGAGATGCCTGGGATTCATCAGGAAAGTGGAGGATAGAGATGCCTGGGATTCATCAGGAAAGTGGAGGATAGAGATGCCTGGGATTCATCAGGAAAGTGGAGGATAGAGATGCCTGGGATTCATCAGGAAAGGGGAGGATAGAGATGCCTGGGATTCATCAGAAAAGTGGAGGATAGAGATGCCTGGGATTCATCAGGAAAGGGGAGGATAGAGATGCCTGGGATTCATCAGGAAAGTGGAGGATAGAGATGCATGGGGTTCATCAGGAAAGTGGAGGATAGAGATTCCTGAAGATAATGAGGAAGGTAGAGGATAAAGATGCTTAGAGATGATTCTTACCAAACATGTCAATATCACCCCCCTACCACCCTCACAGCTTATGATGTTTAATGTTATCAACATTATTTTATAACAATACAATCCCCCTACATTGCTTATTGTTTTCATGATCTGGAAAAATCAATCTTCGTAAACGTAAGTATTACAGTACAGAATGACAAACGATATATAGTCAAGATAAGTCAGTGTTCAGTAGATCACGCACACAACCAATCATCACATTATACCCTTCTTTATTAGGACCAGACCAATACGCCTTGTTGTTTTACGTGTAATAAAACAAATCTACTATGTCCTTTATCATTGTTTTAGTGTAATCATTCAATTTTAGAGTGTGTGCACCCACGTTATGGTCGGAGATGTGATTTGCACTGTTCTAAACTGTGCCATAACCAGGAGTGCGATATGATGACTGGGAAGTGTACTTCTTGTGCAGGTGGTCTGGACGTTGGCGAATGTGAAGGTACTTTACTTTAGTTGTAGAAATTTCACTCACTGAAATGTTTATTGCACACGTTTATTATTAAATGTTGCAGGTCATCACAATACAATGAAACATATTCTGTAATGTGTGTGGATAAACATAACTAAAACTACTTTGCACAAAAACAACAATCGAGAGTGAAAGCATGGGAATAGGGCAAAGAAAATGATGAATTGATAACATCATGGAAGATCTGAGCCTAATTTTTCTACACGACTCCGAATGGCTGAGGACAGACCTGGTTTGAAGAAATTTTGTGCTGATGTATCCAGTGTGGTACCACTACGACACTCACGGATTATGGAACTTATTACTATTACAAACATACTATATTGTGCCTATAAAGTGGTTATGTACTCATTCACATTTCTGTTGACACTACATCACATGATTACGGGGTATTTAGTACAGATATGTGTGAGATCACTAACGCAACACCACTTACGAACGCACATGACACAAAAAATTATTTAACACGTGGTAAATACAAATTAGTAAAAAAAAACAACCCCAAAATAGGAGATTTTCTGAGATATTAAATTCGCTAGAGCACTAACCCAATATTCAGCCAAATAAGAAGATGGAAATGGACTGGGGATCATCAGGACGCTAAAGGATAGCGATGACTGGGGATCATGAGGACGGTAGAGGATAGAGGCACCTGTGGGAACATTAGGAAGTTTATTTTGCTATATTGCAACTTAAACAAAAGAGAAATTCTTTTCAGAAACACACTTGCAAAATAAATAAATAGTCTTTTCGTTCCATCATTGTTCCCAAATTAATCTCCATATTTGAATATCAGATGGAGTGAACACTTCTGGGCGCGTACATACGTGTGTGTTATATAGTCGTTTTGACTGGATTACTTGAACCTTCACCTCTACTACATTCTTCATGGATGTACAGATCTGACATAATCAAATTAGACTAATAGTGTATATTGTACTATGGTATAGTGGAAAATATGTGTGAACGTACAAATTATACACTATTATATATATCTCACCCACTGCCTCAAGTCAATGTTCTCAAATGCAACCTATTTGCATTTTTTTGATCATGCCCAGCGAGTTAATAAAACTGCATATACTATTTGCATGGCTTGTTCTCATTCAGTTCAATGTCTTGGACACTGTCAAAATATGTATATCTGTAATGTTTGCATTCACAGAAAAAAAAACCCAGCACTTTTCTCTTTAATTCTTTACCTAAACACTGAGCTGTGCAAGAACTACACACGTGTGTAAAACACAACTATCCACGTGTATAATCTTGCGGCCTTAATGGGATTATCGCTATGTCCAGCACTTCAAGGTGTACATCAACCAGGTGCCATTTTGTGCTTCACATATTGAAAGTTACTTATGTTTATAAAGTTGACATAATTTCTTTATTTGTAATTTGGTTGTAATATGATTTCATAAGTACCGAAACACAGGGTCTCAGTTGTGCAATTGAGGTGACAACGGATATAAGGTGTCAATGGCATATTTCTGTAAGAGGGTTTCATGATGCATGCTAGGTCCCAGAGTTGGGGCATTACAGTGCGCCATTGTCCCAGAAATAACACCCCCTGTTACCAGCACCCTTCTGCCACATCGATAGTGAATATGTATATAGCAATCACTGTCAAGTAGAGTATGCTGCAAAATTACAAGGCTACAATGACGTTGGTCTAGAACTCTTCGTCATCAATGGGAATATTTGATAGAAGACAAAAGTATGAAATTGAGACAAGATAGAACAATGATGATTTCACAGGTGGCAAGTTGTAATCCTATCCAAAATTTCTTTTTATTCGTATGCTACGATACATATGGACACTATACATTTTTCCTGTTCCGTGCACCTAAACTAGAAGTCCATGTCTTCTCCAGATGGGAGTCTCGTCGCGTAAACTGTGGCTTTGAATTACAATAAAAGTTCTACAATTATATTCAGCATTTATTTAAATATATATTGGAAGGGGGGATGGGGGTGTTGCTTTAGATATTATTGATTGTCTCAATTATATTTCAACACCGAAAATCCCTTCATCTACACATTTGAATTCTAAATCTATAATGTATGTGATCCCATGACTGTCTTGTTTTTATTTCACAGCTTCTGGAATAAAACATGGATGGGCAGTTCCAATACCGCTTATGATATGTTTGGTTGGGATATTCATCTGGATGATTGTTTTCAAACAGAATGAAGAAGAAACCGACGTAGAATGGAAAATAGAATCAGAGAATCAATAAATATGTCAACAAATTTGTCAACAAATCCTCATATTGTTCAGCTATAAACATAAGTAAAAGTTGAGAGTATGTCAAGATCCTAATATTTATTAATTGCTGATAGTGTGACACCATTTTGAGCTATTTATCCAGTATGCAAAGACGCCAAGTATTTCATTATGACTACAAGTCAATCAGGAACTCGTAATTCATAATTACTTGATGTTTATGGCAATATCTTCAATATCTTACTCATTTGTGTTCAGAAATTCCAAGGTACTGAGTTCGATCCCTGCCATAGACAATTATGCACCCGGGCCGTTCAGCACAGAGCAACCGCAAACTACTAAACGTAATTATATTGCCTAGAAAATTACTACAGCCAAAAAGTGCGGGTGTCTCAGAAATACCTACTGATTTGGATGCACCACCAATTTTATATTTATTCGGAAAAGATTTAGTTCGTGTTTATTATAGCCTCAGATAATGTTACCAACTCAAGTGAACAGTGCAAATATCTGTCACTGAATATTTATATTGTTCCGACATCTTTAGTATACCTTGTCAAGGTAGCAACAATGTGACAATCTCACGGCCATGTTTGATATAACTTGTCAAGGTAGCAAAAATGTGACAATCTCACGGCCACGTTTGATATAACTTGTCAAGGTAGCAACAATGTGACAATCTCACGGCCACGTTTGATATAATTTGTCACTTTTGTAAGTTTTGAGTATTTTGCATTTTTGGCCAATATTAGAATAAAATAGTTAGGAGGTTGATCATTTGTGGCTGTGTACTAGTAGTTTGGCTTTACTAAATTTTTACTATCTGGTAAATATGCACCGTGCGGGAGTTCAAGAATAGAACATTTATGGACAAGGAAACAAAGTTGAAAACTATAATAAACCTTGGAGAACTGCGTGAGTTAGAATAATCTTCTTACAATTGTTAAATTTCATAGTGAATCTTACTTTCTGATTGTGTAAGAAGAATCGTATCCACTTCCCCATGTTACTTTTGGTGTCGTTTCTATAGAATCGTATTATGTCTATGTTTTAAGACCTTTTCAAAAGCTGTGTTAGAGATGTTACCATAACCATTGAGGGTTGTAGTGCGTGCTGGAAACATCAGCACACACATTTGGTAATGTCTCTCTGTCATCAGTTCCTTGTTTAAGACTGTTCGGTGTTGGAAATGTTTCAATAATTTAAAAAAAAAATCTTGTCCTGAATATTCTATAATTTGGGACAGGAATATTATTGCACGTTAAATCCATATAATTTAGCATCAATAGATTATATGATTCTAGATATGATTTAAGTCTTCCGTTGATCATTCTTTTCAATTTTCTTGCAGAGACATCTAGTTAGACGTTGATCTGTACTACAATGCTTCTGTTTGTCTTTGTATTTTTCATGATAGGATACATGAGAGATTTGTCTCTTGCTTGTGGTACATTGCCTGAAACCCAGCTGTAGTTGTATATATGTAGTAATGTATGTCCTACGTTCTTAAGAACGTTTGTAACGCGTTTGTAACGCTCTAACCTGGTGATTGTCTTTCTATATGTTGGTTTCCTGATAGGTACTTTACATTCTTCCGTTATCTATGTCATACCCTTAACATGTTTTAAGATTTTATATACGTATTTTATATGACTAAACTACGAAAAATTGTGTAAACACATAAACACGGCTTTGAAATAAAAATAAAAATGACACATGTATGCCGTCATTGGATTTCTTAATTGAATTTCATATATATATATATATATTTCTTAAAGTAGATTCGCATATTATTGATACTTTGCATACACATAGATTTATAACTATTTTGTCTTAATTATATGTAATTGTATACAAGTGTGCCTGCGACGGCCAAAGTACCTGGTTAGAATCCCTACGCAGTGAATTGTGCAATGGAACCATTCAGAAAACAATTGGCAAACTACTAAATCCATTTTATATTTGCTAGAAAATCATTTCAGCCAAACACACTCTGCATTGATGTTTAGGTCCTGAGTAAGATATGCATACCAATATGTATATATATATATATATATATATATATATATATATATATTATATATATATATATATATTATATATATATATATATATATATATATATATATATAATATCGACATAAATTAATTTCGTGGTAGTAAAATAAAAAATCAAAAAAATGGTATAAATTGATGCATTTTCTAGGGACATATGTGCTTACCAAACATATATTTTGTTCTTTAAAAATGGTGTATTTGTAGTTGAACCTCAGCTAATACCGGCGTAATGTAAACAGTTAAATATCGCTAACGCCCCCACCTAAATATGTACTTTAAGTTTACATGTAGTTGTTATTGCATGTCTGTACAACAACGCATTATTGAATGAAACTTCTATTTTGAATGGCATACGTATTATCGTCTTTCAGCTTTTGCCGATTTTTTCAACCAAAAAATGTGTCTCATGTTTCACTGATGCCTCGGATTTCTTCGCTTTTTAACTGGTCGTGGTGCCAAAATGCAAAGAAGGAAAATTATCGTACATATTGTTTGTATACCTAATGTGGGATTCCCTTCCAAAAAATAATTCTCCACTCCTGTGTTCGCGGGTTTCGGATTTCGCCGATTGGTCTCGGACAAATTATCGACGAAAATCGCGGTTTCCAAGTATCTTAAAAATGCCGTATATGTGATATTGGTGTAATGGAATAAAACCCCATCATTAAGAAAATGCAACATAACATTTAATATTAAGAAACTAATGAGAATAAGGATAATGATGATGAAACTAATGACGAAACTATTAAGAAGGATAATGATGATGAAATAAGCTAATGTTCTTCTTATGTATGTAACTGAGACAAAACCCTGCCACAGGTAATGTTGTCTCAAAGCTAGATCTATGAATGAAGTTTATGAATGCATATTTAGCCATCGAAGGTACGCAATGCAGTGCGTCAGTGTCCCAGGATTACTCCGTCCTCCAACAATGGCAGTACACACGTGTGGATAAATTATCTCATTCGCATGTGTCAGATTTGCCGATCCAACCACATATATATCTAATCTAGCATTCCCCATCACATTGAGTTTCCAGACAGTGGCAAATGTACAGTTTTCTCTTGATCACATATCTTCGCGATAATCCATTGTGGGTGTGTTTTATATATGACGAAAGTAACACATTACAACAAGATGTGGCAATGATGCGTTCACATGGAACATGTTTCAAGACTATGCCCCAACATGTATCACTCGTCTCTTACCACATACCTGAAATAGGGATATTGACCATATTCTTTGCAGCAATGCATGTAATCCTGCACGGATCAAATATTACATTTTACGCTAACAAATAGTGTCTCTAACCGATTCCATGATTTCTCCTTTACCATGTTTAGTTCTATAACTGTATTGGCAATCATAGTATATATGCGCCAGAGAAATAGAAAGTGCTAGACGTATGTTGCAGAACAAATAATTAGACAGAAAATATGGTTTGAACCCATTTAGTTCAGATGACACATTTCGCAATGAAAATTGAATTACATATGTTGCATAGTTTAATGTAATATATTTACAAGGCGAATGAGGATGCTTATGTGTAAAATGAAGAGGACATTTCGGATATTGACTTGTAGAGATAACTTTATTATTCAATGTGCAAAGCGACACGTCTCAATAATGACTGGACAGGTTAGACTGTAGAGATAGGAAACCCGATGACTTACATTATTCAGACAGACGAACACGTAGAATTAGTGATTGCAAGCCCGTGAAAACATGACCGAATTGGCCATGTAGCGACTTAGTAGGACGTACATAGGCAGGAGTAAATTCTCGTTATAAGTAGACTGATGTTGGTTGATTGAAAGAAACTAGAGACAGAAATGCGTAGTTATGGTCTGAATTAAACTGTATGAACAATCAAATTGCTAAATAGCTCATCTTAGAGGGACAACACTGACTAAATGGACAGGGGAAATAAATGTGAAGATGACTTGGCATTATAACATATTTCAGTACCAATTGCAAAAACTGAGGTTGTTAGTCAACTTGAGGTCAACTAAATTCACTCTTAAATCTACCCTCGTCAAGGATAAGACGATCGGACAGAGATAGTAAAAATGTATTTAATATGCTAGCGTCGGAGCAGTCAGGTGGTGACATAGTCTAAATGTAGGAGGAATAAAAGATTGTTCGTAAATATGTCCAGAACAATCTGTTTTGTCAATTTCAAACTTTGGACATTATTAATTGTAAGGAAATGTGTGTCATTATCATCTAGAGCTTCTCAGAGAAAATAGTATATGCATGTATTGCCGAATTCTTCCGTCTGAATTAATAGTGGAAAATCATCATTCTCAACTAAACTGATCTATGTGGGGTAAGTGAGAGTGCACACGTTTGTGAAATGAATAGAGCTACGCCATTATGTTGTCGACATGAAAGGAACATTTACATTTGTATTGAAGCTAACGAAACTGTACAGTCGAGTTAGAATGTGTATGTTATAAATATAAATTTAGTATTTGGAGAAATACGCCTTGAGATTTTAAGGAACTGTTTAATAGTTAAATGAACTAGTACCTACGTTGATATACCGATTGCTATTACCGAGCCTAGTAGGGTGATATGTTGCAAGAAACCTACATTCTTACGATGTTCTCAGAATATTTTTAGAGAAGCTATACGATTAAGTAGACGAAGTTTGACGACATTTAAATAAACTGGAGGAAGAACAATCTGAAGATGATTTTTTATAGTTATAATTTATACCATGATAAGTTCATTAATTTTCAGATTTATGTATGAATATTAGATTGATTAACGAGTCATATTCTATCATAACTTGTGGAGTCTTAGAATGAAAGCTGTGTTGATTTTAACATTGATGGACATTGTTTGAACCAATCATTATTCAGTGTTAGTGGCATTAGGACCACCCGAAATCATTCATGTACACCGCTCCTGTGAGTTGAGATTGTATTTACGAAGACAAAGGAATGATTTATATTATTGGAACCAATCATTATTCGATGTTCGTGGCATTAGATCTACCCGAATTGTCGAGAAAAAAAGGCTTCCATGATTTGACATTGTAAATGTCGATGCTTTGATTTGATTGATATTTGCATTAATGAAACACAGTCGATGGACGCGGCAATAAGCCCAACTAAATCTGAATAAAGTTGGACTTGCTGAGACTGTATTGAAGAGTTAATTAATGAATTGACAATTACTTCAGCAAATCACAACTAGATAGGCGTAGCCTTATGTGCCACATCCGTGTATACTACATTTGGGCAGGTCTTGACTCTGCCGAGTTACCAACACCCTGGGACCTTATTATATGAGATACTCTGCTGCTGACGCGGGAATGGATATGATCAGTTCATCTGAATGACGACGATGATGATTCTTCAGTGAATTTAATAACATTCATATTCAATCGGTGAGTACTACATTCTATTTGAACGAAACGAAGGGATCCGTACGGGAATTAATGCTATTCATAAACAATCATTTATTAATTAAATACAATTAAAGACCAACGAGGATTGATTGTCAATTAAGAAAAAAACTGTACTGTGAAAGAAAAATACTGGACAGTAATTAGAGTAGATTAGTGACTATTTTAATTTTCGAATATCGGCTTGAGCGGTAAAATTGTATTCCCTCTTTTTTTTAATTCTACCAATGGGTAATTCTGGAAGCACCGATTCATAATATCTAAGTAATTATTGTCTATGATGTTCATTTGTTATTGTCCTGTTGACTAAAATTAATAATACTTAATTGTGGTATGCTTCAAAGAAAAAATAAATAACCATAACTGTTTTGTTATTGAGTATTATTTAGAGCATTATTAATATATTCCTATTATTTAGAGCATTTTATATCACCTATATTAGATTCCCTAGGTCATATAAAGCGAAGGAATAGATTATACGAAGTACTAGTGAATACAAATGACGGCACGAGCCATTAAGAAATAATATGAGGGATGAAACATATCAACCTTCTCTTCTATTATATAAGAATACGTATAAAACAGTTGTATTCATTTATCTTAGTCATTATTGAGTAACAGTTGTACTTTCCCACCCCCCCCGCCGGTAATGTTAGAAATGCATTTTTAATAACATTTTGTAAAATAATAATAAATGATTCTTGTATTTGTCCAGATATGTTATGATTTGAATACTATACGTGTATTCACTTTGGTAAAAATAAATATATTGCTAAACATTTTGAAAATAACCATGTCTACGATTTAGGAGTGTGTATTTCTTTTTTATAATTTCATTGTAGTTATGTGATATATATATATATATATATATATATATATATATATATTTATATATACAGCAAGCAGCAATATGTTCCTACATAAATAAGAAAATGGCTTCCGGAAAATGGCGTGAAGTGACATCTGTTGTTTTATTTTGTGAACACAAATGGAAGTTCAGTTGAATGTTTCAGGATTACTCGAATGAAATCTATGGTGTCTTTGTGTATGTGTTAGTTAGATATCGCGGTGTAGCCGTGTTAATTTCCTGATACAACACTAGGACAGGATTAGCAAACCATCAGTGAGAAAACAATGTCTCGTTGGGAAATGGAGAGTTTTTTTTAAGACGACACCACAGGAGTGGAATGCAATGGTGATTGTTCCTATCTGGAAAAAGGCAGTAAGAGGGACTATACTAAGTATAGAGGTAAATTTTAAGCCACATAAGAAAAGTCTTTAACAACATACTAGAGAGAATTTAGTTAGTAAGTTAGTTGTTCGATCATCGTCACTGCACTCCTGCAACCCATAGGTACTCAGATCTCTCATTGAATGTGGCCGCCATAACACGTTGACTGACGGTCCTAGTACGCAGTTGATTGACCATCATTTTTTTAACCGTCATTTTTCGGAGCCCACGAAACCGCTCCTTTCTAGCGACACCACATTTCAAACCAAATTCCTTTATTCTAGTCATAGAACAAGAGTCATCGTCACTTATAATGTCATTTGCTCGTGCGTTTTCTAGTAGGGCTTTCAAAATATCTGATCGATCCATCGCTCTAACAACAGATAATCACAGTGATCAATGAAAAGCTCGAGGACATTCATGCAAACTAAATTCACAAAGTCTGTGAATAGCAAATGAAATATCAAAACAAACTACAAACAACTACATATTCCCATTCATGTAAATCTTGGTTTCTCCCACTTATGTAAATATTGGTTTCTCTCAATTATGTAAATCTTGGTTTCTCACACTCATGTAAATCTTGGTTTCCCCTACGCATAAATCTTGGTGTCTCCCATTCACGTAAATCTTGGTTTCTCCCACTTATGTAAATCTTAGTTTTTCCAATCATGTAAATATTGGTTTCTCCCACTCATGTAAATCTTGGTTTCTCCTACTAATGTAAATCTTGGTTTCTCCTACTCATGTAAAACTTTGTTTCACAGTCTCTTGTAAATCTTGGTTTTTCCCACTCAAGTAAATCTTTGTTTCTCCCACTTATGTAAATCTTGGTTTGTCCCACTCATGTAAATCTTGGTGTCTCCCACTCACGTAAATCTTGGTTTCTTCTACTCATGTAGATCTTGGTTTCTCCTACTCATGTAAATCTTGGTTTCATCCACTTATGTAAATCTTGGTTTCTCCCACTCATGCAAATTTTAGTTTCTTCCACTCATGTAAATCTTGGTTTCTCCCAATCATTACAATCTCGGTTTCTACCACTCATGTAAATTTTGGTTTCTCCCACTCATGTAAATCTTGATTTTCCCACTCATGCAAATCTTGATTTCTTCCAATTATGTAAATCTTGTTTTCCCCAACTTATGTAAATCTTGGTTTTTCCCACTCATGTAAATCTTGGTTTCTCCCACTCATGTACATCTTTGTTCCAATAACATAATAGATTGACATGATATCAACATTAAAGTTCATCTGCATCAAGAAAAATAATCCATCACTGTTATACGTATTATTATTTTTATCGTGCTTTTAGTTGGTCGGTATATTTGTACTTTGTATCATATTCAATGAAAAGTTCTAGAGGAAAACAAAATTAAGCAAATAAGATGTATTTCCCCTCATCAACATGGTTTTTCCACAGACTCAGCTGTCCTAAAAAAAATGGTACATTATGTACATTCACAAACCTTCATAAATTGATAATTCATAGAGAATATGTGTTAATCTAGTTATATTTTGTAAAGTCAAAAAATGGTTTCCTAGGGTCGTGGAGAATACCAAGCTTAATCAATAAGATCTTTTTGATCTAACAAGTAGTTGTGGATTTAAAAGAAATTCCAACTGAGTAACATGCATTATGGAACGATTTATGAAAAATGTAACATGTTTTGGCAAACATAATAGTTATTTTAAACATAATTCTGAGTAGTTCTATGACCTAAAACTATAAAAAAGATAACTGGAACGAATTTGCACAAAATAGAACTACTTATAGTTATGCAGATGTAGTTGTAGATATATACAGTAAAAAAGGGCATCATCTTGTGAAAATGGAAGTGCAGCAGCTCAACAGCGGATATTAATTAGAGAGCCACGGAGATATCAAAAACCATCTATAGTGGATTATATGCACAAACTGTTCATGGCCATTTGCTACAACATTACGTAGTATTAGTCATCTAAGAACTCATTATCAATGGCGAAACTATGTAAATTTCAAAATTAGATGTAACAAATGGGCAGCAATAATTGTGACGAAATAACAACAATCTATTATTCCAGATCTCTAACATTCAAGCTTTAGACGAACAATTCGTTTGTCCAACGTCTCCGTCCCGCCAATGACTCAGTATACTGTTAGAGTAGGTCACATGAAAATTGAAATTGTATGTCCTCTTGTGTCTTGCAAGCTGTTATTAATAAAAAACAAGAAGCAATCCATGGAACATTTCCTCAGTAATACGAACTATTCAACTCATGTCACAACAACATCGTAGTTTTTCTTGCGTTCTTCTCTTTTGTCTTCCATATTTTCAAACATATTGTTTCTAATCAAAATTGTCCCAGCTCTTAGGTTATGCCTCGAGACATCCCGCGATTTTCCTATTTTTTCCCTATATTTTGGGGTAATCGAGTCTATTAAAAAATATATCTTTGAGGATTTATAGATGTCTTTATACCTCATCATTGGTCTATCTCTAAATCGTTGGCCTTCAGTCAGTTCTACGAATAGTACTTGTTTTAAGATGCAACAGTTTGGCATTATGTGGACCTGACCCACCCAAAGTAATCATAAGTGTTTCAATACCTGTTGGTTGCCGATTGCAGCGTAACACTTCTATGTTGGAGATTATGTCGTTGATTTTATGTATAAGATTACGTAGAGATAAATCACGTAGGAAACACTGAAGCAAACATGAACAACGACAGCACACGAGAAAAGTAAACTTGTGACAGCTGAAATGGCATGCTTAGGCAGAAACCTAGGAATATCGCTAAGAGACAGAGTGAGAAATCAAGACATTATACTAAGAACCGGCACCGCCCTAATCTTGGAATATATTAAGAGACAACAGATCAAATGGTTTGCACACAACAACATACTACCACTAATCAGCATAATACAGCAAGCTTTGCTACACAGATACAGTTAAGACAGACCTACAGGCCGATCACGAAAACGATGGACTACCGAAGTAAAAGAGGTGACAAATTCCACAATATACTCAGCATACACGAGGGTCATCTCCAGAGAACGCTTCTACCCATGACGCTGAAAAGGCAACAAAGGGTGTAGCGAATACATAGATAGATAGTAACAACTGGCAAGATGGAAGACAACAGATACAGATGGCGACAACCTTAGAAAATATTAGTTTAACAACCTGGCACGGCAGAGAAACAAAAACGATATTGATACATAATACTGGAGATAGAGAGGTGTGGAGAACCATGATAGCCTACACCAGCCGACATGGCACCTGATGATGATGATATGACGTCACGAGTTCGTAATCATTTTATGTGTACTTAAACTGTCATATTTCAATGGTGTAAATAGAAGACGTTACAATGGGACAAGATTGTCCTAAACAGTGGCTGTTTATGAACAACACTATTTACTTGGTTAGAAGATGAATGTACTTATTTTCATCGTATCATTATAATATCATTGGAGTGTAAGTAATAACAACATTCTACACTTACGTTTTATGGAATTTACAGATTATGAATTTTGACCTCTACCTGCATCGTATTTAGCAATAATTGCCTCTACTTGCCACTGGTTTCAAATGAGGTCTGACAAGAGAGTGAGGGCGACGCTTTGCACAAAACTCTTCCTCACTTTAATCAAAATCACCAGTGCAAGTCATTTTCACATTCACGAAAATTCACCCGAAGGGAAAAGCTTTTCCCACTGACTCTAGGAGCATGGAATGTACGCACACTCCTCGAAAAGAACTCACTGAAAGTCTTTGAAATAGACCACGATATATGGGAAGAACTTTCACAAGAAAGATATACGTGGCGTTCTACAATCAAAAAGAGCGCATCATCTTGTGAATAGAAGAGAAATGCAGCAGCTCAACAGCGGAGAGCAGCTAGAAAGTCACGGATAGACCAAGATCCGTCTACAGTCGTTATTCCATGTCCGAACTGTCCAAGGACATTTACAGCTCGAATAGAGCTCATTAGCCAACTACGAACTCATAATCAAGGACATAACTAAAATTGAATTTTCAAAAGTGGATGTAAGAAATGGTCATCATCACTTGTGATGGACGAACAACACAACATTTAGCAAAAATAGGTCAAATATGTAATTTGTTTTACACATATGTCGGATAACGTAATTCCGACAGAATGTTCGATCAAAGTGAACGACTCAATGTCCAATCTTGATTCAATTATGTATTATGTTCCTTGCCGTCTGGCGTAGGCGATCATGGCTCTCCACAGCTTGCTATCTCCAGTAATATATTTCACGATATTTGCAGTTTCTCGGCGGTTCCAAGTTGATAAACTGTCTAATAATGGCGAAAGTTGCTTTTAATTCTACACTGTGACCTTTGCTCTAGTTTCGTAGTATTTCCTAACATGTGTTATGTGATTTGGCAAGCTTACGGCTAAGTATATTTTCTCACGTTGTTGCCCTTTTCCTCTGTTGCCTTCAATAATGCCTGTTGTCACTATGTTCTCCAAACCTTCTTATCTCATAATGTCGTCAAAAAAAGGTGTTTCATAAAAGACACTTTTAACACCTCCACATTAGTTTTCTGGGAAGTCCTTGGTATTCTTATCATTCATTTATATAACCACATTTCTATTGTCTCTAATTTCTCACTTTCCTGTATGTTTATTGTCCAAGACTCGCGCCCATATGTTAGTATAATGGTTATATTAGCACTGCAGAAATCTATTCCTCATCTCCAACGTCAAGGTCATATTACACAATATATTTTTACATTTTTCTGAATGCAGTTTTTGCTTGCAAAATTGTGCATCTTATTTCTTTTGATTTCTTTCATCTGCTGTAATCGTTGTATCAAAATAGTTGGATTAATGGACCTGTTGTAATACTATATCATTCACTTTGATCTTGCAATGTGTGTTATTTTGTTTCTTTGAAATAACCAATACTTTTCTTGATGTTTAGGAACAGGACTTTCTCCTTACTGTATGTGACTACTACATTAATTATTTCTTGATAGTCTTCCTCAATTTTTGCAATCAGAACTGTGTCATCCGAATATCTCAAATTATGTATGTTATGTCCTCCCACTGATATTCCGTGGATATTAACTATTCCACGCATTATGTTTTCACTGTACAATGAAAACAGATTTGGTGAAAGTACACAAACCTGTCACACTTCTTGCTTTATTTATTGAAAATGGCTAACATGATTTCCTACTCTTATTGCTGCTATTTGTTATTTAGGAGCATACGATATTATTTTTGCAACAGATGTCAGAAACATAATAGGCCTGGCACAAGCATAACTCATAAAAATCTACAATACTATATAATACATCCATGTCAGTAGAGATAGTAAGAGAGTTCTTCTGAGTTACATATAGCCGGATAAGATATGGCTGCAAGTCGTGGACAATAAATAAGAAGGATATTGGACAATTAGAGCTACAAAAATGTTGCAGTATAGAAATATGCTAACAATATTTATGTTGTGTATTCGTTATGAGACAATGAGGTCTGCATAACATAGTTACACTGGCAAGATCATGGCAAGAGAGATCGAGGATGACACCGCGAGAAAATGTTCGATAGTCTATATCGCGGCATGGAAAATAATCAACAACGATAATGATAAAAGTGATAAAAGATACATGAGAAAGGAAATTGTGGGTGCCTACACAAGTCGTCACGTCACATGATGATGACCAGGAAGACATAACTCATATTATTAGGATGCATATGTTGCACTACCTACTACAACACTTGAAACATATACGTAATAATTCAGAAATATACTTACTTTTCAAGTTATATCAATATATTCGTGCGAATGATCATGTAGTGTGAACTGTAGAACTTTACATCTACAATGTAATAACACCATTAACGCATTATTCACGTAGAGTTCCCATATGGAAGATATCAGAGCAGCAACTATGTCAAACAACCATATGTTTGTATCACACTGTGACGTGTGGAAAATCACGCCCTAACAATTCATATGTACTATCAAGCTATGACTCTTAGTTAGAAACCAGTATCATGGCATCAGTTACATTCCCATATGAGCACCACTTTCAGTTTGGGCGCCATCCCAGAGTATGCAGACTCAAAGCCCATTCAAATCTTCTTCTTCTTCTTCTATGATCAATTGTTACACATCCAGTCTAATATTAATAATGTAGTTGGTTGTTTGTTTTAGTTATAATGGAATATCATGCTTCAAACCTACGACATCTAACATCGGAGAGGGATACAAGATAAGACAAGAATACAAGTAAATACATCATGTACTGGATAGAAACACCTTTTTCAACATAAAAAAACAAGACAACGTAAGCCATATATTCTGTTTTAGAGTTGAAACATAACGATATTGCAAACATTCAATAGAACATCTGAGCTCTCGAACACATCAGTATGCAGGTACTCAGTAGTTGACTTTAAATGGGGATCTCAGTAGAGTAGTGGTTAAGCTGTTCGCCTTGTGTTCAAGAGGTCATGAGTAACGAATCCGGCTCGTGTCGTCTTGTTTACAAGATGAATTTTTTTGGAGATCCCTGTGAATTATCGCTTGAAGCTACGGAGTTACGTGCTATGAGTGGTACTCTCGGCAGTCGCGTGCCTCTTCGATGAGAGAGACGGAGAACATACGGTACACCGAGTACAGTGAAGTAAATCCTTTACGACTTTCGAACTCTTTTTTGACTTTAAATACATCATCATTTCTCTATCTACAGCGTCCATTATTCATGATGGGGATAACGCCATTATTGAGATCAAATTTCCAATGCTGGTCTATGTGATTCGACTGTGCCTTGTCCTAGCTTTCTACCAGGCATTAGAAGTCGCTACAAAAAGTAACATATATATGTGCTGTACTCTTTTGTCAAAAACAATATGTGTATTAAAACAAAATTGTTGCGTATATAATTAAGATTAAAGTTGTTGTTTGTTGTTGTTGTTCGTCCATCACAAGTGATGATGACCATTTGTTACATCCACTTTTAAGGTTAAAGTAAGCTCGGCACGAATGACCCCATACAAATATAGTGTATGCGTTTCTGATGATGTGTATTAGATATGAATCTGATAGTTTATGATTTTCTCATATGTGTAATATATTCATATGAATCTGATAGTTTATGATTTTCTCATATGTGTAATATGTTCATATGAATCTGATAATTTATGATTTTCTCATATGTGTAATATGTTCATATGAATCTGATAGTTTATGATTTTCTCATATGTGTAATATGTTCATATGAATCTGATAGTTTATGATTACCTCATATGTGTAATATATTCATATGAATCTGATAGTTTATGATTTCCTCATATGTGTAATATGTTCATATGAATCTGATAGTTTATGACTTCATGATGAATGTGCCAGTTTGATATGTCAGTTATAGTGTATGCATTTATCATGATGTGTGGCAGTGCAATGACTATGATAGTATATTAGTTCAGGGTGATGCATGATAGTTAGAAGATATGAATGAATATGACACTCTGTGAGTTCATGGTGATGTGCGATAGTTTATTATGAATATCATACTCTATGACCTCGTGGTTATGTGTGACAATTCTGTACGAATGTGATAGTCTAAAGCTACATGGTGATGTGTGATAGTTTAACCAACTGTCATACATACGACACATACAACCGCGAGTCTAACCATTCATCGTTCGTCCCTGCCATGCCGGAATATGTTATATTCTTCACGATAAAAATGAGTTAGGAGTAACCTTTTCCAGACTCTTTTACATGTTCTCCGCTTGTAAATAATTAAAAGTCGAGCGTTGTTCCTGTGTGCTAATATTTCATAATTGCTTTTCTCTATCTATGTTGCTGGTTAATTTATATTTGTATGTGAATTTTACATATTAATAATAATAATAAACATACATACAGACATCAAGTAAACATTATCAATATCTTGGATACATAGTCACAAATGCGGCAGATGTGAAACAGAAGATAAAAAGAGCATAGGAAAGGCTAAAAGTACCTTCAATGACATGAGGAAAATAGTAACAGCTAAACAAATTACAAACAAGTTAAAAATGAGATTATAAAATTCTACATTTATTCTAATGTATAGCTCAGAAACAGGGACTTTTAACAAACAATTAGAAGACAGAATTGATGCCTTTGAGATGTGGGTAAATATAAGAATAGGGATATCATCATGGAATGAGAAGAAAACAAACACAGAGGTTCTAAAATACTTAATATGAAGAATTAATTACTAAGAAATAATGATCAATAAAATAAAATATTGTGGACACATTAAAAGGCATGGTACCTTATTTAAGACCTCAATTGAGGGTATAGTCAAAGGGAAGCGACCAAGAGTTAGGCAGAGATACAAGTGGGAGAACAACATCACAAGATGGACAGGTTACAGTCTTGCAGAGTGCACCACAAAAACAAAAGACATGGAATGTTTGAGGTCTGTTGCAGCCAACCTTCTTTGCGGAGACGGCAGTTGATTATGATGAACAGTGTAGACGTAGCAATAACTCTAGCTTACTTATGTATTTACTGTGTTATACGAGTCATAGATAGCCCATGCTAGGTCATAGACTTCTAGTTCGTGGTTCAAAGAATACGCCCGATGTCTTCTTTGATACAGTGCTATATGAGTCCAGGTGTGACCTGAGTTACACAGCTGATAACAATTTTGATGCTATTAAAAATAATATATATGTTGTTCAGAAGTACAGTATGACATCTAAAGGAGTTATTTTATAATCATCATCATACTACTGAGAAACATACTTCCTACATGAGAGAGGAATCAATATACTATACCATCTCTGTCTTCACGCACTAATGACAATCAAATGACAGGAGTATTCACAAAAATCAGACTTTCTGCAGAAGGATAATTTCTCTATATGTTCTGGGAATACTTAACAAAAGACGACTATGATGTCTGAGTAATATGAGAGGAGTGTGGAACGAATCTTACTCCCAGAATAAATCTATAGCCGAAAATTTTGATGGAAAACACGTTAAAGACACCCCCCTTCTGAGATGTCAAAGATTGGATGCATTGCACGACAAAAATAACTATTCTTTAATCACAATAATGCTAAACATATGGCGGAGGTAAGCGGAGTTCGGCATCGTGTAAATGTGCAAAAATGTGGAACAACAATTGAGTTACAGTCTAGAACACGAACGACTTACATGTGAATTAAATTGGAATTAACACAGCAATATCTGATTTAATCTACAACAAACTCTACATACACAGATTCAACATGCTAAATAACCGTCTAAAACAGTGACTCCAAAAAATTTTGGCCCTGCAGAAACATTACTGATTTTTTTATTTACATAGACCCTGGTCCCTTCCATCATAATATTGAATTCTGCTTCACAAATTAACTTAAAATGTGTTTTTGAGAGCTGTTTGATTGACTTTTTAAAATTTTTTTTTTAGAGTGGACAACTGTAAAACAAATATGACCATGTATAATTTTTTTCATGCCATTATTAATAAGTGTGCATCTCGTGCACATCCAATGTTTATTTTCGCTGACACGGTCCTTTTGCGGGTCAAAATGGACATTTTGCTGTACATATACATGACGTTGTGAACATGTGGTATAATGGATGAAAAGACAACACCAGAATATTGTTATGTACATTATTCGTATTACATTTAATTCATCATGTTTATAATGTTTCAGAGTGTGAAGATCGATGGTTTGGACCCTGGTGCGATTTAGTGTGTAACTGCCAAACTGAATGTGATCCTGACGGTACCTGCACTAATAATGGAAAATGCAAATCACACACATTCGGTCCAGGATGCCAGTATTGTGAGTTGTCTCCCATAGTGTATTTATGAACCTACGCTATTTCCTCATACGTTGTTAGTTCATCACAAGTGATGATGATCATTTATTACATCCACTTTTGAAAATCATTTAGAGATTTGTTCTTACCAATGAGTTCGTAGAAGGCGAATAAGCCCTATTTGAGCGGTATATGTCTTTGGGCATGGAATTAACACTGAAGACGAGTTTTAGTCTGTGAAAGTCTAGCTACTCTCCGCTGTTTTGAACACAGCAAACACACGGAAATGCGAACAGTAATTTATATGCATATGGATTTGTTCAGAGGTAAAGTGTTAAAGAATCATATCATTGGCAAGCTTTATCGGATCACACGGAAATGTACAATTTTCTGTGGGCAAACAGGATGGCAGATGAGCCAAACTATCATCATCAGGTGACATATACTTTCCAACACGTAGTCTTCCCTATCTCTTAAATTCTCCACTGTCTTGAGCAAGTTGTCCTTCCTCTTCTAGTGACATGCGCAGACATTCTTGAATGTCTTTTGTCCAACGGCGTCTTGCGGTCCCTTTACCCATGTTACCTTCTGTCATCCTCTCCAGTAACACACTCTACATGCCGTCGTGCATATTAATGAACCGAAAAAAACTATCTTTTTCTTTAATATGGTGTTCAGAAGCCAGCCTTCCTGGACGTTAATTGTTCTTAACACCTCATGGGAGGTTTTTCTTGCTCTCCGTGTTATTCTCAAAGCTCTTCTTTAGCACTTTAATTCAAATGATGTTATTCACACATCCATAGACAATTACTTGACAGTATACTCCTGTTGTTTGATGTCGAATTACAGCACTCCTGTAATTTGGAGCCAAATTATAATGGAGCCAAATATGGTCAGTCTGCATCCTATTTTCAAGTAGCCTATACATAATACAAAAAGAGCTACAAAAATATATATTTGAAGCATGGATGTGAGGCATGAATTGTGAACAAAAACATTCAAAATGAACCGGAGGCTACAGAGATGTAATCTACTTAATTCTAATCAGGAATATAGTTTCTGAGAATAGTGAAAGAAGATACCATGGACATCTAAGTAAACTAATGAATATGTTCTCATTGATACTGGCGTAAAACGATCACTCGTCGAGATTCCTAGGGCATGTGCTGAGAAGAACACAGCTTGAACACTTAATAACTACTGGAACGAGCAAGAGGAGACGAGATAGGGGACGACAAATAGAGAAGTTGCTAGATGGACTAGTTATTATGGCACGGTAGACGTTCACCAACGGAGCTTATTGACAGCACACGAGACAGAGTCGTGGAGAATATGATCGGCATGACACTTGATTGATGTATACCTTTGTTGACTCACACATGGAATAGCCAACATACTGCTTCGTCCATCATCGTCAATCAGGAAAAACTGCAGGTAGTCGACAATTTTACTTACCTTGGAAGCACTCTATCTAGCGATGTCAATATTGATGTGGAAATTAACAATAGACTGGCAAAAGCGAGTGCTGTATTTGGCAGATTACGCAATAATGTATCGAAGAGAAGAGGTATAAGAACAACAACCAAACTTCAAGTATGTCATGCTGCTGTTATACCAACCCTACTATATGCTTGCGAAACATGGACAGTGTCTGCTAGACATAAAATAAAATAAAATCATTTCCATCTTACCTGTCTACGTAAATTACTAAACATCCATTGGTGGGAAAAAGTACCAGACTACGAGGTCTTGGAAAGATCAACCTCAATAAGCATCCACACAATACTTATGAAGGCGCAAGCACGCTGGGCAGGCCATCTTGTGCGTATGGAGAATTCGCGTTTTGACAAAACAAATATATTATGGAGCACTCAAGGCATGATTTCGAAATGCTGGTGGACAGAAAAAGAGCTTCAAAGGCACGCTCAAATCATCACTGAAACATCTTAACATTGACGTAGGCGCTTGGGAGAGCCTCGCTCAGGATAGAACAGCATGGCGTTACAGCATTAGAACGGGAGCACTAGCGGCGGAAGAGTCCAGATAAGATACTGCAAGACAGAAGCGGGCACGTAGAAAAGAAAAAAAAGTTCTCAACCTCACAGATACCCTCTATTGTTATCAATTCTGTAAAATAACATTTTGTGCGCACATTGGATTTGTTAGTCATTTAAAAACACACTATTAACTTTTATTATTTTTTTTACTTATTGTTATTATTATTATGGTTGAGTTTTTTGTCATCGTAGAATACGACGGACGAACATCATCGTATTAATATTAATTGTTATCCAAGTCAATAATTATTCATGTCTTCCATCTATCCATAAACGAGTAAACCACCAGGATCTCAGGGTTACAACATTTGATACTTCAGCACATGGAGTCCGACACCGATTCCTATCTTAGCAATGCACATGAGTGAAGAAAATAAAGAAACATCTTAATTGATGATTAACATTAAGAGTTTTTTAAATTAATATTTCTTTCATTCGTTATTAATAATTTTAAAAAAACAATCTTAAGCTAGTTCTTATATGTGGTTGATTAGTTAGTTCTTATAGGTTATTATGGTAGCATATCCACGTTAAAATAAACTATACTAGTTGATCGATCCATCTGTGTAACTAAAGACCGATGTGTCCTCACTAGATTGATTCTCTATTAGAAACCGACTTCACTGCACGATGGACAATTCCAGATAGTCTCTGTTTGCCTGTCCGTCAATCATATAAAAGTACATAAGCAAAATATCCCTTTGTTATGTTTTGGGTTCTTCTGGTTTTTCCATTTTGAACGCAATTGTACCTTCACTACCATGCCATTCATTCACTGAACTTGTACACTGTCTTTAATTGTCAGAAGTTTCGGTATCACTTTGTAGTGTATCCAGGACTTTTTCCGATTAATTCATCATGCCTGCTCTCATTACAGTACCGTTCATTATAGTTCAAAACACTAGTTGGTATTTATCAGTAGCATGTTCGTACACGAATCTCTTCTTTATCTTCTGTATTCACTTTCTATTAATCAACACCCAATTTCCTCTGATTTTCGAAGTTTTGAGACAAAGGGGAAACAAAATTACAATACGGAAAGGAATACATTTAGAAGCTGATGGCACGTTGTTCAGAGTAATTCAGTTAACCTATTTTAGTAATTCAATCTACCTATTTTTGTTATCTTGATATTTGTCCCATGTTACTCCAGCCACTTACTTCCTGTTTAGTGTTGCTACCCTTCACTGGTACATTTATCCCTTTATTTAGTATTAAGTAGATTACTTCTGAGATATTATATCGAACCATTTCTTTTTTTGCATGCGAAGCATGGACTGTAAACAAGAAAATTAAAAGCGAATTAGAGGCTGCAGAAATGTGGTTTCTGAGAAGAATGATGAAAATACCATGGACAGACAAGAAAACTAATGCAGATGTTTTCATTGATGCTGGCGTAAAAAGATCAATAATATCAAACATTAGGGGCACACATTCAAGGTTTCTAGGGCATGTGCTGAGAAGAATACAGCTGTAACACTTAATAAACACTGGAAAGATCAAAGAGAGAAGAGATAGTGGTCGATAAATAGAAAAGTTACTAGATGGGCTTGTATCGTGGCACGGTAGAAACTCACCAACCGAGCTTATTGACAACACAAGAGACAGTGAGTCGTGGAGAAACATGATCGCCTACGCCAGTCGGCATGGCACTTGATTGATTGAGATTACTTCTGTCTCTTACGAGGTAGAGTGAGCTTTCAAATTCATTACACAATGTTAGTGAACTTGTCTCGTATAATTATAGGTTAGCATCATCCAATATCGTCACCTCAACGAAGGTTAGCTGCAACAGATCTGCAACATCCCATGTCTCTTGTTTTGGCGGTGCACTCTGCTATACTGTAACCTGTTCATCTTGTGATGGTACTCTCCCATCTGTATCTCTGTCTACCTCTTGCTCGCTTCCCTTTGACTCAAGTAAGGTCTTCAATAGAGTATCATGTCTTTTACTGTATCTAAAATATGTTATTTGTCTGATCATTATTTCCCTTAGTAAAACATTATGTTAGTACCTCTTTATTTGTTTTCTTCTCCTTCCATGATGTTCTCCATATGCTCCTATATACCCAAATCTCACAGGCATCAATTATGTCTTCTAATTGTTTTTTTTTAATGTTCAAGTATCTGATCCATACATTAATATAGATCAGTCTGCTGCTATTGACCCTTATTGTGAGCCTTTTCCAGCACAGATAATAGCTCAAATAGATTTCAACTAAGATGCATAGACCCTCTTAGTCGAGATTATGTTCACCAACATCGTAAATGTCTCGTAGAAGATGCATGTACATAAGGATACACACGTGTTGTTTTCACTCTAAGAATGAAGTGGGTCAAAACACACCCTCACATTACTCCGCGAAAACATGTGATTTTTAAACATCTGATGACCTGCAAAAACAATATTATTTAAAACATTTAAACACAAAACAATATTTAAACAACATTAAAATACATTTAAAAACGAATTTAAGAAATAATATTATTGGACACTTAACAATCGATTAATGCGTTATGCATCCAACAACCAATCAGAAGCACTGACCTACTTCATTCTTAGAGTGAACGAGTGAACATTGTATAGTAGATTCGTTAATTCTTAGTCCGAGCTTTGAATTTTTACTAGGTTATTGTGATTGGTCAAATTAAAATGCTACAATTTATTTTTAACGCTGCTCATTCACAAGCAGTACTGATGTCATTATCATCAGGTGGCATATCCTGAACAGGATGTAGCAGTCATTACAGCCTTTCGAAACATCCGTCGATCTTGAGCCTGTCTTCCTGCTTCTGTTATTATCAATCTCTGGTGGTCTTTGATGCATTGCGTCCTTCTTCATTTTAATCTGCCTCCTGTTCGTCCCATTGCCATTATCCACAATCCATTATGGTTTTATCTACGCCGTCAAGTACTGACTTAAACTCCCTATATATAAACACTTACTCTTCGACTCAATGTCATATTCTCGTAGCAGGAAATATTCTTCTTCTTCTTCTGCGATCAATTGTACTAAACTATGGTCTTTTTGTGACCTCTCATGTATGTCATAAGAGGCGCATAATGGGAAATGCGGTGATTGTATTTCACCAGCACACACAAATTACATATATGCATTGTGATGATAATCATGTTCTTCTTGTTTTGCCAGCGGACTTACTCTCTTTTGAAGCATATATACCAGTGTACTTAAAAGATGAGGACTCAAGCACATGCAATCCAGATGAAAATGCGGTATCGGTGGCTGTAACTTTTTCTAAAACGTTTAAATTCACGTGGCTTAGGATCATTGTCCACAACCCAGGTTAACCATGAATATGCGCATCTATGTTGCATACCATTTGTCTTATCGTATGGTTTGTGTATGTTTGTTATTTTTTTCACAACATCTAGCAGATAAGCATATTTTTATATTTCATAATCTTCATCATGTACCATAAGCAAATCAAACGTCCCCAAACTTGATAGACACTCCACTCCGGCAATCTTGCAAAAGTCATAATTATCAGGTGTCGTGTCTACATGATTTGTTCCACTTTTTTATGTCCAGTATCTTTCATATACTCATTGTTGACAATTTTCTATGCCCTGATGTCAAACTATCTAATATGTTCTCATGCTGTCGTTCTCCACGATAATATTTTTTTTCTATATTGTCCGTTGCAACTATTTTCTCTAGACTCTCCTGTTTCAAAAACATACTTTATCTGGAATTATAAAAGTATACCCCGCCAAGAAAAAAAATATATCCTATTTGACACTTTCACGATCTCGTCAGTAATCTTTCTAACTGTCCATGATACTCTTACAATTCATATATTCAACCACATCTATGATGCCTCTAGTTGTTCCACAATCATGTCTATTATCCAAGCCCTGCACTCATATATTGGAAACTGAACTATGTAATTCTGAAGAACTTTCTTGCTGACATCTCATTCCATATTTGATAGAATAAAGTACATCACGATATGCTGATGACGTGTTCGTCTAATGCAGTGCTTATCAAACTGTGTCGTATCACCGACCACTTTGTAACACATATATATTTCCACTTTTTCTCCCCTCTCCCTCTCCCCCAATTATATGATTTCCTTCTTCAAGGCGTTTGATATTTTCAACGCAAATATGTGCAGATAAATTATTGAAAATGTAGTGGCCAATGTGTGTTTCATCTTGAATACATTCAGTGTTATGGTTATTTTATGAAACATAGCCATATGTAACGATTGCAAAGATAGGTTAGGCTAGATATGTTGATTATCCTCTTCGCACACCGGCTGACATGTCTAAGTATTCAGATCTCCGCTTCTCTTCAGTAATTATCGTAGGGTATACCTGCTGATGGTTCTGAATCTGTGTTGGTTCAGTGATATTTTTTGAAATTTTTGTCGCCAGTTTGTTTTTCTTTTCAGTGAAATCTCTCAACAAAAATTCGTTTTCACATCTACTTTCTTTGTCTGGTCAAGGTTAATCTACACCGTCACGAGATAATTGTCGTACTAATGGTTTCCTTTTCGAATCTAGTCGGTCAACTTCTAATCACATCTAATCACCATCATGATCGAACATCTAATCACGTGTTTTCCCACAGTTTTAGATGCAGTCAAACACAATGTCCCTTCCTTAAGTCCCATTCCCCTTGTCTTAATTTGCCAAATGTATTTATCTATTTTGTCCCCTTGTCCATATTCAGATATGTCTATGTATATTTCTCTTCAACAAATATTCTTCGTCCTATGACCATGATCAATAAAAACTATCTTATAAAGTAACCTGTTACATATGTTTACATTCAATTACATTATCAACGTCGGTATGTTCTATGCACGCACGGTATGACCGTCGGTATCTTATATACAACAGGACAAGCAAAAGCAAAATTCCATACAATGAAAAAAATGTCCTATGCAACAAGTCCACTACATTGAATCAGTGCTACTCTATGGAAGTGAAGCAAGGACAATACATAAGACATCACAAAAATCATTGGAGGCAGCGCAAATGTGGTGTAGTCGAAGAATGTTACGCATTCCTTGAACAGCAATGCTTGCTAATGAAGAATGACTTAGAAGGATGGATATGAAAAGAAGCAGTATTGATACTATAAGAAAAAGAGAGTCAACATTTATTGGGCACATAATGAGAAGAGGAGGCACTGAGAATATAGTGACAACATGAAAGATAGAAGGGAAAAGATCACGGGAAAGACCCAGAGAAAAGTTATTGGACAGTTTGACTAAATGGCTTCGATTGACAACACCAACATATATGATGACATATGTGAGAGATCGATGTACATGGAGAAATATGATCGCAAACGCCATTTGGCACGACACTCGATGATGATTAACTTCTATACACGCACGCTATAACCGTCGGTATCTTCTATACAGTCACGATATCACAGTCAGTATATTCCATTTCAGTGTGTACTAAATCTGCAGAATACGGTCAAACAGTCTTACAAGTTGCATAACATACCTAACAATAGTAAACATACTTCTAAATGTTATCTTTTGTTGTTCACAATATTACACGTGATAGTGGCCATTTGCTACTTCCACTTTTGAAATTCATTTAGAGAGTTATTGTCTTGAATATAAGTTGGATGATGGCTAGTAATCTATATTCTAAACGCAAATGACCTTGGACAGATAGGACGTGATAACAAAAAATGGAGGTGCTTTTCTACTGTGACTTTGTAGCTACTCTCCGCTGTTGAGCTGTTGCATTTTTCATATTTTGACAAGATGCGGCGATGTTTTTGTTACTGTATACTGCGATGCAGCTATATTTTGTGCGAGGTCTTACTATGTATCTTGGTAGACCAAGAAAGTATTTTTCTTCGTATGCGATACATTGCTAACCAATCAGTCCAATATTGCTCAAGTTATAGAGTGGTTGGTTTTAGGTTGTCTTGGGTTCACGCTACTACACAACGTATGCAGGCTTCAAAGTGTTTCGGTGATGCCTTTACCGGGTCTTTGTCGCATTTTCTTTCTCCTCATTTAGAACGGTACGCCGTTCTGAAATTCACCATAGAGAACAATATTTGACATACGATTTTCTAGCATCATGTACATGAGATGGCCATCGAAGATTTGTCTACATCAGAATAGCATCAATGTTAAGGATGTAATATCTGTTACGGATATTGGTATCCGGAATCTTATCATACCATCTAATATTCATAACTTTTAGTAGATATAGTGCGTCTACATATTAAGTCTTTTCTGTCAAGGAAAAGCCATCCATTATGCATATTAACAGCCATAGATCGTTCATAATGTATGTACTGCTGCCCCGCACACAACGGTTAAATACAATTACTGTATCACATTTCAACTGTTGCTTGTTATCATATAATGGTCATGGGTGATCACGAGATCCATGCTAGTGAATTGTTTAGTACATTTGTCCCGTTGTGAATGTCCCCTATCTGACGCGGAGTGACAGAAGGACCAAGACTGTATGTATATATATATATATATATATATATATATATATATATATATATATATATATATATATATATATATATATATATATATATATATATAAATATATATATGTATGTACTATATATATGTACTATAATAACACAAACACATTTGAAAGAGTAGTGCTTTCTTGGCACATTTTAGGGCACGGTGATTTAGGGGTGTTGCTGCAATGGAAGTTTCTCTTTTTTTCCTGAAAGCAAAATTGCACATATGAACTCAATAACAGAACCGTTTCGCCGAGAAAGAATTATATCTCTAACCTCATGTACCTTACATCTGAGATGTGCATTTTCGTAAATCTAAGTATAAAGCCATACATATTGTAAGGAATTTTGTATCTCTCATTATATCTTAGCAATGTAAGTTTCAACCTCATATTTTGATATTACTTGTATAGGGAATTTTTAATTACTGTTGTTCACATGGGCAAATATATATAAGCGCAACATATTAGTTTCAATGAAAATAGTAACAATCTTTTAAAATAACGAATCCAGGTTTTGGGACAAAATACATGTCTTCCATCTAAACAACGGTTAAAATAGGGTAAGTAAGTAAAGTAACCCATAGCATTTATTAATGCCGTAGGGGTGTGAGATGTTAGCGATCTCACATTTCACAGGCTCTGCAAATGAGGGCGGTAGCCATCTCCTCTCCCTCGCAGTCTTTACTTCCCGGATTAATCAGGTACCCATTTAAAGCTGGGTCGACTTGGGAGCCGTTGCGATCTGAAAACATTTCCGCCTCAGCTGGGGAATGAACCCAGGACCACTCATATGCGAATCCAGTGCGCTAACCACTGCGCTAACGCGGCATAGGGTAATATTTTCCTAATCTCTGGAAGCATACATAATACTACACAAAAATTGACGTTCTGACGTTAATCAAGACTACATACACAACAAACGTATGCAAGAGCGGCACTATTGATGTTCACGTGGAAGAGATAACTGGCAAATAAAGTATTTTAAATATAGCCATGAAAATGTTAACACAGGGATATCATCGACTGTTCTTTGTAAAATAATTTTAGAAAGTGAGACATTTCTCGTTACCTGTCCAAAGCAAATATGTTAATTTCATTTCACCACTACCAAAGTTGGTTCTTGATCATCTGCAAATTTGTTTGTTTGAGAAGTGCCTGCACGACAAACATATTTTCTTGCGTTCTTTATAGTTCTTTACAGTTATTGTGCGTTCTTCACACACGTCAATAGCACGTGTTTTCAAAAGCCTGAATCGCTGTTTCCTTGAGTGCATCCAGTGTCCAACTTTGACCTACGTCTTAAAGTATAATTTGAATACGCAATGTGAATAGATTGATTTTTACTGAAATATTCTACATTTCCAAATCATTTTAAACATTTTCATGGCAGCCACTGCCATCTGGAGTCTTATCTTAATCTCGTTCCAGAGTTGCCATCATCCACTATTTGAGACCCTATATTACTGAAGGCGGTAACTTTTCGATTCTGTTCGCTAGTTCCAGGGAAAGACACCACCAATACTCGTGGAAACATGCATAACTGCAGGAGATGTTAAAAGATTGTACACTATCGCCTGCATTAGATCTCGTCTTCGACTTTTATGTATGCTTTTTTCCCCTTAGCTTAAGGTATTCCGATATCAATTCGTTACATATTTAATACATGTTCTTAATTTTAGAACTGCAAATAATTATTGGGTATATTGCAATATCCAAGTATATAAAAGCATAGTGCCTACTGTATTAATTGATGCCAGCTGTCTACAACTCTTGACTTCTCAAACAATTTGCTAACATATTCATGCAATTCTCCAGAAAAAATTCTTGACTTCACCATGACATACAATGGCGGTTTGTTCTGCTGGACTGAGAGAAAGTATGTAGTGAACAATGAAACAGTGGATGCCACGTGTGATCTTACTGTAGAAATGAATAGTGTCATTGTTCACGGTGGCATAGCACCAGCTGTGTGCACCATCCAAGTCAGCGGAGGTTTCAAACCTTATATTATATGTCCATTAGCATACGTTCATGTATTCATCGTTACCATTTATAATGTAGTTGTGTTCTTGACATGCTTAAGAACTTTCATTGTAGTCATCGTTATAATTTAGTTGTGTAGTTTTTGACAAGCATTAAGCACGTGCATTGTAATCATCGTTACCAATTATAATTTAGTTGTGTAGTTCTTGAAAAAAATAAGCAATACAAATTTGTTTAAGAAAACTCCCCTCGCAATTACGAGAAATAGTTGTGCCTCTTGAAAGCGGCGAATACTGCATATACTAAGGGTGCTATTACTTTTCGCTGTGATATATAATGGTCAGTTTCCTGTTGTTTACAATAGATATGGTTCTGTGGCGTCAATGTTGTTTAATATTTATTTATAATTACATTGAGTACCTTCAAACATTTATCAACTAGAACGTACCCATACGTGCAATGAAATGGGCAGATGTTGCATTGTGATTTTCTCCACATTTTATTCAAATGTGTGACATTGCGCTACGGGTTGACAGTCTGCTAATCAGTAAGTGTACTACGGGTTGACAGTGTGCAATCAGTAAGTGTACTACGGGTTGACAGTGTGCAATCAGTAATTGTACTACGTATTGACAGTGTGCTAAGCAGTAAGCATGCGTGGACTACTCATTCGAAAGTTTACATAAACATTTAAACAACCCCCGCAATACCAGTCAATCGCCTTGGATTGCTTACATGTTCCAATTTGTATCTGATTTCCTTAGGCGATCTTGGCCGTGATCGTCAATAAAGCAACTGTACATAAAGTAATACATGACCTGAAAGTCTCATACTTGATTTTTTTAGTGCATTTACATGCACGGCTTTGACTTTTATATTTTTCATGCGACTCCAAGTATCCACAATACAATATCTGTGATCTGTCGGATCTCCGTAACGCTTAATATAAATAGTTCATGTACGTCATGGAATTCAGCGCTCGACAGCCAATTAAAACGATTGTCGTCGTGACGTTATTCAAAGCTGGCACAATTTTGTATACAAATGCGATTGATGAGCTAACAGGTAAACTTTTGTACCGGCTTGTTATCTTAAAGTTACCTAAAATACATTACATTTAAAATATACATATTCTTTGGTTTAAATGACGAATGAAGATGATCTAATCAGAAGAAAGTGTCAAAAAAGCTATAAGGTTGGGTCGTCAAAGTCAAAATTCACTCGGTCAGATTGGTACTGCAAATGCTGCAGAGCATAGACATTTATATGAGAAATCGTACAGACGCAGAGATGTAGATGCCAAGGCTCACTCATTGTCACAAGTGAATCTAAATCAAGCAATATCAAATGAAGCATCACATTTTTTTGATTATCGCGTTGCTGCACAAATCTGGAATTTTCGACATTACATGTCAGTTGTGTGGTGCTAGAAAACTTTGGAAGAACGTCCTAACAATGACAAGCTTACAGTTTGTTGCTGAAAGGGAAAGATCATGCACCCAAAGGCAAACGACATGCATGATAATATGCTGGAGTATCCCGAGTTTCTTCCCTCGATGCTCTTTGATAATAAAAACCCTAAATATACGCATTTTCGCGAGAATATTCGCTCTTATAATAGTGCTCTTTCTTTCGTGTTTTAAAAATTCATGGACAGACTTATCATTGAACTTCTCATATAGAACCTCCATACAACATAGTTCCACAGTACTCGCAGTTGTATGTTTTGGAAGTACTCAAGCAACATAAGTTCCACATGCACATGCAGAAAATGCGACATAAAAAGATACATTCTTGATAAAATCAATCGAATTTTTGTTCAACACAAAAAACTATCACAGTCATGTGCGGTAATGCGTGATATCGAAACACGAGAAGAGGAATTCAGAATTTTGCTCTACCTGGAAGATAGATCTCAATAGTAAACATGGTCTTCAAGCGCGATCGTCACTGTGATAAACTTCGCTATAGTGAACCAACATCTAACGAAGTTGCAATGATTGTCGTCAACCACGATTGAGAACCCATCTTAACCGCGACATTCGCATTTACCAATTGAATGTAGATAATCCAAAAAACAGTTCAATAATATCAATAAACTTAGCTCGGAATATGGATTTAATGTCATACTCGCTTTTGTTCTTCTGTTCCCACACGGTGAGCTGGGATGGCAAGCACACTGAATATGTGAGGCATATCAGGTATGAAACCCAATAAATGTTGTCCCAACTGGACGACGGGTCCAAACGGAATCCGAACGAATATAGTATATAAAGTATAGTATATATACATATATATATATATATATATATATATATATATATATATATATATATATATATATATATATATATATAAAATAACCACGATAATATTGAAATGCATAACAAATGAAGTATTCTTGAAGTATTATTTCTTCAGAGGTATATACTGCAGCTCGGTTATGTCTGGCCACACTTGTTGTTCGTGGTCGTTTAATTGTGGTAGTAATTGTGGTTCTCATCAAGTACACGCCTTATGCATCAACTCATTTCTGATGAAAATAGGAACATTCATAAAACGTCTATCTCAATAGGTAACCGTTCCCATGAGTGGTACGTTATACTATAATTTCATAAATATGTCGGACCAACACACCATAATACAGCATGTGTACACAACCTTCTGTGTATACATTCTGTGTCTCAGCGTCCTGAATGTAGTTATATATGCCGTCTCAGTGTCCTGAATGTAGTTATAGATGCCGTCTCAGCGTCCTGAATGTAGTTATATATGCCGTCTCAGCGTCCTGAATGTAGTTATAGATGCCGTCTCAGTGTCCAGGTTTCCTGAATGTAGTTATAGATGCAGTCTCAGTGTCCAGGTTTCCTGAATGTAGTTATAGATGCCGTCTCAGCGTCCTGAATGTAGTTATCGATGCCGTCTCCGCGTCCTGAATGTAGTTATAGATGCCGTCTCAGTGTCCTGGTTTCCTGAATGTAGTTATAGATGCCGTCTCAGCGTCCTGAATGTAGTTATAGATGCCGTCTCTGCGTCCTGAATGTAGTTATCGATGCCGTCTCCGCGTCCTGAATGTAGTTATAGATGCCGTCTCAGTGTCCTGGTTTCCTGAATGTAGTTATAGATGCCGTCTCAGCGGCCTGAATGTAGTTATAGATGCCGTCTCAGCGTCCTGAATGTAGTTATCGATGCCGTCTCCGCGTCCTGAATGTAGTTATAGATGCCGTCTCAGTGTCCTGGTTTCCTGAATGTAGTTATAGATGCCGTCTCAGCGTCGTGAATGTAGTTATAGATGCCGTCTCAGCGTCCTGAATGTAGTTATAGATGCCATCTCCGCGTCCTGAATGTAGTTATAGATGCCGTCTCAGCGTCCTGAATGTAGTTATAGATGCCGTCTCCGCGTCCTGAATGTAGTTATAGATGCCGTCTCAGCGTCCTGAATGTAGTTATAGATGCCGTCTCAGCGTCCTGAATGGAGTTATCGATGCCGTCTCCGCGTCCTGAATGTAGTTATAGATGCCGTCTCAGTGTCCTGAATGTAGTTATAGATGCCGTCTCAGTGTCCTGAATGTAGTTATAGATGCCGTCTCAGCGTCCTGAATGTAGTTATCGATGCCGTCTCCGCGTCCTGAATGTAGTTATCGATGCCGTCTCAGTGTCCTGAATGTAGTTATAGATGCCGTCTCAGTGTCCGGGTTTCCTGAATGTAGTTATAGATGCCGTCTCCGCGTCCTGAATGTAGTTATAGATGCCGTCTCCGCGTCCTGAATGTAGTTATAGATGCCGTCTCAGTGTCCTGGTTTCCTGAATGTAGTTATAGATGCCGTCTCAGCGTCCTGAATGTAGTTATAAATGCCGTCTCAGCGTCCTGAATGTAGTTATCGATGCCGTCTCCGCGTCCTGAATGTAGTTATAGATGCCGTCTCAGTGTCCTGGTTTCCTGAATGTAGTTATAGATGCCGTCTCAGTGTCCTGGTTTCCTGAATGTAGTTATAGATGCCGTCTCAGCTTCCTGAATGTAGTTATAGATGACGTCTCAGCGTCGTGAATGTAGTTATAGATGCCGTCTCAGCGTCCTGAATGTAGTTATAGATGCCATCTCCGCGTCCTGAATGTAGTTATAGATGCCGTCTCAGCGTCCTGAATGTAGTTATAGATGCCGTCTCCGCGTCCTGAATGTAGTTATAGATGCCGTCTCAGCGTCCTGAATGTAGTTATAGATGCCGTCTCAGCGTCCTGAATGTAGTTATCGATGCCGTCTCCGCGTCCTGAATGTAGTTATAGATGCCGTCTCAGTGTCCTGAATGTAGTTATAGATGCCGTCTCAGCGTCCTGAATGTAGTTATCGATGCCGTCTCAGCGTCCTGAATGTAGTTATCGATGCCGTCTCCGCGTCCTGAATGTAGTTATAGATGCCGTCTCAGTGTCCTGGTTTCCTGAATGTAGTTATAGATGCCGTCTCAGTGTCCTGGTTTCCTGAATGTAGTTATAGATGCCGTCTCAGCGTCCTGAATGTAGTTATAAATGCCGTCTCAGCGTCCTGAATGTAGTTATCGATGCCGTCTCAGTGTCCTGAATGTAGTTATAGATGCCGTCTCAGTGTCCTGGTTTCCTGAATGTAGTTATAGATGCCGTCTCAGCTTCCTGAATGTAGTTATAGATGCCGTCTCAGTGTCCTGAATGTAGTTATAGATGCCGTCTCAGTGTCCTGGTTTCCTGAATGTAGTTATAGATGCCGTCTCAGCGTCCTGAATGTAGTTATAGATGCCGTCTCAGCGTCCTGAATGTAGTTATCGATGCCGTCTCCGCGTCCTGAATGTAGTTATAGATGCCGTCTCAGTGTCCTGGTTTCCTGAATGTAGTTATAGATGCCGTCTCAGCTTCCTGAATGTAGTTATAGATGCCGTCTCAGTGTCCTGGTTTCCTGAATGTAGTTATAGATGCCGTCTCAGCGTCCTGAATGTAGTTATAGATGCCGTCTCAGCGTCCTGAATGTAGTTATCGATGCCGTCTCAGTGTCCTGGTTTCCTGAATGTAGTTATAGATGCCGTCTCAGCGTCGTGAATGTAGTTATAGATGCCGTCTCAGCGTCCTGAATGTAGTTATCGATGCCGTCTCCGCGTCCTGAATGTAGTTATAGATGCCGTCTCAGTGTCCTGAATGTAGTTATAGATGCCGTCTCAGTGTCCTGAATGTAGTTATAGATGCCGTCTCAGCGTCCTGAATGTAGTTATCGATGCCGTCTCCGCGTCCTGAATGTAGTTATCGATGCCGTCTCAGTGTCCTGAATGTAGTTATAGATGCCGTCTCAGTGTCCGGGTTTCCTGAATGTAGTTATAGATGCCGTCTCCGCGTCCTGAATGTAGTTATAGATGCCGTCTCCGCGTCCTGAATGTAGTTATAGATGCCGTCTCAGTGTCCTGGTTTCCTGAATGTAGTTATAGATGCCGTCTCAGTGTCCTGAATGTAGTTATAGATGCCGTCTCAGTGTCCTGGTTTCCTGAATGTAGTTATAGATGCCGTCTCAGCGTCCTGAATGTAGTTATAAATGCCGTCTCAGCGTCCTGAATGTAGTTATCGATGCCGTCTCCGCGTCCTGAATGTAGTTATAGATGCCGTCTCAGTGTCCTGGTTTCCTGAATGTAGTTATAGATGCCGTCTCAGCTTCCTGAATGTAGTTATAGATGACGTCTCAGCGTCGTGAATGTAGTTATAGATGCCGTCTCAGCGTCCTGAATGTAGTTATAGATGCCATCTCCGCGTCCTGAATGTAGTTATAGATGCCGTCTCAGCGTCCTGAATGTAGTTATAGATGCCGTCTCCGCGTCCTGAATGTAGTTATAGATGCCGTCTCAGCGTCCTGAATGTAGTTATAGATGCCGTCTCAGCGTCCTGAATGTAGTTATCGATGCCGTCTCCGCGTCCTGAATGTAGTTATAGATGCCGTCTCAGTGTCCTGAATGTAGTTATAGATGCCGTCTCAGTGTCCTGAATGTAGTTATAGATGCCGTCTCAGCGTCCTGAATGTAGTTATCGATGCCGTCTCCGCGTCCTGAATGTAGTTATCGATGCCGTCTCAGCGTCCTGAATGTAGTTATCGATGCCGTCTCAGCGTCCTGAATGTAGTTATCGATGCCGTCTCAGCGTCCTGAATGTAGTTATCGATGCCGTCTCAGCGTCCTGAATGTAGTTATCGATGCCGTCTCAGCGTCCTGAATGTAGTTATAGATGCCGTCTCAGTGTCCTGGTTTCCTGAATGTAGTTATAGATGCCGTCTCAGCTTCCTGAATGTAGTTATAGATGCCGTCTCAGCGTCCTGAATGTAGTTATAGATGCCGTCTCAGTGTCCTGGTTTCCTGAATGTAGTTATAGATGCCGTCTCAGTGTCCTGGTTTCCTGAATGTAGTTATAGATGCCGTCTCAGTGTCCTGGTTTCCTGAATGTAGTTATAGATGCCGTCTCAGTGTCCTGAATGTAGTTATAGATGCCGTCTCAGTGTCCTGAATGTAGTTATAGATGCCGTCTCAGTTTCCTGAATGTAGTTATAGATGCCGTCTCAGTTTCCTGAATGTAGTTATAGATGCCGTCTCAGTGTCCTGAATGTAGTTATAGATGCCGTCTCAGTGTCCTGAATGTAGTTATAGATGCCGTCTCAGTTTCCTGAATGTAGTTATAGATGCCGTCTCAGTTTCCTGAATGTAGTTATAGATGCCGTCTCAGCGTCCTGAATGTAGTTATAGATGCCGTCTCAGTGTCCTGGTTTCCTGAATGTAGTTATAGATGCCGTCTCAGTGTCCTGGTTTCCTGAATGTAGTTATAGATGCCGTCTCAGTGTCCTGGTTTCCTGAATGTAGTTATAGATGCCGTCTCAGTGTCCTGGTTTCCTGAATGTAGTTATAGATGCCGTCTCAGCGTCCTGAATGTAGTTATAGATGCCGTCTCAGCGTCCTGAATGTAGTTATAGATGCCGTCTCAGCGTCCTGAATGTAGTTATAGATGCCGTCTCAGTGTCCTGGTTTCCTGAATGTAGTTATAGATGCCGTCTCAGTGTCCTGGTTTCCTGAATGTAGTTATAGATGCCGTCTCAGCGTCCTGAATGTAGTTATAGATGCCGTCTCAGCGTCCTGGATGTAGTTATAGATGCCGTCTCAGCTTCCTGAATGTAGTTATAGATGCCGTATCAGCTTCCTGAATGTAGTTATAGATGCCGTCTCAGCTTCCTGGTTTCCTGAATGTAGTTATAGATGCCGTCTCAGATTCCTGGTTTCTGAATGTAGTTATATATGCCGTCTCAGCTTCCTGGTATCCTGAATGTAGTTATAGATGCCGTCTCAGTGTCCTGAATGTAGTTATAGATGCCGTCTCAGTGTCCTGAATGTAGTTATCGATGCCGTCTCCGCGTCCTGAATGTAGTTATCGATGCCGTCTCAGTGTCCTGAATGTAGTTATAGATGCCGTCTCAGTGTCCTGGTTTAGTGAATGTAGTTATAGATGCCGTCTCAGCTTCCTGAATGTAGTTATAGATGCCGTCTCAGCGTCCTGAATGTAGTTATAGATGCCGTCTCAGCGTCCTGAATGTAGTTATAGATGCCGTCTCAGCGTCCTGAATGTAGTTATAGATGCCGTCTCAGCGTCCTGAATGTAGTTATAGATGCCGTCTCAGCGTCCTGAATGTAGTTATAGATGCCGTCTCAGTGTCCTGGTTTCCTGAATGTAGTTATAGATGCCGTCTCAGCGTCCTGAATGTAGTTATAGATGCCGTCTCAGCGTCCTGAATGTAGTTATCGATGCCGTCTCCGCGTCCTGAATGTAGTTATAGATGCCGTCTCAGTGTCCTGGTTTCCTGAATGTAGTTATAGATGCCGTCTCAGCGTCCTGAATGTAGTTATAGATGCCGTCTCAGTGTCCTGGTTTCCTGAATGTAGTTATAGATGCCGTCTCAGTGTCCTGGTTTCCTGAATGTAGTTATAGATGCCGTCTCAGCTTCCTGGATGTAGTTATAGATGCCGTCTCAGCTTCCTGAATGTAGTTATAGATGCCGTATCAGCTTCCTGAATGTAGTTATAGATGCCGTCTCAGCTTCCTGGTTTCCTGAATGTAGTTATAGATGCCGTCTCAGATTCCTGGTTTCTGAATGTAGTTATATATGCCGTCTCAGCTTCCTGGTATCCTGAATGTAGTTATAGATGCCGTCTCCGCGTCCTGAATGTAGTTATAGATGCCGTCTCAGTGTCCTGAATGTAGTTATCGATGCCGTCTCCGCGTCCTGAATGTAGTTATCGATGCCGTCTCAGTGTCCTGAATGTAGTTATAGATGCCGTCTCAGTGTCCTGGTTTCCTGAATGTAGTTATAGATGCCGTCTCAGCTTCCTGAATGTAGTTATAGATGCCGTCTCAGCGTCCTGAATGTAGTTATAGATGCCGTCTCAGTGTCCTGGTTTCCTGAATGTAGTTATAGATGCCGTCTCAGCGTCCTGAATGTAGTTATAGATGCCGTCTCAGCGTCCTGAATGTAGTTATCGATGCCGTCTCCGCGTCCTGAATGTAGTTATAGATGCCGTCTCAGTGTCCTGGTTTCCTGAATGTAGTTATAGATGCCGTCTCAGCTTCCTGAATGTAGTTATAGATGCCGTCTCAGCGTCCTGAATGTAGTTATAGATGCCGTCTCAGCGTCCTGAATGTAGTTATAGATGCCGTCTCAGCGTCCTGAATGTAGTTATAGATGCCGTCTCAGCTTCCTGAATGTAGTTATAGATGCCGTCTCAGCGTCCTGAATGTAGTTATAGATGCCGTCTCAGTGTCCTGGTTTCCTGAATGTAGTTATAGATGCCGTCTCAGCGTCCTGAATGTAGTTATAGATGCCGTCTCAGCGTCCTGAATGTAGTTATCGATGCCGTCTCCGCGTCCTGAATGTAGTTATAGATGCCGTCTCAGTGTCCTGGTTTCCTGAATGTAGTTATAGATGCCGTCTCAGCGTCCTGAATGTAGTTATAGATGCCGTCTCAGTGTCCTGGTTTCCTGAATGTAGTTATAGATGCCGTCTCAGTGTCCTGGTTTCCTGAATGTAGTTATAGATGCCGTCTCAGCTTCCTGGATGTAGTTATAGATGCCGTCTCAGCTTCCTGAATGTAGTTATAGATGCCGTATCAGCTTCCTGAATGTAGTTATAGATGCCGTCTCAGCTTCCTGGTTTCCTGAATGTAGTTATAGATGCCGTCTCAGATTCCTGGTTTCTGAATGTAGTTATATATGCCGTCTCAGCTTCCTGGTATCCTGAATGTAGTTATAGATGCCGTCTCAGCTTCCTGGTTTCCTGAATGTAGTTATATATGCCGTCTCAGCTTCCTGGTTTCCTGAATGTAGTTATAGATGCCGTCTCAGCTTCCTGGTATCCTGAATGTAGTTATAGATGCCGTCTCAGATTCCTGGTATCCTGAATGTAGTTATATATGCCGTCTCAGCTTCCTGGTATCCTGAATGTAGTTATAGATGCCGTCTCAGATTCCTGGTATCCTGAATGTAGTTATAGATGCCGTCTCAGCTTCCTGGTATCCTGAATGTAGTTATAGATGCCGTCTCAGATTCCTGGTTTCCTGAATGTAGTTATATATGCCGTCTCAGCTTCCTGGTATCCTGAATGTAGTTATAGATGCCGTCTCAGATTCCTGGTATCCTGAATGTAGTTATATATGCCGTCTCAGCTTCCTGGTTTCCTGAATGTAGTTATAGATGCCGTCTCAGATTCCTGGTTTCTGAATGTAGTTATATATGCCGTCTCAGCTTCCTGGTATCCTGAATGTAGTTATAGATGCCGTCTCCGCGTCCTGAATGTAGTTATAGATGCCGTCTCAGTGTCCTGAATGTAGTTATCGATGCCGTCTCCGCGTCCTGAATGTAGTTATCGATGCCGTCTCAGTGTCCTGAATGTAGTTATAGATGCCGTCTCAGTGTCCTGGTTTCCTGAATGTAGTTATAGATGCCGTCTCAGCTTCCTGAATGTAGTTATAGATGCCGTCTCAGCGTCCTGAATGTAGTTATAGATGCCGTCTCAGTGTCCTGGTTTCCTGAATGTAGTTATAGATGCCGTCTCAGCGTCCTGAATGTAGTTATAGATGCCGTCTCAGCGTCCTGAATGTAGTTATCGATGCCGTCTCCGCGTCCTGAATGTAGTTATAGATGCCGTCTCAGTGTCCTGGTTTCCTGAATGTAGTTATAGATGCCGTCTCAGCTTCCTGAATGTAGTTATAGATGCCGTCTCAGCGTCCTGAATGTAGTTATAGATGCCGTCTCAGCGTCCTGAATGTAGTTATAGATGCCGTCTCAGCGTCCTGAATGTAGTTATAGATGCCGTCTCAGCTTCCTGAATGTAGTTATAGATGCCGTCTCAGCGTCCTGAATGTAGTTATAGATGCCGTCTCAGTGTCCTGGTTTCCTGAATGTAGTTATAGATGCCGTCTCAGCGTCCTGAATGTAGTTATAGATGCCGTCTCAGCGTCCTGAATGTAGTTATCGATGCCGTCTCCGCGTCCTGAATGTAGTTATAGATGCCGTCTCAGTGTCCTGGTTTCCTGAATGTAGTTATAGATGCCGTCTCAGCGTCCTGAATGTAGTTATAGATGCCGTCTCAGTGTCCTGGTTTCCTGAATGTAGTTATAGATGCCGTCTCAGTGTCCTGGTTTCCTGAATGTAGTTATAGATGCCGTCTCAGCTTCCTGGATGTAGTTATAGATGCCGTCTCAGCTTCCTGAATGTAGTTATAGATGCCGTATCAGCTTCCTGAATGTAGTTATAGATGCCGTCTCAGCTTCCTGGTTTCCTGAATGTAGTTATAGATGCCGTCTCAGATTCCTGGTTTCTGAATGTAGTTATATATGCCGTCTCAGCTTCCTGGTATCCTGAATGTAGTTATAGATGCCGTCTCCGCGTCCTGAATGTAGTTATAGATGCCGTCTCAGTGTCCTGAATGTAGTTATCGATGCCGTCTCCGCGTCCTGAATGTAGTTATCGATGCCGTCTCAGTGTCCTGAATGTAGTTATAGATGCCGTCTCAGTGTCCTGGTTTCCTGAATGTAGTTATAGATGCCGTCTCAGCTTCCTGAATGTAGTTATAGATGCCGTCTCAGCGTCCTGAATGTAGTTATAGATGCCGTCTCAGTGTCCTGGTTTCCTGAATGTAGTTATAGATGCCGTCTCAGCGTCCTGAATGTAGTTATAGATGCCGTCTCAGCGTCCTGAATGTAGTTATCGATGCCGTCTCCGCGTCCTGAATGTAGTTATAGATGCCGTCTCAGTGTCCTGGTTTCCTGAATGTAGTTATAGATGCCGTCTCAGCGTCCTGAATGTAGTTATAGATGCCGTCTCAGCGTCCTGAATGTAGTTATAGATGCCGTCTCAGCTTCCTGGATGTAGTTATAGATGCCGTCTCAGCTTCCTGGATGTAGTTATAGATGCCGTCTCAGCTTCCTGAATGTAGTTATAGATGCCGTATCAGCTTCCTGAATGTAGTTATAGATGCCGTCTCAGCTTCCTGGTTTCCTGAATGTAGTTATAGATGCCGTCTCAGATTCCTGGTTTCTGAATGTAGTTATATATGCCGTCTCAGCTTCCTGGTATCCTGAATGTAGTTATAGATGCCGTCTCAGCTTCCTGGTTTCTGAATGTAGTTATAGATTGCCATCTCAGCTTCCTGGTTTCTGAATGTAGTTATAGATGCCGTCTCAGCTTCCTGAATGTAGTTATAGATGCCGCCTCAGCGTCCTGAATGTAATTATATATGCCGTCTCAGTTTCCTGGTTTCCTGAATGTAGTTATAGATGCCGTCTCAGCTTCCTGAATGTAGTTATAGATGCCGTCTCAGCGTCCTGAATGTAGCTATAGAAGCCGTATCAACGTTCTGAATGTAATTATAGATGCCGTCTCAGCTTCCTGGTTTCCTGAATTCAGTTATAGATGCCGTCTCAGCTTCCTGGTTTCCTTATTGTAGTTATAGACGCCGTCTCTGCTTCCTGGTTTCCTTATTGTAGTTATAGACGCCGTCTCTGCTTCCTGGTTTCCTGAATGTAGTTATAGACGCCGTCTCTGCTTCCTGGTTTCCTTATTGTAGTTATAGACGCCGTCTCAGCTTCCTGGTTTCCTGTATGTAGTTATAGACGCCGTCTCTGCTTCCTGGTTTCCTGAATGTAGTTATAGATGCTGTCTCTGCTTCCTGGTATCCTGGAGGTTGAATGAAGTTATATATGCCATTCTTTTAAATCGATGTCTGACATTTTCGATCTCTTCCAGCGTGAACTGGTTGTTTAACAAAATAACTGATTAAAGTCCCTGAGATCAATAAAAGGGCAGCAGTGGTGGCTTTAACTTACAAGCATCACGCTGGATGAATGTATTCATTATGCCCCGCTGTTCCTGACAAGATTTCTGCCATGATTATTTATGTAACTCGTCAGTCAGATTTCCTTCCTGGAAAAACATATCCATCGGTAAAAACTGTTCTCCTAATTTGCATTATTGTCAGCGATCTGAAGAAATAATCGATTTTCAGGTTTGCTATGTCCCCAATTTCTCATTCTCTTCCTAAAGTGATAATTACTGTGTGAAATCCTGGTAAGGTGTCATCAATTGGACGATATTCTTCTTCTGCTGTTAAGATCAAATCTATGGTTACCTATTTCACATTGCACCATCATAAAAATAGTACCCGTAAAGTAACTTTCGGTTTATGTAACGACTGTTACTGCCAATGCAATATATCGATGTACATATTCATTAAAAGAGGGAAAATAAAGGGATGTTAGTAACATCACTGGGGGGGGGGGGGTTTAAACTTATTTTGACATAAATACTGTAGAGAGTTCTACAATTTCTGTTGGGAATAATTCATGTTAAACAAAATAAAATAAGAAAACATATCATCTATAAACAATCATCAATAATTGTCTATAACAAGGAGATATAGAGAGATAGAGAAGAGATGTCAAAACACATATTCAGTAACATACCAACTGTCACCACTACTTCTTCATTCTACGATCGAGATGGAAGTTAAGAGACAAATGATTTTCAGTATATTCCTACCAACACTGTGTTACCAGTGTCAAATCTGGTCTTTCTTATCTCCACATTACAGAAAGATAGTGATATGTGAGATGAAATGCTTGAGGAAATCTGCATGCGTCACCAGGCTTGATAGTTTGCAAAATGAAGACATCGTAGAGAGAATAGATATAACTCATTGCACAGAATACATAGAAAGGCAGCTGACCAAGTGGAATAGCGGCATTGCGAAAATGCATCACGACAAGATACCTATACAGTTATATAACCAAATGAAAGCATGGTACAAAGCCAGAGAAAGACAACGGAAAAGTTGGATAGAAAACGACAGGAACATCCTCAACAGACACGGACATAGCCAAGCCGAGGTCAATATCTGACCTTGAAACGCAAGCTCCAGCTCCAATCACCCCTACACTTAACGGCAACAGTGGATAACAAACCACCTGGGGAAGGACAATGGTCAAGAAGTAATTAACAGTATACTTATAACGGAGATATACTTAAAGAAACGAAAATAAACCATCACCACAAACATCAAAACGGTCATATGACTGTCAGAATGATGATCAAACCATGATATTCAACATTACGTATACGATGTTCGTAGACAATTAATTATCACTGCATTCTTTACTTGTGTTTATTTTATTATGATAGTTGCAGTTGATCAGTATTTACGTTATTGTAATCGCCTTGACTAATTTAGACATGTGACTACAAGCATATATACAAATAGTCACCAACAAAAAAACTAAAATAACAATAAAAAAGTAACGAATGAAGTCGAAATTAATTATGTAAATATGTCTACTGCCGAGGGTCTCTTTGAAACAATACATGCGGCAGTCATGAGAAGAGAACGACAGATAATATTATAATTGACTGTGCATTCCTTCATTCATAAACACATGAGATGTTCCAAACCTGATTTTGTAAGTATAATATCAAATACTTCACCATTAGTTCTACACTTCCGCTGCATAAACTATTCTATTGGTAAATATATTCGATGTGTAAGCACAATGAACTTCTAGAATACCTACAAGCTAAGAACACGTAAAATCTCTTCACACATTTGTTGCATCATCATATTCTGAAGACGTTTATATAAATAGTGGATGGTTTAATTCCTCCATATAAATGATGGGTAAAGGTGATGTGTCGCTATAAGCTGGTTCAACATGATGTTTAATTAAAACTTCATTCTAAACAACTCATGATGTTAGTGATCTGTGAGGAAGCATAGCCAGTGCAGAATATGTTTTCCTCAGGGAGGAGGGGCACGGGTGTGGTGGGGGGATTTACCTAACACAATGTACAATACTGAAACTGTAGCCCGTGCATATTTCATGTATGAATTATTGCTGTGGAATAACAATTTGACCACCATTATGTGAACAGTGACTAAAAATAGGTAGTGGGCTAAGTTTTTGATCGATTCCTGGGTAAGTTACTAGTACTAGCAGTCATGTCCTGATTTGTTCTGTGCTTGTCTTATCTACTGAGTTGAGCGTAACTATCGACATAAATGTGAACACATACACGTATTACAATAGTACGTATGTGAATTTATTTGGCATTCTCGTTATTATTATTCATATAATTATTCATGTTCAACAATATATGTAAAGATGTTGGGTGACGTACATACGTCAAAACTACGAAAGCCACATATAAATCTGAGACATTAGCTTCACATATTGACTCCATCGACTGAAGTGAATTTTCTATGGCATACCAGTTGAAATATATTTCGTATTTAGATATATAATAGCTGACCTTTACCTAGAAATATCATAATCGAACACACATCTAAAAACAAAGCAAGACGACAAGTTCTGCTACAAATACATAATGTTATGTGGTATAGTTTTAGTAACATTACACTATAACAGGATGATATCTATTATACGACTTCATACGTATATACATATGCCATAACGTTCTTTATGCAGAGACGTGGTCACTTTTTAAAGAAACAAATGCGTACAATATTTCACGAAACGAAATATGGATAAAACGCAGTTCACAACGAATAAGAGTACTGGCGGATCAAGCGAGATTCATGCTACACACGGATTGCCCCCCTCCTCCCTCTTGGGTGATCGTAAAGTATGGAATGGGGATGCTCTCAGTTCATATGACGCAGTTGGGTGGAGAACTAGGTCATGAAAACTGAATCACACTACACATAGTAATAAAAATTTGAAATCTGGCCACACTCTCCGTAATGAACGTGTTATAGTTGAAATCTGGCCACACTCTCCGTAATGAACGTGTTATAGTTCAAAAGACAACTGAAAATCAGAACTGAAAAAAGTTTTTTTCATGCCATACTCATTTTCGCATGTGAAAGAGGAATATCGTCATGTGAAAAGATAACACGTATGCTTCATATATTGATCAATCCACAGGTCGTAATGTGGCAATCAGACAGATGACATGGCAGTCTAGCAATTTTGAATCGAATATAGCTAAATGCAGGTCAGAAAATGGTGTGGACCATAATGATGATAACGACTACAATAATGGTTTCTGTTCGCAAACCGGTGTAGAGCGCGAAGGATCAGAATGGAGTGTTACATTCCGTTATCCAACCAGAATTAGTACTATATTTCTACTATCCGCAGTTGGTAAACTATTGTTTCTATAGTTCGCTCTCTACACATGTGCATATTGTAAATATATAAATTACATATATATATATATATATATATATATATATATATATATATATATATATATATATATATATATATATATATATTATGACTGCTTTTATATGTGCTCAGTTACTTTATTGCTAGCTTTTTTAAGTCAGATAGTAGCGATCAGCCATTACTATTATCTATGCACTGATGTTCTAGGCAGTGTAAAGATGTTCAGTATACTGATGTTTTATGAACGGTCAGGATAAACATTTCCATCTGCAGGAATTGAACGTGTTCGTATAAGACGAACACAGTACCTCTTAGTTATAGTGTGGGACAGCCATTTCGTTAGAAAGTACACTCATAATACGGTACTGTACTCATATACTGGTTTATGTTCACAGTTCTATGACTTATACAGTATTCCCCAGGATATGTGACTCAAAGCAAACAATGTGTATAACAATGTATACCGTATACTGAAGCAAACACAGAGTATGCCAATACCTATCATATACTGAATGCAAATAATGTGTTTGACAATGTCTAACATATATTGAAATACCCCATTGTATGTACGCGAGGGATATCATAGTGACAGACCTGCCGAAAGTACACGGAGTTCATATCTTTGTAAATTTGTGTCTGTTTATGTTTCAATTAACTACATTCTATATCATTGGTGTGTAGCGTACAAATCAGTTGAGTATCTCCAGAACTTTACGTTGTTCCAGTATCTTAAATTGTCGAAGCCAATTGTGTCGAAGTCGCGTAAGTATACTCTGCACAATTCTGGTATCTGTAGCACACCCTTCTGGCATTCAAGTAGAATCATTAACATGAAAAAGACACATCCAGTGAAATTTGGAAAGTAAGCAGAAGTAATTATACCAGAAACTTCACACGATAAATGTCATCAAACCTCCTAGGGAGCGTGTAACAACGTGATTTTATCCATGAAATAGGTCACATTCAATGGTGCTAATTTGTTTTCATGATGATAGTGATAATAGTAATGATGATAATAATGATAATGATAATAATCACGGTGATAATGATGTTCAGGATAGTAAAATCTGGATGAACTACTTGTCACTGCTGCTCTATGCAATGTTCGTGTGGCAACCGGTATCTATACTTGAAGTTCAGGATGCACATCATGGGAGCAATGATTTTTTTTCAGAAATGTAGGATGCCATTGATGAAAGTTGTCGCATCGTCTGAATATATATTAGCAACGAAACTGCGTGTAGACTTTCAAACTGTTTTGCATTATATACTGTGAACTAAAAGAAAATGCGACAAAAACAACAAAGAATTATTCGTCCAACAAGAAAAGAACTTCATCAGAGTAAACAGACAGCAAATGTGGAAAATACTGTCGATATACGGATTACCAGAAGATTAAATCAATAGATGGAAGAGAATGTATAATAGTAGCCAATGTGACGTAAGAACAATTACACGAGTGTCAGATATGTTTCAAATCCAATCAGAAATTCGCCAAGGGTGTGCCATATCTCCCCTACATTTTATAATATATATATCGACCACATCTATAAACTAACAAGTACCAGACAAGACGATGAATTAGATATTGAACGAAACATTCTTTGCAGGCGAACACTTACTAATGGCGACATCAGAATAATAATTGTAGGAGTAGAATGAATATACTCCACACATTGTCCAAAATTCAACACGAAAATTACTATTGAAAAGACAAATAATTGCAATAGCAAAGAAAGAAATATCACTATCTCAGTCGTTAATCACATTAAATAGGTAAAGAAGTGAAATTGCTTAAGAAACATTAATCGAGTGAAGGGACAACATTATTCTGGCAAAAAAACACCTTCCTACAACCTCACAATGGCGTTCTCCTTTGTGCACTAAGCTCTCCTCGCTCGGCATATTGTGTGCACTGGTTATGCAGCGTTTGTGTTGCTAAGACTAGTGAGCGCTGCTCAATACAAACATTATAACCTTTCAATTGCATCACTACTCTAATTAATTACCGCCTTTTACTTTATAATCAGAATCCATCAAGAACACATAAATTGTGTGCCATTGATTCTTTGTGTCATTGTGACTGTGTCTTTTCGCTTGCAGAGTTTTAGTCACTCGACTGGTCATCCAAAAAGCATGGTTTAAATTTTGTTATTCGAGTCAAGAAAACTATTATTTCAGATTAATTTGTTAAGGAATAATATGTTTATATTTAAATTTTTGATTATTTCCAGCTGTTGATCCTTATCTATTTTCAAGATCGTGGACATATATGTATATATATATAAATAAGTTATATAAGTTATATAAGTCATATAAGTCATATACGTAATATATATATAAGGAAATGTGCGTGATACAAATGGAAGAGCAGAATAAGTGCGGCAGTGAGAATGAATCTATATAAATGTCTAATAATACATATTATTTGGTACGGATGTCAGAGTTGGACGTTTGCAGCAGAAATAGATATAAGAATACATAATTTTAAACGCAAATCATTCAGACCTATATTGTGCAGTTTTATACAAAACATGAATTTAATATATACGTGCTAAGCAAAATAAATACTCTTGCAGACCAACAAGAACATCTCATAGCATTGGTGGTTTAGCGATGTGATGAGATACAATTTTCTTTCCATATGCCTTGCAGGGAACAGCTGATGCTAGAGGAAGATGGTGGATGAATGTATGGATTGATACTATTAAAAACTGAACAGTATTACTATTCTCCAAATTTAAAAAAAAGAACCGATTATGGAGATGCATCACATAATTTGCGTGTGGAAGTTTCCGGAGAGTCACCCATACGACATTGAAGGTTATGGATTTGATAATGATGGATATGCGTACAATTATACCATCAAAGTATACTTGTGTCACTGTTTCAAAGAGTTGTATATACATGCTTGAACATCAGAATTACCACCTATCTTTATAACACCTTCTGAACTACTTCATGATGCCCAGACTCTTACAATTATCCTATATTTTATTTTATTTCAGATAGTACCATGGCTCTTTCTGAAATACGTTTATTTGATGCTACTGCCACTAATCTGACAACTCTGATTAATGATGGCAATTCTAATGCATACGTAGCAACAATAAATGAAAATTTAGTAGTCTCCCATGTTGTAGTCCATGGGTCGACAGAAGTACTTAACAATGAACGATATCTTTCTATTTGCGAATTTAAAGCTTATGGTGGTAGGTATAATTTGTTGGTAGGTGCAGTCATACATTCATAATACTTCGTGAAACTGTTATTGACTAGATAAATACAAGGTGTTTATAACGCCGTCGTGTACTCATTGCCACTACAACACTTTAATTATATGTATTTATGCTGAATTCTGAACCAGAAAACTCTTACGTGGACACCTGAGGTTAAAACAGAAAAAATAGGAAGACCCAAATTACCCTAAAATATATCATATTTAACTGTTTCCGCTATTTTCTTGGTTTGAGAATTGCATGAATTTCGAGAGATTAGCTCTTACTTCCTTCGCCCGGTGGGTTGTTTTTTCTAAGCTTTCTTTCATACGTAGGAGACTTCAGTTTTCGCCTTAGTGCAATACCTGTTGAGGGAGTCTTCTACTCAGAGAAAGGGGGGGGGTGTGTTTTATAATTGTATAGAGACATGCTACACATCTTCCATACGAGAGACCCAATATAACGGCACACCATCTACTAAGAGTTTCTGTTGCATGGGTGGTTTGTCTAGTAGGTTATTGGTGAGATCCACAGACGCAACTACATGCGTGCGTGCCGCCCATAAAAACGATTCATGTTGTAGATAGAAACCATTGCGGACGTTCCACGATTATTCATTCTTGCAGATATGCCATATAAATTTGGTCTGTTTCGATAGTAAATGAATTAATATTAACATATTTAGTTGTTTAAACGTTCTTTAGAAATCTGGTTAACGAAACGAAACCCTCGTGGTATTGTATGATTATACGCGCGTGACATATTTATTTTAAATTAACATTGGTACTCTACAAGGATAAGGGACCAGGTCTATATAGACCAAAAAGCTTATATAATTAAACGGAACGAAATTCCGATAACGACGTATATATCGACACAACCAAAGTTCAATACGTTTGGCGATAAGAGTCACCGATCACTTGATATGCGCCCCTACTCACTGAGTGTGAGGCGGAGGGGTGGATGGCCAGTGTGCTCAACGCACATCGTTAGATCGGTATTCTTAGTTACAACTCGTTAAATTTCCGTGTCACGGAAGCTCAGTGCAACAACATATTATATTAAAAGGTCAGACGATCTCACGTGATTTGGCTACTGATCCCTGTGTTGAACCTTAAAATTCGAACAAGGAAGGTTCAGCTTATCTTAAATTGGCAAAATGGCGTCATCGTTCACTATTACAAGAGCTCAAATGTTTTACAAACATCGGGCTTTATTATCCTTAGAGAGTTTTATAATTGGAGATATTATTTAAAGTCACAACAGAGGGGGAAAAAAAGAGAAGGGTCAAAATAAAAACTAAATAGATTATATCAAGTACAATACAACACAAACAGATTCCAAGAAAAGTAGTAAAACTGACAAAATCAACACATGGAAAGAATATAGAGACACACTCATAGTAGATTCTAAATTGCACGCAAGTTCAACAAGAAATTTAAGAACATAATAAAAAAAGAATGTATATTTGAACCAACAGAAACAATAATCGACGAAATGGTATTGCACTAACAGAACGGAAGCAAATAACGGCAAGGTGGCAACATTATTTCAAAGAACTACTAAAGCTAAATGAAGGAGAAGTCAAAACAATAAACTATGCAGCAGCAAACCTATAACCAAATATACTACTATGTAAAATAGAAAACACAATAAACAAAGCACCAATAATCAAAGCAGCAGACTCTGATAACATACATACAGAACATATCACAGCAGCAGCAGAGATCGGGAAAAAATGACTACGCAGACTTTTCAATGTAATATAGAAGAAATAAGAAACGTTAGAATGATGGATAAACGCCACCATCATTCCCATATGGAAGCAAAAGGCAGTAAGAGAGAATGCACAACATACAAACATATATCTTTACTCAGTGTAGCCACACAAGAACATTTTAAGCAAAATATTACAACAATGATCATACATTGAACCACAATTTCAAAACACCCACATGGGCATCCTTTAGAACAACAGCTGTACCGATATCTTTACAATTAGACAACTAACAGAAATAGCCACAGAAAACAACAACGAATTATACATCGCATTTGAAGACCAAGAAAAGGCCTTCCACAGAATAGACATATATATATATAACAACTTTGGAAAACAATATCAGTATATGGACTACCCTGTCGAAGACGGATGTGTCGGACCATTGGCACAAATAAAACGGCGACACAATGCATTTCCATTCTCTGCACTACATCCTGCTGGAAATCTAGTAGGACCATGGTCCTGCTGTAAGGGAGATTCAGCGGTAGTTTGAGAATGAACGCTGAAGAAGAAGAAGAAAAAGAATATGGACTGCCAGAACGTTCAGTCAGTATATGCAAGGGCGTTTATACTAGCCAATGTGAAGTAAGAAAACGTACATAAGTGTTTCCAATGCATTTTATATTCAGTCAGGGGTTCGCCAGGAGTATATCCTATTTCATCACACTTTTTATAACATATATCGATCACAACTGTAACCTAGCAATTATCAACAAAGAAGACAATATGAACGACAATTTGAACGAATTACCCTTTGCAGACGACAACATACTAATCAGAACATCAGAATAAAAATTGCAAGAAAATATGAACAGACTCCAAACATGTAAAATATTCAATATGCACGACTAGTACTGAAAAGATCAAAATAATGGCAATAGCATAGAAAGGAAAACATACCACTAGCCGCATCAATAATCAAAATCTTAAACAGCTACAGGGATTAAATTACTTAAGAAACATTATATCGAGTTTTAATTCTAAGATCATCAAACAGTAATTCTAATCTCTGGTATACCTAGTATTATGATCCTTCTCCTTTTTATTTCATCTATCAGGTCTTATAAAACTCCTATTCCACACATGTTGATGGTTCAAATTTGATGGTTTGCTTACGTTTCGTACGTCTCATGAGAACTCTTCATTTTTTCCTACGATCAATATTACTTTGTACTATTTTTACACTGTTGGGTCGCTAATCAAGTCGCATTGTCGTTTCAGTGATCCTGCTTAATCTAGTCGCTAATATATTCTACATTTTGGAGACCCACTATGTCGAAAAGCCACTCAAATCTACATTTTAATATGAATTTACCATCGTATTCGGCATAGCAGGAAAACCGTACGGAGACAAAGAGTTAATCTTCGTTCTAATCTGTCCAATTCAGAAAAGAAATCACATATTGCATAGAAAAACATTGTTAAATCGTTCCAAGTGTATGATAAACCAATCATGTGTAAATTACGTCTTATAATTGGCTGCAAACATTTAAACACATTTGTGTGAGATGTGTGTTGACATGTAAACATTTGAAATATATCGCAAATAAACAAAAACTGTAACCAATTTTTGCATTTTAATGCCAAATTTAATACATACTCTCTGTATCATTTCTCGCTCCAGCACGTTATGTTTTATGCTGGTTCCGGAACATGCGGGAGATCGGGGTAATGAGAAAGCAGACAGTTATGCCGCAAAGGCGGCTATTACTGTTCTATGCGGAGAGACCGTTCGAGCAGACATTTTGAACGCCTTATGACTGACTATTGTTCTGTCACTAGAAAAAGCAAGCTTTGTTTGAAATGTGGTGTCGCTAGAAATTAGCATTTTCGTGGCTGAAGAAGAATGATGGTCAATTAACGACGTACTGGGACAGCCAATCAACGTGCAATGGCAGATACATTCAAGGAGAGATCTGAGCACAAATGGACTTATCCTTAGGGCAGTGATGATGAATGACCCAACGACTAATTATAACATATTTAATTCACATATACAATTTCAATTACATCCATTATATATTTACAGAGAGATATTATTTTGAATAGAGTAAAGCTAGTGAAATGTGCTATAGAAACTATGAATGTAGGCACTTATTCCATATGCTTACTTTATATATAATCATTACGTATGTGCATAAACCTACAATAATGGCACATCCACGTATCTCTAGGTGTGACTAGAATTGTTCCAATTGAATACACAAGAATTACAACAATAATTGTCACGTTATCAAGTTGAGGCAGATGGAAATATATGCAAATATAGATGGAAAGCTTTAAGACGAGAGGAAAACATAATTAACCTACACGCCTTTATGTGGACACCTGCTGGTAAAAGAAAACTAGGAAGGCCTAAAGCAACCCTAAAAAACACCATACTTAAAGAAAGAGAAATAACTTCTTATTCTTCTTTCCTTCCTCTTTTACCCATTACGGGTGTCGAGGGAGATACACTGTATTTGTTCTCGCTTTTCTGGCAGCTTCAGATAATGTTAATTGGTGCTCGTGTAATGCATCGTTGATGTTGTCGATCCAGTGTACTCTAGGTCTACCTTTGGCTCTTCTTTCTGCTTTTCCTCTCTTGGTATATGCTTTATAAACTAATGAATCACACGACATTTTTTCCAGATGACCATATCATTGTATCTGTTGGTTTTGTATGTATTGTAGAATTGATATGACACTCACTCTTTCTCTTATGACAAAAATAACAGTATACATAAACAATACACGAACTAAAACTACAAGCAGTTGTTCGCAACAAATAGGGAATCAAAACCTCTGCCCAATAATCCGCGTGCTGCACGAAAGGAAAAACTAACTAACTTTGTTATGTTTACAAGTGGGTTCCTATTTACAAAAACAAAACAACAATTCAAAATAAAATGTCCCTTATTCCCGCCTGACACAATGGGTAAAATGTGGTATGACCATATTTCTAATTGGACAACGTCATACGACGGATAATGGGATCAGCATACCGCCTTTAATTTCTCAGAAGATATGACATAATTTTCTTTATGATTATTGGAGCTGTTGGTCACTTTCACTTTCATTTATATTGGGAAGTTAACCAAGAGCAAACGGACTATGAATCATATGCACTGACCATTGAGATCACGCGATCCCATCCATATATGATAACATGATATATGTTAACTATTAATGTGCGTTATGATATACATATCAAAATGATGCTTGCTGTGTGTTTATAGTCATATGTATGTGTAATGATTATTTTTTATATTACTTTTTTATGTATTATCTGCTGTACCTAGACGTTCAAAAGCTCAATAGTGGATTTCCTTTCAGAACCTGTATGTCCTAATGACACTTATGGAATATTCTGTGAAAAACAATGCACCTGCAATGAAACTGAAATATGCAATCATGCCACAGGCGCATGTGCTCCAGGATGTCCTACTGGCTTCTTTGGATTCAACTGTTCACAACGTTGTAGTAAACGCTGCGCAAGAGGATTTTGCGATGCACTCTATGGAACATGTCAACCATGCGATTACGGCTATTTTGGAAGCGATTGCCAAGATGGTGTGTTCACATTTTCACTAGGATATCTTTGCTACTGTATCGTTGAATCGTCAAACAATCATTAAAACATCCAATCGTATAATAATGTGTGGTATTATCATAATCGATATCGTTATAAGTATCATCGTTTCTAAAAACTGGCTATAGTTATCTAATCACGTTCACTTTTTCACGTGATACTTTACTTTCTAAATAATTATTTTAGTGCTGCAATTTTACCCATGTATTAGTGTTGTGTAATACAGCAAAACATGGATACAACATAGCGTACCAGATTCTAGTGATTATGTCCCCGATACTCCAAACCAGAAATGTAAACATGTACAGTAAAAATGCAGTATGATGAACGATGATCAAACATGCAATTGTGAACCGATGCCTAACGTGCACACTTGCAATAAACGTTACAGAAAACTTAACACAAAGAAATGACATGCCAACGCAGATTTCTAGGAGTATCATTAAGATATAGAATAAGAAAACAACGCACCAGAAAACTACTAACATTACCCCCAATTTTAAATTCCATCCAAAGACTAGCTACCACAACCCCGGTTTTACATTACATAAGAAGATAAAGTATTCAGTGGTTTTCCCCACTAGATAACACTAGATAATTGCAAGAAATTAGCTGATACGACAGCTGCCTACCATACTACAACATCGAGTATGAGAATGGAAATAGAAGCGGTGACAGCAGCTCTCACTTGGCTGGCGACACAACCACCAACACACTCAGTTATTCTATCGGACTCTAAAAGTATACTGCGCAAGATAGAAAGATGTATGATCAGAACTGAATGGGTCACTCTTCTCTACAATGTGCAGAGCATTAAATGGATTTACTGTCCTGGTCATGCTGGGGTCAGGGAAAACGAAGAGCAGATGTGTTGGCTGATAAAGCTTTGGTGAACGGCACTGAGATAAGAAGAGGCAATATTGCATTGATTAGAACAGTCATGGATACCATACGAGAAGACGAGGAGGAAGTCGAACGTGAAAATGTACATGTTCAGAGAATGGTAGAAATGGGAGTGACTAGAGGTGATGGGAGAAAGTGCTCCCTCCCTGGAAAGATCAGAAGAACGCGCAATAAGCAACTGGCTGGGACACTGAACGTATACACTTTTAGATAGCTGACGGAACGGCAAACAGAGCATATATGGGAATGCCCCCCCCGTGCTGTGACGTTTGTTCCTAATCAAGATAACGTCCCCCCAAAAAAAATGCTGCTCAGAAACAACTGATGCAAAGCAGGAGGTAGAACTTGCACAAGGTGGATTACAGGGATACACAACAAAGAACATATATGCAAAACAGAACATTCCCAAATGCGTCTACTTCTAGATAATATCGGATATGAAGTAGACATTATAAACATTTCCATTAGTGTATACATAATATATAGTGTATGTATATTGGTGTATTTTAAGTGAATATATAATGGCATGATAAGAGACTAGACTCCTATGAAAACAAATGCCTACGTTCCATTCTCAATGTTAAGTGGGAGTAACTACATCTAACACTACTATAACTTTATAAGAAAGGAAAGCAAACAAACATATATATCTTCCTTCATTAGACAAAGGCGGTGGACGTGCATCGGCCATGTTATCAGAATGAAGAGCCTAAGAATTCCCCAGTAGTCACTAAATTGGGTGCCACCTGGAGTAAGAAGAAGAGGGAGACCTAAAGAAACTATACCAAGAACCTACGAGAAGGCATGTCAATGAACCTAAACAACACGCAACAATTGAAAGACCTGACAACACAAAGACAGAAATGGAAAGCTATGGTTTCTGCCCTATGCGCCGCCTATGCCCTGGAAGAACATACCATAACATAGAAGGACAAAGGACGCTTACCACTTTCCAAATTGTGCCTGACAGGGATTGTGCCTGAGAACAGGACACACAAGACTGAACAATAACATACACAAGATGCGACTGATTACCACACTGTTGTACACTTGTGAAACACATGAACATAACTATGAACGTACGATGTTGGACTGTGACTAGTATGAACAACTGAGAAAGACATATCTGTCCAACGGCTCATTCCTGAAAACAGAGCTACATGAAACCATAGAGAATCAGCGACAACGGTGAAGTAAATCCAGAAGACGTTTCTGGTGGTGTAGATATTAATTACCGAACACAAGACATACAGAAATAATAGCTATGCTATTATGGGGTCTGGAATTTCATATGTGGTTGAAACTGTAGGTGTGTCCTATACAAACTTTTTAAACATGAAATACATGCTAGAAAACCATTGCCGTTGCATGCCACATCTGAATGTGTTTCTTGTGTAGTTGTGTCGTGTGTCTTATGTATTTGCCCACTACCAAATTAGAAATGGTAAGATACATTGGGGTTTGCTTGCACATAACAGTAACACTGCCTATCGAGTTTGCGCGGAAATGCTCGACCTAAGATAGATTAAACATATAATATGGAGTAGAGACCTTAAGTCAATTGACATTATATTAAACTGTCAAATGTCATCCCTTACAATTCGCTTGTTTCAAATAGTATTCACGTTGCGTTACCTTAGAACAAATAACCAGATGCGAAATGACGTTAATAAAAATGGACAGGGAACTTGTTTCAAAAAACTTTTCCGGGCAAACAATCGTGTATGAGATTTGACTGTCTCATAGTCCATTTGAAATATTAAACATGATATCTTTGACCGTATGTATGTCTGTAACTAATCCCAGGAATTGCGAGCAATTTGCTCTTACTTCCTATGTGGAATGCGTGATTTCTTAGAGTTTTCTTTCATACCCAGGAGACGACCGTCTGTAACAACGCAAAAGAAAGTAGTTGTAAATGAAGTTTACTTGATATCCATTAGTGTAGAAGTAAACAGCTTCATTCTTCATTCTATATGTTGGAAGTATTTGCTCTGTATGCCGCACTGTTTTCGGCCACATACTTACCACCCTCGATGGCTATAGAACTTCAAATAGAATGCTCACCTCGGCGTGTACAGATTCATTTGTGAACAAAACATCATCCCGGTCTCAGTATTCTCCGATACTTCAGTGTATTTCTGTAATCGTTGTAATATTCAAACTTTAAATCGCGTCATCTTCCATATTGTTACTTAGTAACTGGTTGTATTGACAACATGTAAATACTGATTATGAAATACATGGTGTACATGTTTTTTGTAAATATAAATGTGGATTGTTTGTATCCGTGGTGTCTCCTTCTGCACAACAAACTTTCTAAATGAGTTATGAAATATTGTATGTTTTCCTAAGCAACTGACATACATAACCATCACACGGAGATGAGGGGAGTTAATTTTTACTAGAAAATGAGTGGAAACAATCTTATTTTCGTATTTTGTTACGTGCTTTTAATAATGAGAAATTGAACATACCAAAATGATGTGTTAGTGCTTGAGTAAGATAATGTATGTACATTGAATCTGATGAAAATGATGACTGCAATTGTTTTGAGTTACTTGATTGAAACAGTTGCACGAGCAGTATGTGATTGAGAATTGTTTACAAGTACAACACGATTGAATGTTGTCGCTGGTGAAAACGGATGGATACATGCATGGACAATTGTTTTCTGACGTCAGCTGTTTACTGTTTTGTCTATTAATTGGTATTAATTGCTACTTCTATTTTATTATAGAATGCCTAACAGGAACGTACGGAATCTCATATCCCTGCAAGAACTGCTCTCGTGGTTGCAGAGAAACATGCAACAATATCACTGGAGAATGTTCATGCATCGATAAGTATCTGGGGAAACGTTGTGATGGTAAATATATATATATATATCACATCCGTAAATATATATATATATACGAGTGAGGTCAACGCTTTGTACAACTCCTCACTTTAATCAAAATCCCCAGTGCAAGTCATTTTCACATTCACGAAAATTAACCCTAAGGAAGAATGATTTCCCACTGACTGTAGAAAAAGAGCGCATCATCTTGTGAAAGGAGGAGAAATACATCAGCTCAACATCGGAGAGTAGCTAGAAAGTAAAACTTACACCAAGATCCTACAGTGGTCATTCCATGCCCGAATTGTCCAAGGAGATATACAGCTCGAATAGGGCTCATTAGCCATCTACGAACTCATATTCAAGGACATAACTATATATTACTTTTTAATATTGGAGGTAACAAATGGTCACCATCATTTGTGATGGACGAGCAATATATATATATATATATATATATATATATATATATATATATATATATATATATATATATATATATATATATATATATATATATATATATATATAAGTCATGTTGATCTAATATCATGTGCATAATCTCATATACAGAAGTCTACTTTGGTTCTGTTTCGACGCCAACGTCTTAACAATGTGAAATATCAATAGAGTTGTTATAATATTTATCGCCCGTGTGTTGCCGGGACCCGAAAGCGGAGCAAGGAATAACAACACTGTTTACCTTCCACGAATGTCGTAAAAGGCGAATAAGGAGGTTATGGGATGGAGTTGACTGCCCCATCCCATATAGGGTCAGTGACCCAAAGCCATGCTGAAGACGGATGTGTCAGGCCGAAAGGAGCAGATATAGCAGCAATGCTGTAAACCATGACACAGCGCATTCCGTTCTCCGGACTACACCCTGTTATGCTGCAGGAGTTTGAGAACGAACGCAGAAGAATATTTATATATCCACAAATTATGTACAGAACACCGTAATGTACATGCTGCCCAGAGTCTTCCAGTAAGATTTCCAAATATGATTTCATACATTGCATTAATCATCGTACTCTTTGCTTCTTGTCCATTTCGTAGGCCGATTTTCGTTCTAGATTAAACGGTATAACCAAGTGTATTTATATATCAGGAAAACGTGTGATTGTGTTATGGAAAATGTTTATGAGCAAATCTTCTATTCTCATGTATTTACGGAAGCATGTGTTGAATCATCTGTATGTCCATGATATTCTTATGGCTGTACTATACACTTTTGTTTCAAATATGACATTTTCTATTTTATTGTGGATAATATTTCACAAATGTCAATGCAAGTGTTGCCATTTGAAAATATATTTACTGTAGTACTTTCCCGAGGCAAATCATACGTTCTCATGGCTACATCTTGCTAATGTGCATGGAGTTTAAGGACGAACGCGTAAGAAGAAGAAAAGAAGAAGAAGAAAATAGCTGTAACTTTCATCATTCTACATCTGGTACACGTAGATAACTTATAGAACATGTATACATGAGTCACTACCTCATTACGTTTCGCTCAATGTTCTGCCCCTTCTATGTGTAGAGACACATATAACTCCCTCTATGTTCCGTTTAACTCCCGCGTACTTTACCGAACATTTTCCTTACTGTCATTATGTAAGCCTCTCTGTTCTGTGAGAATACCTAGCTTCTTCAAACTATAGACATATCATAAATATATTATTCAATCATTCAATGCCAGAGTATTTTGTTGTAAACTACAACGTAAAATAATTAACTCTATCACATGTATCACCTTCACTCGTTCGATCCACAAGTTCATTGTCGTACATCTACTACTTCTAGAGATGTTATAGTTAGTTAGACTGCTGATTGTCATCATGCCACTCCGTCTGTAAGAAAACAGACCCGTGTTGCACTCTGAGACTTCAATAATATCATTGTTCTTATCACCGGTATCACCTACATCGTCATACTACTTGATGTTAAAGTAATTATGGGACAAGTACATATCATTCAGAACTTCGACGCACACATTCATCGTTATACGCATGTTACTTCTAGAGATGAAATGTGACATGTATATACCGTTTACACCTTCAATAGATCGGCAGATGTTCCTACATGTCCTACTGTTAATTTATTATTCAGTAATCATTTTTTTTTCTGCTAATGTTTTGTTGTTGTCGTTTTGAAACCATCACTGAATATGTATTCTAGCAGGACGGTGACCGATATAATTTTTCATCAGATTGTATTTACGGTAACGGATAATCGTTATGTTGCATATTTATGGGAGGTGTTATTCTGACGTTCTTGTGGTAACTACTATTGGGAATAGTCTCCTATTTCTCAAGTCCGTAGATTAGAGGGAACGGAAGCTTAATTGTTGATTCTACAAGTGTTACAACACTGGGGGCAATCCCGTATATGCTCTGTTTGCCGTTCCGTCAGGCATCTAAAAGTGTATACGCTCAGTGTCCAAGTACGTTGCAGATTACGCGTTCCTCTGATCCTTCCGGAGAGGGAGCACCCTCTCCCATCGCCCCCAGCCACTCCCGTCACCACCACTCTCCGAACATGTACATTGTCACGTTCGACCTCCTCCCCGTCTTCCGCAGGGCATCCATGACTGCTCCAATCATTTGAATCCCGTCTTTTCCCCATTTGAACACCCCCCCCCCAGTTAATAACACAAAAACTGAGTTTTAGTGCAAGGAATGTAGTCAAAAGATGGGTAACTTAATGGTGATTGTCTGAGACACGTTTCTATGTGGCCAGCTGTACTAGATACCGGACATTACACTTATATCAATCTGAAATATAACGACAACCAGACATGATTAACATTTACTCCGATGCAGGCATATCGATGAATATATTACGTTAACACATGCACTTTATCCTGCATTTAATAGTTCAAGATTGCTGATTAAAAAAATGATATATATATAATCTATCTGTGGTATATATTACCATAGTGTATATTCACCATTTGTGTTGTTTTCAATGTCATACTAGAAGACGTTATTGTCAACATTATCACAGACACACGATTTTCGACTGGATAAAGCAGGTCAGTTCGCACATATCAGATGAGTATAAAGAATGTCAGTAAGGTGATTGTTTTGAGAAGGACATGACACATATACTATAAATGTAATGATCCCATATTTTATATCAAAATGTTCTATATTATCTTTCTTGTAGAGTGTATGAAAGGTACCTACGGACCAGATTTGTTATGCATAAATTGTTCTTACGGCTGCACCGATGAATGTGAACCTACCAATGGGAAATGTACGTGCAAGAGTAACTTTGCTCCACCGACATGCGCAGGTCTGTTGATTAAAATTATGATACCATATATTTGTTATATATGTATATGGTGAACTACACACATAGAGTGGAATCCAGTATAAGTGTTGCAGAATATCAAAACGTAATAAAGATATGAGTGTTGGTGCAACCCATGGCATTTAGAGAGAAATATAAACAAACAAGGTGTGTCACAACAATTAAATACCACACTAGCAACGCCAATACAAACTTATTCGATTAAAAAAGTCTTTATTAGGCAAAAAAGAAACAGAAAGAATGAATATTACAAATGGATTATGTAAGAGAGAAGCACATGCAGAAAATAATTTGAGATAATGAGAGAAAGTACAAGAAGACGGATGATATGTACACCAAGAACAGAAGAAAGAGTATAATAAAATAAAACAAATAAATTATCAAAGAAAAATATACTTATCTGAATTGTGTTGGCCTGTGGAGTTCTTCTTCATTCGTTCACTTGAAACTTCTGTAATTATTTCTCCTGATTAAAACTCACTGTCCTTTGTAGTTTATACAGGGGCCAATAGAGCTTTGATTCCAGTGTTATTTCCTTTGGTTTAATATGTCTGCCTTAGCGTTTCATGCTCAGAACACACTTAAAGAATATGTTTTGCACTATGTGCTCCTATGTACACTATGTACAAATGGTCATGTTGCCAACTGTGAATTGTGTGTATATTGACTGAGGAGTCGGTTGTGTCCAGTTCTGAGGCGTAGAATTACTTTTTCTGATCTGTTCATAATATCATAGTCATCTTGTGTTGGTGTTTGTGGCTTTCATATTGACTTGATCATCTGTTTTTCGGATGGTAAGTGAATGGTACGTCTGTTTGGTCTTCGACTGAACCTTCCTTAGTCAGTTGGTCTGCTGTTTCATTTCCTGGTATTCCACAATGAGATGTTATACACTGCATGGTTACCCTATACTGGTAAGTCAGTAAATTAAGTATATTTTTTAAGTCTGTCAGTTTTCCAAGCACTGACCTTGCATCTGCCAGAAATACCAGGGGATGTGGGTCCGCATTGAAGTTCAGCAGTTTTTCAGTTGTCACCCTAATTGCTTGGATTTCTGCATCATAATTATTGCAGAATTTCCCTGTATGTGTTCTGATTGTATCTCTGGGCTTGTGTAGATATTATGTTGTTCGGTGTTGTTCTTTCATCACAAGTGATGATAACCATTTGTTACATGCCTTTTGAAAATTCAGTTAGAGCTATGTTCTTGATTATGAGTTCGTAGATGGCTAATGTACGCTATTCAAACTGTAAATTCGTGAATTTAAGGATGACTTGCACTGGGGATTTTGATTAAAGTGAGGAGGAGTTATGCAAATATTCGACCTCACTCTCTTGTCGGACCTTATTTGAAACCAGTGGCAAGATCAATCGAGACGACTGCAAGTGAAGTACGATGCACTGAATAACCATAATTTTCTACGTGTCTCATCATCCCCGATTATGTCCATACGCCGTTGCTGGCTACATCACCCGGTGGGCAGTTGCACTATCGTACCTCGTATGAGTAAATTCGCCGAATATCAGATGTTACGTATTTGGTTTGACAAGACCGTTATGATTTTTGAGATAGTCTCAGCATAGCACCTACTGTATGACTGCCTAACAGACTGTCAGTCGAGCGTGGAGCCAGAACACGTCGCATGCAGTCCACTGGTGCTGTGTTCACACGACGGGCTAAACCTGTTGTTGTAGCTACATAGTGAATAGTCATCGATTCAATGTGTTGTTCATATTGAAGTAAATGAGTCGTGTATGTTCTATATATATATATATATATACCTGCACCCCCATTCCTCTCTGCATTCTGGGTTGACCCATCTTTGCATACTATGACACATATGTGGATTTGATCTGAAAGGTAGAACTAAATAACACTTAAAGTAATGATCACACCAATACATATCCTGAACCAAGCTCACAAAACTAGAAGGAATTGCAGGAAGAGGATGAAAATAAAACGTGTACTCTGGAATACATCCACAATGAACTCTACCACCATACAAATCCTTCTCACAATCTCCACCTATATTCATTCTCCGTTGTATGTAGCGCACTGATAGTGTCAGTTTAAAGATTGTAATACTGGCCTACACTTTTCGGATTACAAAACTAGAGATACATTTCGAGCAGTAAGGTTATCATACACACGTGATACTGCGTATATATCGTAGCATATCACTGTATTTTCATTTTGGAAAGAGAAGATAGTCAATGTTTAATATTATGTTGGAGGAAATGTCATGAGATTATTGACAGGGTGCATGTTAGAGTGAACATCACGACAAGAGATCAATGATGTTGATGATGTGTAGGAGCCATCGTTGTACACATCATGTGGTAATGATAATGCTAACGATTGTTACTACTTTAAACAATAAAAATAAATAAAGTAAATCTATATATGAGTGTGTGGCTGATTTATTTTTCTGACAACGTGAGTAATCTATTGTCTATGTGCTCAAGTGACCACTCATTCGCATCCACGGGTAACCCCGTGCCCACATCGTGATTTTTGTTAATGGGTATCCCTGAATATTTTCGCTGGAAAGACGAAATTACTTGATATGAGTGATAGCCTGGCACATGGAGACTGTGTAAATGGAACATTTTCGATCTCTTTCTTGTGAATATAGTGTTCATTTCTGAGAGCAATAAAGTAGAACATAACCCGGTAGATCGATACATTTCACTCAATTATCAATTGCGTATTGATTGATCCAAGTTCATCTTGAGAAATTACCAAACATTGTAGCATCGTATCTTAAACGAACGCATTTTTCGGCGTCAAGCGATACATTTGCTATTACTGTGGATCCAAGGTAGTTCAATCCATGTGCTGATTGAAGTTGTAGGTGGTTGTTCAGAGTTATGTGTGCTACTGTAATTGTGGGTTTGATAAAGTAAGACGATTTCCATGGCCTTTATCGATAGCGAGAACAAGTCACATGTCCTTGTTAAGTTACTAATCAGATCTTACCGAACTATTTCAATATAGACAATAAGAACTGCATCGACAGCGTACACAAGCTCCACCAGACATACTCTCTGGTGTCTTTGTGTTCGTTCTGAGACGGGCTAGGTTGAACACGATAACATTAAATTACCGAGTTTTGAAAGGCATATGTAAAACGACATATATGAAAATCCCTAACAGGTAGGAGGCAGGTCACATCTTTGCTGAACATCGCTTTTTATATCAAAACTGTTTGCTCCTTGTCCAGTTTTAGATGTACATTAATATATATATATATATATATATATATATATATATATATATATATATATATATATATATATATATATATATATATATATGTGTGTGTGTATATATAGCATTTTATTATTGTCATGCATAATTGATTTTCCTATTTCTTTAGATGTTAATATTTTCCTCATATCATTGAAAGTATTTTAAGTGGCCTTTTCTATTTTATTTTTAAATTCTGTTTCTTATCTACCACTCAAATTTCGTTGATAGTGTGTTGTATCCTAATTGCTGTGGTGCACCTCTTGACTTGTAGACTCCATCTTCGGCACATGTAATAGCTACACATCTTCGGCGGTCTGAGGTCTTGCTCGTCTATAGGAGAGACTAGCCAATCGTGATTTCTAGCCTATGTTGACTGAACTAAGCTCCCATCATCGGGGCAAGGTATCTGGTCTCAATCTAGTACATCAGAGCATATTCTAAAGAAGCTCCCGGAATATAAAATACCACGGCAAATACACAAGCCCAGATAATAAACAATAGAAGAAGAAATATGCGTATCTCTGCATGAGTTACAAAACACATTCACGGTTCTAGAAGGTACACAATTTCAGATATCTATCTATAACCCCGTAAACTATTATGGGCGTAGTGGTAACACATTTGTGCAACACATAGTCCGTCAGCGACTTTTATCTTCAATGATGCGGACGAGTGAGAACAAAGTATGTCCTGTGCAGCCCTTAATTTTATCTGTCCATGCTTTTATGTATCGTCCTCTGCTTTTTTCTATCATCTACAGTTACGTGCAGAGTTGTTTTTGACAAGGAATCATGTTGTCATAAATGTCAGATCATGCACGTTTTCATCGTTTCACTATTGGAAGCAATGATTCTTGTGAACCTGTATACATCTCATGTATAAATATCTCGAAGCTTCCTCAATACGTATATTCTAAGTAAGCGAAAAACAAAGTACCACCATCTACCATCATTTGTAATCGAGTGTCCAGGGATAACAATCTGAATATGAATTAATACACATAATAGATGAGGACACCATACTTACTTCAATATAGTCATAATTACTAGCGATGGACAACCTAAGCACTAATACATAGCATAGATGTAACACCATGATGTAACATATACGTAATATAATGTAGTAACTCCATCAATGTTTTCTGTTCGGCGTGTTCTGTTAATTTTAAACGCCACATCTTTCCACACTAAATTATGTAGTTATTCGTTTGTAAGGTTATCTTAGGTGGAGATAAGCGCCACCACATAAACTTCCACGGACTGAAATTCTGTTTTGGATATACCATTTTCATAACACATCCGCAACGTTGTAGACAGACATAGCTGGATAAATATGTGTGTTGATGTATTTCCGACCCGCCATTGATGTTCGTCCGTCGTAATCGACGATGACCAAAACTCAACCATAATAATAATAATAACAATAAGTAATAAAAATAAAGTTAATAGTGCGTTTTTAAATGGCTAACAAGTCCAATGCGCGCAAAAAATGTTCTTCTACAGAATTGACAACTGTAGATGGTGTCTATGGGACGTAGATATGCTTTTTTTTCTTTTCTACGTGCCCGCGCCTGTCTTGCAGTATATTGTCTGGTCTCTTCCGCTGCTAGTGCTCCCGTTCTAAGAGAAATGACTATCGCTTAAGTTGGTTTATAGTGTAAAAGAGTAGTGCTAATCGTCAAACACACTTTCTCTCCTGAGTTTTATCTTGGTCTAGTGGTAAGGCAAAGTCAAGACAACTGGGAGAAAATCAGGTGCAGTGGATGGCTAGAGTGTACTATGTGTCTAACTGTTCCCTATCCTGTCCACTCAGCTTTGGTGTTAGTGCCTATGTGACGGTGAGTTACCTGCCAACTTCTTCCGCGTATTTCGCCGCTAACATACTTTTTAAGCCTAAGTAGAAATTCACCATTATACGCTGACTGACAGAAAGTACGCAGTTGATTAACCATCATTCTTTCTTGCCCACGAAACCGCTCCTTTCTAGCGGCACCACGTTCAAAACAAATTCCTATATTCTATTCATGGAACAAGAGTCATCGTCGCTTATACTGACATTTTCTCGTGCCTTTTTCAATAGGGCAGGGCTATTCAACTATATTTACTCAGGGGCCAAAATGTAGAAAATGGGGATCATCACGGGGTAATTTATAAAAAACACATTGCATGATTTTATACATTTACTATTGTTATGACTTTATTTCACTGTTTTAGCAATGATCCGCTGGCCACTTACTAGACCTCCACGGGCAGATGTGGCCCGCGGGCCGCCAATTGAATAGGGGCAGGGGTCCTACGGCAGGGGTTCAAAATGCTGTCTTAACCCACCCTGACGCGATATGAATTTATAGATTTATGGATGTATGAATTCACATTTGTAAACCATTTCAATTAGCTGGATATTATCCCCATTTAGTGTCAATGAAGTAAATGATATAGGAAACAATAACGTATATCACACAGAGACCACATCGCCTAGGAACTAGAATGCATAATACAACTAAATAACACTGGCAATTTATTATACATGTTATCGTTCAGCAAAGGCAAACTAAAGTAATGTTAATTTTGCCCGCAATTACAAGCCACAATCATAGTATTATGACGGAACAGTTCTAGATTAATAAAAAAAAAAACCAATCATTTCAGATATAAGGAATGTTCATATAATAGCATGTTGTGATTAGTTAGTTAGTTAGTTAGTTAGTTAGTTAGTTAGTTAGTCGTTGGATCATCGTCACTGCACTCCGGACAAGTTCAGAGGTGCTCAGATCTCTACTTGAGTGTAGCCACCATTACACGCTGACTGACGGTCCCAGTACGAAGTTGATTGACCATCAATCGTTCGTGCCCACGAAATCGCTCCTTTCTAGCGACACCACATTTTAAACCAAATTCCTTTATTCTAGTCATTGAACAAGAGTCATCGTCGCTTATACAGATATTTGCTCGTGCGTTTTCCCGTAGGCCGTTCAAAATGTCTGCTCGATACACCGCTCCACCAACAGCTGTAGTAGCAGCTGCGCGGCCAACCTATCTGCTCTCCCCATAACCCGTACTCCCGCATTTTCAGGCACAAAAATGAAAGCCACTTTACGCACACAGGAATTCTTCACTGCATGCAACCACTGTTCCCGAATGTATCCCGCCTGAACTTTCACAATTATGCTCATCGAGTCACTGAGTATGCAGGTATGCTCACAGATAATCTGCGAGCAGACCCGTTGTAAAGCTTTGGTTACTGCCAAAATCTTCATT
>CM067305.1:60925016-60977516 GCA_034231615.1 Meghimatium bilineatum | reverse complement strand
GACGTGACAATCCTTTTGACCTAAAGCATTTAGTTGGCATGCTTGGAGCAATAGAGAAGTTCGGCATAACTAGTAGTCATTTGTGGCGGGGAATGAACACATGTGAACCCTATCTTGGCTGCAGTGGACCGGAGCAGTGCATATGTTTGAAACCTACCTTCCTAGATGTGTGAAAGTTGTCTGGGGGGTGAGACGAAAATCCACAGACCTCCCCAGCAATATAATGTCAGTACACAACATACTAATTACAAACGAGATCGGACGTCACCTCGGTTATCAAGGTCCGCGGCAGGCAGTGGGTAACCAGGCTGCTCTGGCTGAGAAATTAACTACTCGAACGCATCCAAAACAACAGCACAAACACAGACATGCACAAAACAACACAGCATTAACACCTGCACAAGCACCAAAACACCTAACACCTCGGAGGGAAAACCAGCAGAGTAAGATTTTCACCAAAAAAAAAAAAACCAGGTTACTATTCTACAACTAAACATCTGTGGAATAAGAAACAAAAAATTAGAGCTCGCTAATTTATTACTTGCTCATAAGATACATATGGCCCTCTTACAGGAGACTGTACACAAAGACAATGACCAATATCTGTCAGGATATACAAGCTATGTCTGTAAGTACACGAACTGCCGTGGCATAATTACTTATATCAGGAATGACATTCAGGGACATGTTACCCAACTAACAGCCAATCCCATAGACTTTTAGAAATTGACCATCTGGCACACTGGAGGAAAATACATAATCTACAACATATACATCCCACCTCAGACTACATGCAATTAACTGGATATCCACACAACACAATGTATCAAAACAATACTTGTTGGTGACTTTAATGATCACTCATCCCATTGGGGTTACCAGAACCACAATACGACATGACGATATATAGAAGAACTCTGTGAAATAACAAACCTGTCTGTCCTTCAAGATTTAAAGTCTGTACCAACACTTTTGCACAGGAGCCATCTATCTCTCAGTTGACCTAACTTGACTATCTGTTCATCTGATATAATAGACTCTTGCTATCTAGAAATGCTTGATGACATTGTAAGTGACCACAGACCAATCCTCACATCCATAACATCCCAAAAAAGCACATTCAAAACAAAAAACACGCTGGAATTTTGGCAAGGCAGATTAGAAACTATTCCAATATATATCCTGCTAGGAAAAATCAAAAGCAATGACATAGAAACATTTACTGCAGAGGTGACAAAAGCTATCCTCAATTCAGCATCACAAAGCATCCCAAAGGGCAGTATGAAATCATACAAACCATTCCACAACAAAGAAATGCAAGCTGGAATCCTCGGAAAAAAGCAAGAGAAGCCCTTGAGATCTCACCTTCACAAGAAGCAAAAATCATGTACAATAAAACATGTGTCAAAGTAAAGCTAATAGTGAAGAAGGCCAAACATGATAAATGTGCAAAATTATGCGCAAATTTAGATCTAAGGAAAAATGGCAGAAAGGCTTGGGGGCTGATCAATAATTTGTCTGGGAAAAGAAGAAGAACAAACGATAAACCTGTGATAGATGGAAATAGATCAATCACCACAGATCAGAAAAAGGCAGAACACTTTAACCACCTGTTTGCCAGTGTGAATTGAGTAGGGAAGATGTACGAGGCTGACAAGAAGCGTCTGTACCTACTGAAGCAGCAAGAAATCGTCCAAACCTCTGCCTCAATCATATTTGATGATGACTTCAGTATGCAGGAACTCCTATAAGGGCTGAAGAAACTAAAGCCAAGAAAGTCTGCTGGACCAGATACAATGTATAATGAAATGTTAACACATATGAGTACATCAGAGAAAAAGTACTCCTTAAACTAATAAATATGACCTGGAGAAATGGAAAACTGCCTAAACATTGGAGAAATGCTCACATTTTTCCCATCCTGAAAAGTAACAAACCTCCAGATGAACCCAAAAGCTACCGCCCCATATCCACAACATCATGTCTTGGGAAATTGACAGAAAGAATGGTTAACACACGACTTTACTAGTTCCTCGAGAGCTCAAACATCCTCTGCCATGAACAGTCTGTTTTCAGAAATGGCAGGTGCAAAGAAGACCAACTATTTAGGTTGACACAGACAATCAATAATGGATTCCAGGGAAAAAAACACACAGTAGCCATCTTTGACTTACAACAGGCGTATGATCAAGTATGGAGAACGGGTCTTTTGATGAAAATGATTGAGATGGGAATTAGTGGAAAACTGCATAACTGGATAAAATACTTCCTCATTGACAGAACAATCCAGACAAAGATAAATGATGCAATAACGTCTAAAGAAGTTCTAGAGGAACGCTTACCACAGGATTCTGCTTTAAGCTGCACCCTCTTTCTCATTTACATCAATGACCTTGTCAAACATATCAAAGGTGAAAAAACCCCATAAGTTGATGACTTATCAATATGGCAGAGCCATGAGAATGTTGAAAGTGCTGCCAAAAGACTAAATGGAGATTTAAGAAGACTACATTAATACTGTCAAACATGGAAGCTAAAAATAAACTGTGAGAAAACTGTCTATACCATCTTTACCAAGAGTCATAAAGTAGCCGATGAAAATATCAGTCTATGGTTGGATACACAGAAATTTCTAAGAGAAGAACACCCCACATATCTTGGAATCACGCTTGATCGGCAGCTCACCCTCAAAGAAGCATGTAGAAAATATAAAAATAAAGCACTTAAATGGTTATAATTACTTAAAAGACTCACTGGCACATCTTGGGAATCAGACCAGGATACCCTTAGGGATTACCTTGGTTACATATGTTCTGCTTTAGAATACAACAGTGCACTCCTCACAACATGTTCCAAGACAAACGTAGAATCTCTAGACAAAGTGCAGAACAATGTCCTACGTTTTATTAGTGGAGCAATGAAATCTACACCAACGGCTGCATGTGAAATACATACACATGTAGAACCCCTTGAGATGCGGAGAGATATGGCTGAAATGGAGACTTATGAAAGAATGAACAAAGACCACCCAAATAAACAACTTGTAGAAAACTGGGAACCAAACCACAGAATTAAACAAAGGTCAGTCCTGAGCAATGTCAATGAAATAAAAGACAGTTATCACCTTCCAGACAAGATACAAGAACTGCAAAGAATAGAAAAATGTTTACCACCACACGCAGGTTTTAAATTGCCGGAAATCAAAACACAGTTAAGAGATAATGCAACGAAAATTTCCGACCCAGTAAGTCTTATGAAAGCAACACAGAAAACAATAGACATCTATCCAAAACAATGGATCCATGTCTATACTGATGGTTCTGCCTTCAAAGCCATCATCAATGCTGGTTATGGTATTTATATAGAATATCCAGACAAAACATCCGATGAGTTGTTTGATGCATGTTGGGAGATATGTTCTAACTATAAAGCTGAAATAACAGCACTATAAATTGCCTTGTACCACCTGAAGACTATATATGATACATAAGACTATATAGCCTTCCCATCAAAAGTCCAAAACATTGTTATTTTTACAGATTATGTCTGCTCTCCAAGCACTGGAATGTGATGGACATTGTAAATCTGAGCTAACTGAAATATACCACCATGCCAACCAGCTGCTCACATCTTATGATGTCAACATTGTTATGCAGTGGATTCCTGGCCACTCAAACACACCTGGTAATAAGGCAGACAGACTAGCAAAGAGTGGAGGATAACAAGAACATCCATATACAGAAACAACAATGCACACAGTTAAAATGATTCTGAATTCTGTGAACACAGAAAATTGGATGAACAGATTTGCCATGGGAAACAGTGGGAGGGAAATCTATAAATATATGACCAGTCCAAATCCTAAAGACAATATCAACCTCCTGGAAAGAAAAGACCAGAGTATCATATTCTGACTGCGCACACAATATGTACAGCTTAACAATAATCTGAACAGAATACAACCACAACACACTCCAGGGTGCCGCTGTGCACTCATCCCTATGAAACTGTTGACTACCACCTTTTTGAATGTCGAGCGCTGGATGACATCAGGAAAAATTTCTCCCTCCAGGGCCAGATAAATGAAACACATTATATGGAACAAACAACAGCTCACAAACACATGCATATATCACAAAATGGCATTGGGGTCAAACGGCATGAGACCTTGGACAGCTGGATCAGAAACCAACCAACCTACCTACCTACCTACCTACATGTCTGTCTGTCAGTATGTATGTCCGCTATATCTGTAAGGTGATGTAGAATTGAATGACAAATGGTTTTCTGCCTATAACACGAGACATTTCATCGCTCAATATGCAGTAATATTGTAACGTATCGGAATGTTGATACCTCCCCTCAATCGCAATTCTTCTTGGTCTTCTTCTGTATCGTGCAGTTCCCATTGTCATGGTGTATACGCATGCGGTTGGCCAGTTATGGTTCATTTTTATTCAATGCTGAACGATGTCAGTCTCTTCTCTGCAATATACATAAGACGACAGACATTGTTCCAACAGTTCGTGCAACATCTGTATACCTCACATGACCTCTGTTCATTATGTTTGCGGCTTTTCATCAAATTTTACATGCAGTAAGCTTCCTCTCTTGATCTTTACCTAGTGTGCATGTCTGACATTGATAGCACAATGTTGGTATGCAGACTTAATTTATCATGTACTGCTTGGTTTTCACCAGGTTACATGTGTGTGTCGACACAGCGTTAGTCGAAGTTCATAATTTATGCATTTGTCTTAATACATCTTGCCTCTATCTGCCAATTATTTTGCCGTTTATGTAAAAAAATATTTTTACGTTCTTACACAATATCTAGCGCAGTGTATTCTTTACTTCATTGAAAACATGACTCGTATATTGTGTAGACAACATCATGTGGATGTGATTATATCATCAGCATAATTATTGTGCAATCATTTCATTACAGACTGCATACACCCACGTTATGGTCGCAGATGTGATTTGCACTGTTCTAATAAGTGTTTCAACCAGACCTGCTCTCAAATGAGTGGGCAGTGCATTTATTGTATACCAGATCACTACGGTGACTTCTGTGAGCTAGGTAAACTGTTTTTTAACTTCATTTGTAAGACTATGATTTAATTTATTTTTTTGTTTCTTTTTTTGTTGAAAACTGTAGGTATTAACATTTCATAGCGAATCACGCCATTTCCGGCATGGATATTACAACATGCCACAGATTGTGAATCAGGTCCTGATAAGACAGATGAACCACATTATTTGGTGACATGTTAATGATGTTATGTCATGGCATGTGTATCACATTCTAATACGACAGATTATTTACGCCACGCTACAGCAATGCGAATCAAATCCTGAGTAGACTCGTGAACCACGGGGTATCACAGCATGTGAATCGCATGATGTCGCAGTATCTAAATCACGACATGTTGCGGGATGTGAATCATGGTATGTTCAGGCATGTATGTTGACAGACAAAGTGCCTGTCGATATCTTGATAAAGGCCTTTTTTTCTAGAAACGTCGAGTATGGTTCTTGTTTCCCCAATAGATCCAGGATGTTCAGTTCTCAACAGATCCCGTGTCTACTGTTCTCCAACAGATCACAAGTGTTTAGTGATCTCCAACAAATCTCAAGTGTTTAGTGTTCTCCAACATATCACACTTATTTAGTGCTCCAACAGATCACAAGTGTTTTAGTATTCTTCAACAGATCACACGTGTTTTTAGTGTTCTCCAACTGATCTCAGGAATTTAGTGTTCTACAACAAATCTAAAGTGTGTAGTGATCTCCAACAGATCATTCGTGCGTTTAGTGTTCTCCTACAGATTTTTGTGTTTAGTGTTTTCCAAGACATCACCCATGTGTTTAGTGTTATCCAACAGATCTCATGTGTTTAGTGTGTGGTCTCCAACAGATCTCAAGTGTTTAGTGTTCTTCAACATATCTCAATTGTATTTAGTGTTCGCCAACAGATCACTCATGTCTTTAGTGTTCTCCAACAGATCACTCGTATATTTAGTGTTCTCCAACAGATCACCCGTGTGTTTAGTGTTATCCAACAGATCCCATGTGTTTGTGTGTGGTCTCCAACAGATCTCTAGTGTTTAGTGTTATCAAACATATCTCAATTCTATTTAGTGTTCGCCAACAGATCATTCGTGTCTTTAGTGTTCTCCAACAGATCACTCGTGTATTTAGTGTTCTCCAACAAATCAATCGTGTGTTTAGTGTTCTCCAACAGATCACTCGTGTGTTTAGTGTTCTCCAACAGATCACTCGTGGGTTTAGTGTTCTCCAGCAGATCACTCGTGTGTTTAGTGTTCTCCAACATATCACTCGTGTGTTTAGTGTTTTCCAACAGATCACTCGTGTGTTTAGTGTTCCCCAACAGATGACTCGTATCTTTAGTGTTCTCCAACAGATCACTCGTGTGTTTAGTGTTCTCCAACAGATCACTCGTGTGTTTAGTGTTATCCAACAGATCACTCGTGTGTTTAGTGTTTTCCAACAGATCACTCGTGTGTTTGGTGTTCCCCAACAGATGACTCGTATCTTTAGTGTTCTCCAACAGATCACCCGTGTGTTTAGTGTTCTGCAAAAAATAACTCGTGTGTTTGATGTTCTCCAACGCATCTTAAGTGTGTTTGATTAGTTCTCCATGATATGCATTATAAATAACAAACTTCATTATGTTGGCGTATACATATATGACACGTATCTGCAATGTACTCGTATACACATATACGATATGCATCTGTAATGTGCAGTTACACATACATGACAATTATCTGCAATGTACTCGTATAACGACAACTTTATAGCACGCTGTTTCTCTAAAACACTAAGTATATAGGCATATGATTGTGTTAATATTTACTTCTGGTACTTCTCAGCTGCAGAAATGGAAATTGGATGGATGACACCCTTACCACTTGTGCTAGTGTTGATTGTGCTAATAGCAGCATTAATTGTTTACGGTAACAGTAAGGAAGATGCAGAAAAACTCAAACAGAAACGATTATCCAAGAAACTTGTGAGGGGAATAGAAGAGATCAATGGTTACGATTAAACACTTAGACATGATTTGACATAATGTGCTTTGTAAGAACATTGATATCACATATAGTCGTTTAGACATGCAGAGTATGTTCATAACTTAGTACAGCACATATGTTGAACATATTGCAACATTGTATACGTTATTATTACTATGTAGACATTTTAAACTGAACAAATAGAATAGGGCATAAACATTAATGCGTACAACTATGGCACACTAGATTTACAAGATAGAGCTTAACATATGGAAATCTATACAACAAAGCGTTGATATGAACATAATTGACATAATGATATACATATATTTCCTCAATGATAAAATATATCCTTTAATGTGTTATGCTGAAGGAAAGAAAGCGAGGGAAAAAAGACATTCCTGAACAATATAAAGCACTGGACAGGGTATGAAATATTAAAACACATCAGGATGATCAAGGATAGAGATGCGTGCCAATTTCTCTATATCACATGTTTCATTATATATTTCAATGAGGGGGTATGGTTTCTATTGGTATTATTATTATTATTATTATTATTCACTATGTGCCGTCTCAGCAATTACAGTTGGCTGCAACAGATCTCAAACATCCCCTGTTTCTTGTCTTTGTGGTGCATTATGCTAGACTGCAAACTGCCCATCTGGTGATGTTACTCTCCCACTTGTATCTCTGCCTACCTCTTGCTCGCTTCCCTTGGACTTTACACTCAAATAAGGTCTGCAATAAGATGTCATGCCATGTAATGTGTCAAAAATATTTTATTTGCTTGATCTTTACTTGTCTTAGTAATCATTTCTTCATATTGAGTGTTTTAGAATATCTTTGTTTATGTTCTTCTCTTTCCATGATGTTCTAACTAATCTTCTATATACCAACATCTCATAGGCATCAATTATGTCTTATAACTGTTTGTTTAGTGTCCATGTTTCTAAGCCATACATTAATATAAAATAGATGCAGCATTTTATAATTCACATTTCTAACTTGTTTGTAATTTGTTTAGATGGTATTATTTTTCCTCATGTCATTGAAGGTACTTTAAGCCATTCATATTCTCCTTTTAACTTCTATTTCACATCTGCCATCATTTGTGACTCTGTGCCCAAGATATTGATAATGTTTAATTGTTGTCTGTATGTATGCTTATTATTAGCTATTATTCTTCTTCTGTGTCTTTGCTGATTAACACTGTTTTGTTTTTTGGATATTTATATCCAGTCCATATTTATTACTTGATGTATTTAGTTGATCTATTAGTCGGTGTAGTTATTATTCACTAAAAGAACAGTGCCATCTGCATATCTCAGATTGTTTATTATTTTTCCATTGATCTTGAGTCCTGGCATTTCTTCTAAATTTTAAACATATTCTCTATGTATACATTACATAGGCTTGGTGATAAAATGCATCCGTGTCTAACTCCTCTTCTTATTTTTATTTATGGTGAGTAGCTGTTTCACAAATTATTGATCATAAATATTATTATCATTATTATTATTAATATGCATATATTAAACTTCCTGATCCTTAAAACATCACTGAATAATAATTGGAACGGGCCAAGTCCTGTAGAAACATAACGTAATCTAGGGATATTTACAGTAGTCGTTTCCCATGGCTTTCTAATGGGTTATTTATGGTGTTCTCCACGAGTCTTTCGCTAAATATCCTTACCTACAAGGCAGTAGTGGTTTGATTTTAGAGTGGCCTTTTCTTAGATGAATTGTCCTCCCGAAAATAAAGAACTACGTGTATCCGGAACGCACAATGACAATCATCGTCGGTCGCCATCTTTCAAACTATTGTGTCTCACATTAACAAACTCGGTCATTTCACAATCCATACGCCCAAATCGCACATAAACAAAGATTAACGCGCTATTGTAAGTAGAAGTTGACACTATCCATTATTTCCACGAAATATATCACAATAGCACAGGAAAAACAGTTTCAGATAACATTTTCTTGTTTAAACATTCGCGAGTTAGCAGGTGAAGAAATTTTCACTATCGTCCACCACCATTTTGAACACGTGATCTTCTTCTGCGCATAATAAAGATGCGCATAAGAGGAAAAATAAAACTAGAGATAGCAGACGAATAGTGCTATTCTTAGAAGGAAAAGGTACAAAAAATGTACCATATATAGTAATAACATTAAAGGGAAGGACCAAAGAAGTACACCACGTTCTTTATCTGTGCTGCATAGATTATTGCAAAGCATTTGACAAGGGGAATCAGTCAGAGATTATAAAACTGCTAGAAAATGTTAACGTTGACGGGAAAGATCTAAGAATAGTAAGAAATATGTATTGGAAACAAACGGCTGCGATGCGCGTTAACAACAATATAGGTAGATATCAAAAGATAGAAATGGGTGTCAGGCTAGGTTATATACTGTCACCTGACCTTTCCTCCCTGTATACAGAATACATTATGCGAAATATAGAAGATATGGCAGGAATAAAAGTAGGAGGATACAATATAAATAACTTGAGATATGCTGATGACACAGTACCAATATGCATGAACTGAACAGGAACTACACGCCATATTAGATAAAGTAGTGAAAGAAAGTGAAAACAAAGGCCTTAGTTTAAACAAGAAGAAAACATAAATAATGGTCGTATCAAAGAGGCATACACCACCAAGATGCAATATAATAATTAATGACACAAAATTAACACATGCTGAAAAAGTGAAATATATTGACACCCTGTTAACATCAGAAGGTAGATGCTCAAGTGAGATAAAGAGCCGAACAGCACAAGCAAAATCAGCATTTCTAAAAATGAGAACCATTTTTTGCAATGGAAGCCTATCAATGCAGGCCCGAATTGTAGTGCTGAGATGTTAAATCGAACCAATTCTTTTTTATGGATATGAAGCATGGACTGTAAGCAAGAAAATACAAAGTAAATTAGAGTCTACAGAAATGTGGTTTCTGGGAAGAATGATGAAAATACCATGGACAGCCAATAAAAGTAAAGCAGATGTTCTCATTGATGCTGGCGTAAAAAATATCAATCATACCAAACATTAGGGACAGACTTTAAAGGTTTCTATGGCATGTGCTGAGAAGAACACAGCTTGAACACTTAATAACCACTTGAAAGATCACAAGGAGAAGAGACAGGGGGCGACAAAGAGAAACGTTACTAGATGGACGTGTATCGTGGCACAGTAGAAAATCACCAATCGAGCTTATTGACAACACAAGAGACAGAGAGTCGTGGAGAAACATGATAGCCTACGCCAGTCGGCATCACACTTGATTGATTGATTGATTGAGTAATAATTCAGAAAATCATTCAAAAAATTCACAAAAAAAGATTTGACTACCTCAGTTATATATAGACACATATGTTTTGAAACATTGTATGGCACATATAAGGTGCTATTATCCGACATAGAACATCAGGACGGTACACAATCCGTGGCGATATAACAATCCGTTAATTTCCATCCAATATACATCACAGTAGCCTTATAGATAGATTACATGTTTACTATCAAAGTGATACAACATTCAATGTTGTAAACCACGTCCAGACACACACTTTGTTTATACAGTAAAGTTCTACTAGGGTTGGTTCATCAACTTAGCGACTTTCTTTATTAAAATATTCATTTCAAATCATTCAATTAGAGTTCAAATCATATCAACGAAAAAATTGTATTTGTTTGTTAATAACGTTACGATTCACGAAATCTGTAAGGAATGTTCATATGCAACGTTCAAAAACAATATTGTGTAGAAAGATTAATTATTATTTATAATTTTTCATCATATACTGTTCTACAAATATCTTACATCTCTTTTTTCGACCGTTATCGTATCACTGTTGTAATATTCAGAACGTCACGCTCATTTAATATGGCATGCATGCATGCGGTTTTTTTAATCGTTGATTTATAATATTTGCTTCATTGTGTAAACTGAATAGTTATGAAATATATATGGGTGCATTTTTGTCTCCTGCCGAGTATGTGCATTTCTAATTGAGTATACAATTGAATAGTTTAGTAAAACATACTATATGAAATATATAAACAGTCGTACAACACAGGCAAAAGCAGTGTTCCAGAAAATGGGAAATATCTTGTGTAATAATTCATTGTCAATAGAAATAAGACAGAACATACTAAAATGTTACATAGATCCCATACTGTTATATGGTATTTAGGCATGTCCAATTGACAATATAGCAAAAAAAACATCATCAGAGACCACAGAGATGTGGTTCTATAGAATAATGTTGAAATTATCATGTGCAGCTAAAACAAGTAATGCTATAATTCTATAACTAATAAACTCAAATAGGGAACTTATGAACTGTATTAGAAGACGACCATCACAGTTTCCGGGTCATCTCATGAGAGGAGGTGGGTTGAAGAACACCGTAACAACTGCAAAGATCGAGGGTAAAAGAAATAGAGGAAGACAATGGGAGAAAATGTTGGATGGCTTTAAAACCTGGCATGATGCAGAATCATCCGAAACTATATTTAAATGTATAACAAACAGATGGCTGTGGAGATACATACTTACCTACGCCGGAAAGCATGGAACCAATAATTGAATGAAATATATGAAAATGAGATAATTAGCATGTTTTAATATGTTTTTCTCGCTATCTAATAGTAGCTGTTGTTTTTGCACAGGATTGTTAGACATATTTTTTTGGTCAAAACTATATTATTGAAATTTCAAAGGTCTTGCTAATGCACGCACCACATTTTGAATAATTAAAAAAAAAATAGGTATTGGCAATAAACATTATAAAAATTACGAAATTCTAATATTAATACAGTTATAAATTATACCGATTTAGCTCTATATTTTTTAACAAATAGGGTTATGGTTAGGGTTTTTTTAATCAAATATACAATCCGTGTCGCTTTTTTTCTTTGTCAACCTCCTAACGTGATGCATTTGACTTCTCCGGTAGTTTTCATTGATCACATTATGCATACTGTTTCGTCGAACAATGACAATAACTGGAAGAACATATGTGTCACGTTATAATAGTTATTCCCATATTTTTCTCACATTCTGTATATAGTAGATAATGATGATGTGTATATGTTATGTCTGCACTATCCATTGTTAATAAGAACATTAAACTATTGTAAAACAAAGTGCTTGTGTATCTTACAATGTGGTGAGTGTGTCACGGCTGAATCTTCCTGTTGAATTAGTGTTTACGTGAGTATGTTTCATATTGTATGACTAAGCTACTGGAAATAATATTAAGTTGATTTTTTTGGTTGATCTATGTCTATGCTCTCATGACACTTGACTTGATGACATTGTGTGATATATGCATTTTTTTCTGACATGTTGATTTGTTCCATATATGGTAATATAATTAGTACGCGACATATTGACATTTACGATGATTCACTGCCCTGGATATCATATTTGATGATGACTGTGCCCTATATACCAACTCTAAGGATGATTTAAACATTATTGTAGATACGTCTACGCATACGCTTTTGTCTGTGGGTCTCAGCAATGACATTGAAACAACCACAAATGCAACGGAAAACCTTAGTAGATGACATGCCGTTACATTGGTGCTATCTTAGGGAAACTTTGCAGCATGCCATCTATGCAATCATTATCATTATTCTTCTGTGAAGAAGAAGAATCTGTACAATTATAGACCCCCCCTCCCTTCAATAGACATTGCACTAATCTGAATGCTAACGTCTCCTGGGTATAAAAGAAAGCTAAAAAAACCACCCCACTGCAGATATGAAGCAATATATATAGCTCGAAATTCTTGGATCCTATACCACATACCGACTTCAGGATTACTATTTAAGCGAAGAAAACAGAAGTTATGTTATACCCAGCTCCTGCCAAAATGCATCACGACACATCATAAAGATAAATGGAGTAACACTGATAGAACTTGATGTCGTAGAAAGCGAACATAACGCATGCGTTCTCATATGCCCGTATACAATCGGATTGTTCCCCTGAAATCAACGGCAAACTAAAAGAGTTTTGTTCCAATAATTTCCTTATGGCTGTGTGGACATTTTCGTATTGGACATATGCCGCTCGAGAAATCGGGACACCATGCCAGTGATTGCGGGAATTTCAGACGATTCAGAAGGAAGACTACGCCCTGGAAAGAATACGTGACATGACAATAACTAATAGTTATGGATATATTCATATACGTATGCAATACACTATCACGCAATGCCCCGTCGATGATGTAATGCATGCATGGATTCTCAAGGCAATATGCACGTGTGGAAGTCTTTGCACAAGTGTTTGGCATAAGCATTGCATTAGCTTACAGTTTAAGCTTAAGTGTACCGATTACTGCCAGTGCTGTTACACACTGGTGACACATGTATTGTGTAAATGCGGCACGTGAGGATACCCAATCGATTTCATACAACTCATCTCAGAAATGTTATGAATATAACATGGTAAGAGAAGATCCGGATACAATGTTCCGCAGTGCACGATTCACTATGCATGCGAACTTAGCTATATATCTGTGTGTCTGCATCGCTGAACACGGTGCATAGGGCGGAAATCAGATATCTCCAGTTCGACCGATGTGATGCTACTGTGTGTAATTTTTGTATATTGTTGAGACCCATAGTCACGTCTTATTTGATGGTTGTTCTGCGAAGAGTATTTCTTGGTATTCTTCTTTTTTTTCTTTTGTCATCTGTACCCATGTTAATTGTTGCAGTCGGTTTTCTTTCATCATGCGTACATGTCCGATATACGTCTATCGTTTTCGTATTATTGCTGTTGGCACGTATTGATGTTTGGTGTCTTCTCGTACGTGTGTGACTTGAATTATTCCCTACCAATATTTAAAAGTTTAATTTTCTAAGAAATTTAAATTCATTGAATATAATGTCTTCCCCGTGCCTGTGTGGTTTTGAAATTGTTGTTTTTGCAACTGGATGTCAACACGTATATCATATTGGAGATGAACAATCATGGTTTGGTAATTTTACTTATTGTTTTGAATTTCCAGATCTTTGCTAGGTGGTTGAACGCTACGATGCTATATTTTGGCAACCTTTTATGGAAGCGAAGCATGGACAGCAGTAAGCAAAAGTGCACACGATAAGCTGGAGACAACTGAGATGTGATTGTAAAGAAGAATGATTAACATTCCATGGACAGCCAAGAATATTAATGTACACGTTCGAGATGCTGAAGTAAAATGACCAATTAACTCTTTCCTACGAAGAGTCTCTTATGCGATCCAATGATACCAATACAATTTAAGGACCCTTGAGAAAAGCGAAGCGGATATTTTGTTTTTTGTTTAAACATTTTCGGTAGTTTTATCAACATTAGTATGTTCCAGCTCCAAATTTTAATATGTCCACAATACTTCTGACATGATTTTGTCTGTTATAATATCAATTTTTAAGTTAATGATAACTTTTGAACGAATATGTTATGTGACGCCATGTTTACTTAAATTTTCGAGGAAAATTATATCTCGAGAAAGCATACTTTATTTATTGTGGACGTATTAATTATTGGAATCCAATATGGCAATAAATGGCAACATAACTTATAAGACATATCTGGCAAAAATGTCCATCGAAGTATGAGATTTACTTTCATATCTCAATAAAAGATGTTCGTATATACCCGATGATGTTGGTCTTTGGGTTATGCGATTCTTTCTTGATAAAAGCCACATCCCTATGTATCCATTATCACACGTATCATCCTTGCTGAGGTGGTTGTCACACTTAATTATTGTGAGTTCGAGGAGCATTTTCTTTGGATCAGTGTAGCGAAAAACCATAGTCAATAAAATGGGATCCAGCTACCATGTCTTTTCATGGGAATTGTTGAACAGGTTTGCAGTTCCTATGATTGCCCGTTTCCATTGCTTTTTATAGGACGCCTAGAACATCAAATTTGGGACTCTTGTGATTGTCCGTGTCCATTTATTTTCCATATTGATGATGGTTTAGGTATTGCCGATATTCCCGAGACAGAATTGTGTTGCTTCATCAACTTGAAATTCTTCATCAACTTTATCAACAATTTTAACCATTCTATTCATTTCACATCTTCCATTTCATTAATTCTGTCAACTTCCTTGACATCATTATCACTATTTGTCCCACTATTTCAGTACACCTGTAACTACAAACATACTGATACGCACATGTTTTTCTGCTTCACCTTTATTCTCATCCTTCTGCTTCTCGCAAATCTCTGTCATTCTCGCAGCTTCTTCGACTTAGTCGCTTATGCAGTGATGTTAATGACGTTCTTGAGATATGTTCTGACATAACGTCTTTCGTCGACGCTCGTTTCTGGCAGTACCATGTCATCGGCTTGGCTCCATGTACGCCTGACACAATGACTAATTATCCGGGTTCTTCCTCCTCCTCTGATAGCGTTAAATTGATCTTTGTCATCCACCCAATATCTCTACTGTCCAGCATATCTTGCTCAAGCAGTATCCCCTTCTCCAGTCTGTGCCTGAAACTCGTGCCGATTTCAGGATTTGCAGCTGGTTGCCTATAGGCACGACAAAAATCTCAGTTACATCTTGGTTCACAACCATCATCGGTCCCTTGTTCCTGAACATTTTCGTACTGTCCGTTGCAAACGCGTTATTTTTTTGCTAGCTATGCTCGTATGGGGTTCAGATACGCTATGTTTCGTTTCCTTTGAGTGTATCCGTCATAGCACTTCTGCTGACCATCATTCTTCTGCACCATCCAAAATGTTCATTTCTAGCAACACCGCATTTCAATCCCTAATAATTAATCCTGGTCATTGAAAAGGAATCATCAACCACATTAGCCTCACTCGCATGCTATATGTCTTAAAGTGTTCAAAACGTCATCGCGATCCATTGCCCCTCCCAGTGCCACAATCGTGTATGACGCCAGTTGACCCGCTCTTTCATTGTCTCGTACACCAACATGCCCCATCACACAAATAAATTAAATCACTTTCAGCCTCCCCTTTCTCAAGGCCTCAATTCACTGTTCGCGAAAGAGACCCACTTGTACCTTCCTAATCATACTCATAGAGACACTTAAGATGCAGCCCTGCGTTACCTTCTATATACATACCTACTCAAATGCATTGGTCACCGCCATAGTCTCCATGGTCATGATACTCAAAGTGACTACAACGGCACCACTCTTTCCCTGATAGTTAAGCCTGCGCACTGAACTGTGAAGGTTAATGTACTGCGAACATGTCTAATCACAGATGCATAATTGTATATTATCGCATCCCACTCTTTGGTATTCCCAGTGACCAAAGCCTGCACTTATTTGTCCATAGTTGTGGGAAACCAGTCTCTGTATTTTCTGCTAAGTAATATTACTACTCTGAAAGAAGTTTCGAAATTTGTGGGTAGACATATCCATGCTGCCACATCCTGCAATCTGAATACGTTTTGTATGACATCCTCAGCATTTAACGTTCTGTATTTCGGAATGCAAGGGGTGTTCCTTATCTGCATTTATTTGAAGGTACGTCCGTGCACGGCAATACTGTAATCCGTGATATGCTGTTGGACAGTCAAGTAGGCACCTCATAGCTGTTGTCGAAGTGTCTATTGTGCACCCAAGTATGAAACGCATTGATGCATTCTAAATTGTATCCATTCTTTCGATATGAGTTTGGCTAAGAGTCAGAATTGCCAGTGTATATTCCACTAAAGTTATTTATTTTTTATATTCAATATCGATTCATTATTTATATTTACTCAATTCAAGAACTGCACCGATCAGCTTTGAACAGACAGAACTGGAGATATCTGACCTCTGCCCGAAGCGCTAACATCACCTCTAAAGGAAAGTGGATGAATGTATATATATACTCGTAAATCTATATATATATATATATATATATATATATATATATATATATATATATATATATATAAATCCAACTCTGCAATTAAAGAAAAGTACTTGCATTTATTTAAAAATGCTGTCACCAGATTTCAAGAAAAAGGGCCTACACTAAGTGAATGCTTTCTGAAAGAAAAACATAGGATTGATACTACACTTTGTCGTACTATCTTGCACCTCCTAGTGCAGTAATCATGCATGTTGAAATACGCACTGAAACGGACACACTTTTGACATTCGTATAGACAGTCATTGTATCATTTATTACGGAAAGTGAGTAGTACTTTTGCGTCTGTATATATATATATATAGTGTGTTCGTCTAATTGTGTTGTTATGAGCTTAGTGATAATACATTTTGTAGCTTTCCGTTCGTTAGTCCATCACATGTGATGATGACCATTTGTTACATCCACTTTATGATATTCAGTGAGCAGTGTTCTTGAATATGAGATTATGGCTGATAAACGCTATTCTGGTCGCGAATATTCATGATCAATTCCGTCATAGGATGACCACTGTATATAATACACTGTGCCAATCCCTGATACAGCAGAAATAGCAGCCTCTGTATACATTGAGCAGTAGCCATAATTTTCATCGCTGCAAGACATCGATAAGGCTTTAAAAATGGTGTGATCAACATAATATTTGAAACTCGGACTTCGGTCCATCGAAACCTACAAGTACTTAATTCTTTTGGTTCTCTCGAGGGCATCCCCTCTCAAGGTAACCAAGGTCGTGGGTGTGTTTACTATGTGATTATTTAGGGAAAATCATGTTATTGTTGCTGGATGTTTGCTTGAATATGTGTATTCCAAGTTCATCAAGTTGACATACTTGCGACCATAGCAATATAATTCAAGTAATATTATTTGTATTGTTACATTATTATTGGTTGTGATAGTCTGTTGGGTATTTACAAAGAGTCAGGAAACAGAACAGTCTGCATTGTCGAGTCACATAGTCGCTACATTTGGCACGTGGTATCTGATCGGCAGAGGATTTTATCGATAATTTTCATTGTCTATTTGCACAAAACCCCTCTTGGCTAGTTAGAAGAAAATGGAACACCAACACGCTTGGAAGCTTGTAGAGCTAAAGTAGATGCCAGACGACGGTTTAATACACAATCCACTGTTTAAGGTCTCATCTCCAAATTATATGTAGGGGTTTACTCCTTTATCATATGACACCAACATGTTATTCAGATTGCATTATTATTATTTATATTACATTTGTATAAAAACATGAACTCAGAAATTATTATATTGTTTGTATGATTCATCAGTTGGATTTAATACAATCATTTTATTTGACTTATTTTTTTCTTCTACAGCGGCAAGTGTTGAGTATGGGATACTCCCATGAAATCGTGCATGACTACAATGCTGGTTTGGCTGACTCAATTTTGTTTTCTCCTAGAGTGTCTACATAAAGTAGAAGCAATCAGCAGTAATATATGTCTGTGTTATATGTCGCACAAAATTATACATTAATTGAGATATTTTTATTTTGTTTTGTTACATAGTTGTAGAGGATGCATGGCAGCAACGCAACATGACAACATGGTTGTAGAGAATGCATGGCAGCAACGCAACATGACAACATGGTTGTAGAGAATGCATGGCAGGAACACACCATGACAACATTGTTGTAGAGAATGCATGTCAGGAACACAACATGACAACATGGTTGTAGAGAATGCATGGCAGGAACGCAACATGACAACATAGTTGATAATGATGGTTGACAATGAAGTAACAGCGTGGACACGTACACAGTATTTACATTAGATCACATATACATTTACACTGAATCAAACATACTCTACCGAGAAGACATGCAATAGTCCAACTCCAGGCAAACGCAAGCATAATGGTTAACATAACAGATGACGTCCGTCAAGGAGGAGTTCACAGCTCAACATTCATTATTACTTACTGATGATCTTCAAATTCTATTCAAACCATACATGAATTCTACTCTCCATGTAGAATATCAGGCTATACAAACTCCATTACAATATATATGGAGTGCAAATATGAAAATGTAATATAACGACATTACATTAACATTAATATTAATATTAATTAAACTACAGTATACATACATTCTAAGAGTATGCATGCATCATTGGTACTCAAATAAATAAAAACAAGACGTGGACACGCCATTCACCCTCTCCATTAAACAAGACAATTATACTCCCACTATGGAGAATACCCTGCTCCCAAAATAAAACAGACCAGTTTGAATGAGACTAGATTGCAACAATAAATTTACACAATAACAATGTATAAACTATATGGTGGAAACTAGCGACGCTGATATACAGAAAGTCAAGTCTATGTTTTTCATATTCGCCAGAATCTTGAATATGGGCTGAGAGCGCATGCAACAACAGCAAATACTAATATGTAGCAACTGAACATAATGTTGGGTGTATGCCTGCAAATTATTACAGACAACCGAAGGAACACAATATATAACGGCTGTGAAGTCAACGGCAGGAATACAATATCTAATAAACTGCATTGATGAGAAAATCACAGTAATGGCAGTAGCATTTAAAATACTGAAGTATCAGTCCAAACATGAGAAAACAAATGAAATAATACATAATTGACAGCAAATAGTTGGCTTTAATCACCTATAACGGGGGGGGGGATTGAAAACTGTTTGAAACATATTACAACATCACAAGAACTTCATACATGTATGCTACAAAACGTTCAATAACAGACATTGATAGCAAAAATGTGGGCGCTGCTACTGTTACCAGTGCAAAAACACTTGATTGTATAGATATTCGACACTCTGACTCATCTTGCATTCATGACTTCTTGATTGCATAGATATTCGACACTCTGACTCACCTTGCATTCATGACTTCTTGATTGTATAGATATTCGACACTCTGACTCACCTTGCATTCATGACTTATTGATTGTATAGATATTCGAGACTCCGACTCGCCTTGCATTCATGTCTTCACATATGGATCACCAGATGATGTGATAAAGAAAAGAGATGCAGATATACAAACAAACTATACGAACTCTCCCCGAAATAGATCTATTAGTTTCTATTTATCAACAAAATTATCAATAAAATACAGAACAAACTTAGAAGTATAAAATGCACTAGAAAAACAAATACAAACGAGACAATATAAGTCTTTCCATGTGGATAATGTCAAATCTCCAGATCATCCACAGTGGCGCTAAAGACCATCTAACAAAAACAATCTTAGAGCCTCTAATTCAAATATGTATTATTAAGTAATGGATTAATAATTAATTGGATTAATACACACTGCAAAATTACATGAAATGAGAAACTGAAAAATCTGGTGCAAGAATGACCAATTCTTTCACATAATAGCACGGGCAGAAACAACAACGCTAACGAAAGAAATTAATACCATCATATAAGTCATACAAACATACAACAGTTTTATACACGGCAACATTCTTATTCTTAGTGCACCATGGACACAACCAGGAAGTAGAAAAATACGGTTTATAGGTGGTGGCTGAATAGTTAACAGAAAACTGTCACCTTTAGTAGGATTTTTACAGATCATATGTCTACTATACAAGATGAGATGAAGACCATCATACACCCTTTCAGAAATCACGTAATAACTAGTGTCAGTAGCTTGTCAGAGAACGAACCAATAAAAACACGACGTATAGCCATATTATATATATATATATATATATATATTATATATATATATATATATATATATATATATATATATATATATATATATATATATATATATATATATCAGTGGCGTATCCTGGGGTCTGAAAGAGAGCATGCAACTTTTAAAAAATGATAATTTTCTACTCACCCAGTTATTTGAAGTTCAGTTCTATTCTGCGGCTCTTTCTGCTAAAGTCCTCTGTTACTTTGTTATAAAAGTCATCATTGCCTTTCATCTCTACAAGAAGGTCTTTTTCAATTGACATCATTGATAGAGCAGAAAGACGACATTGCCCCTGCGAGTTCCTTATGACATTTTTAATGCGTTTTAATGCAGAAAACGAACGTTCCACTGAAGACGACGATGCAGGAATTGTCAATATTAAAATAACTTACATAATGATTCCGAACCACAAAGCCAAACGACTTTCTTATATAAATCATTGTTAAATGAACGGACACATTTTGTTCCTTCTCGTTTCAAACTGCTTAACGCAGGAATCGGTCTGCCCATTTTTACCAAGTCCAATTTTTCATTAAATGTTCGCGATTGAAACGGTCGCTCAAATAAATCTACAACAACATCATTAATAGAATCAGCCATAATAACCACCACAGTAAACAAATATACTAAGTTTAGTAATTAACAATAGCAATACACATGTTTCTGTACAAACACAAAATATTAAAAATCAGCTGATTAAAATCACGTTTGAAGTTTTGAATTCTTAACCTCATCGCTGTGTAAATGTGCGTGTGTGTTGAGTAAGATCACGTGACGTGTACCAAAAGTGACCAGATATGGCTTACTAAACAAGTGTGTGTGTATGCAATCAAGATTATAATTGCTTGCATTGTTATCATTAGTTTAACATTCAAATAAAAGTACTAGAACATAGAAATTGCACTGTTTCACACCAGTAAATAAATGTTCATCAATCAATTTATTATTTGCCAGTGCTAAATTGTTATAATAGTGATTGAATCATAAAATGTATTAATTTTTTTTTTCATCGCAAGCTTACTCTGGAGACAAGGTTATAAAAAAACACACAGTATATCACTGCGCTTATATGTAAAGGGACTATTTTAACGAAAGCAACTTAAAAATTGCTTCAGTGCGGCCACTTCAACATATGTGTTGCCAGCACTAATTTTCGGAAAAATTCAGATTTGTGAGAAAAATATTTTAAAATATATTTTTGAGCAATGCTGCAAGGGCTAAGTTTGGATGGGGGATAGATCACTGACTGGTTTATCATTTTCGCAACTCTTGAAGGCATGCAATGCTTGCCTTGCTTATGCTTAGCATACGCCACTGAATATATATATATATATAAATATATATAACATAAGTATATATACGTTTACACATGCACTTGCGTGTGTGGATCTCACCAATGGCCCACTAGACAAACCATCCATGCATAGGAAAACCTTAGTAGATGACATATCGTTATATTGAGACTTTATGATGGAAGGTATGTGACATGTTATCCATAAAATTATATATCTCTTTTCAGTAGAAGGTTTCTTCAATAGGCATTGCACTAACGCAAAAAAATGAAGTCTCCTGGGTATTACAAAAGCTCAGAAAAACGATCCCATTGCACATAATACGTAAAAGCTAATTGCTTACAATGCCTAGTGTTTTCAATAAATTATCAATGTATACGTTAATGTACTTGGCATATGTTAGTGGCACGCTATACATTATCGTGAGCATAATTGGCATATGTTAGTGGCACGCTATACATTAACGTGAGCATACTTGGCATATGTTAGTGGCACGCTATACATTAACGTGAGCATAATTGGCATATGTTAGTGGCACGCTATACATTAACGTGAGAATACTTGGCATATGTTAGTGGCACGCTGTACATTAACGTGAGCATACTTGGCATATGTTAGTGGCACGCTATACATTAATGTGATCATACTTGGCATATGTTAGTGGCACGCTATACATTAACGTGAGCATAATTGGCATATGTTAGTGGCACGCTATACATTAATGTGATCATACTTGGCATACGATAATGGCACGCTATACATTAACGCGAGCATACTTGGCATATATGTTAGTGGCACGCTATACATTTACGTGAGCATACTTGGCATATGTTAGTGGCACGCTATACATTAATGTGATCATACTTGGCATATGTTAGTGGCACGCTATACATTAATGTGATCATACTTGGCATACGATAATGGCACTCTATACATGTAACGCGTCCATACTTGGCATATGTTAGTTACATGATATTACACAAAGTAACATATGCGGCTTATATTGGTAGCATGTTATTTTAAAAGCTAGCATACGTTGCACATATTAGTAACGTGCTATTATATAAACATTTTACGCCAATACGTCTTCAGTAAAGTATAGGGGTTTACATTATAAAAGTCTTCCTATATTTACATAATATCATTGTGGAAATGTTCTTTTAGAATCATTAAAATCTCGAGTAATGAATATGGGCTGGATATAATGGTCTAAAAAACAAAAACCATAATAATCAGCAAAGACACAGACGAACAAGAGCTAAACATAAACATACAGGGAGAGAAACTACAACAAATAAAGCATTATCAATATCTTGGACACATAGTCTTAAATGACGGCAGATGTGATACAGAAGTTAAAAGGAGAAAATGAATGACTCAAAGTCCCTTCATTGACATGAGGAAAATATTAAAGTATAAACAAATTACAAGTTACAAATATTAATTATTAAATGCTATATCTTTTATATATTAATGTATGGCTCAGAAACATGGACACTATGTAAACAATTAGAAGACATAATTGATCCCGATAGATGTGGGTATATAGAAGAATAAGGAGAACACCATGGAAAGAGAAGAAAACAAATACAGATTTATTAAAGACACTAATATGGAGAAAGAACTATTAAGAGAAATAAAGATCAGGCAAATAAAATATGCTGGATACATTAAATAACATGACACCTTATAGAAGACCGTGCTTGAGGGTAAAGTCGAAGGGGGGGCGAGGAAGAGGTAGGCAGAGATACAAGTGGGAGAGTAGCATCACACGATGGACAGGTTACAGTCTAGCAGAGTGCACCACCAAGACAAGAGACAGGAGATGTTGTAGATCCGTTGCAGCCAACCGTCGTTGCGGAGATGGCACCATTTGATAATGAAAATCTCTTGAAGAACTGGTAGCTGTCTTTTGATAAAATTTATATTTAGAAAAATAATGTTCTTTCTCCTAATTCAAATTATAATTTCCAAAAGATCCCATTAACCAAGGGTATGAGTATAAGCGACACAGAGTAGTAATATGTTGGTATAGAAATCAACAGTATTGACGTTTTCTAGTCTCAGGCGGTCATACAACAATGCATACGAAGAATTAAAACGATGTGCATCTTCATGAAGTAGTTTGTGAAATCCTTTACTTATGATTGGTATCTATTAGTGTTAAATCTTATTGATATAATGAAAGTATCAACCATATCCTCGTTTGTGTTAGTGTCGCCCAGGTACGTTTGGATCAAACTGTGAATTGAACTGTTCACATGGATGCACTAACACATGTCACGCGATTACTGGGAACTGTGCTTGTAACACGTTCTTTCAAGGAAATAATTGTTCAGGTACTTGTACATATTTTATAAGTGTATATACCATAATTGTATATTTTACACGTGCATATTGTATAAGCCTATTTTATAATTGCATATTTTAGAATTATATATTGTATAACTGTATATTTTAGTAGTGTATAATTTTTTAAGTGTACATTATAGAATTGTATATTTTATAAGTGCATATTCTAGAATTGTATATTGTATAATTATTTATTGTATATGCATATATTTGTAACGTTATATTTGCTATTTCTTAGACTCGTCTACATACATATTGCTTTTCTCAGAAATATGTAATATATAAGAATGTGTAATGTGTATATTGTCCACTGTTCAAACAATAGGTATGATATGTTTTTGTAGATAATAGGGATCATTCATATCTGTGTTGTTGAAGCCATGGAAATAAAGGATACTTCAGCCTATATTTAATTATTTAATTTCTGCGTTATTCCAGTGCTCGATGCTATCATATGGATGTGAGAGCTGGAAAGCTCTTTATCTTTAGAAAAGAATTACTGAGTTTCGAGAACAAATGTCTTCTTATGATACTAACACACATTGGAGTGAATTCAAATCGAATGATAAAATCAGAGAAGAGACACATCAAAATTTCATCACAGATGTTATCAGGAAACGCCGCTGGTCCTACACCGGGCATGTCCTACGCGCAGACACAAACATACTACACCACCAATCTCTTGAATGAATACCTACAAACAAAATAGCAAGGGGTAGAATAAAAGAAACACTCAGAAGAACAATACTTAGAAAAGTAAAACATCCAATATTCATACTATTCAAGAACTGCACAGAATAGTTTTGAACAGACATAATTTGAGAGATTGACTCTGCCCTATGCGCAAACTCAGTGCAAAAGTAAAATGAATGAATGAATATTTAATATTCACAATTTCTATTTGCATAATCATGGTCTGAAGTTGACACTTGTTGTATAGAAACCCAATAAACATATTAAAACTGCGATTAAACAAGCTTGTGTGAAGCATCACTATGTTAGGTTATTCGGACTATTGCAATATTTTCATTATTCACTTATATATATATATATATATATATATATATATATATATATATATATATATATATATATATATATATATATATATATATATTTTTACATATGTAATAAAATTGCTGTTACACAGTGAACTACTGTGAGTTAGCACTCAAGCATGTTATACCCGGGACCATCTTTAGTAAAGATATGTGTACAGAACGTAAACAAGCCTTCATTCGTTGCGTTCTTGATTATTTTTGTTCTTTTCGTTGATCACTTTTTATATTCGAGGGGACTAATATATTATCATAAAACATACACTGCCAGACGTTATAAGCTGATGCGTGTATTGTGCCAGGGATCCGATCACCTATTGACTTGTCCAGATTGTGCTTTTTGCAACCTGCTGACATAATATGACACTGACTCTTGGGGCATATATTCTATCACATATGTAGCCCATTACTTGCCTACCGCTAGGAATAAGGCACAAATAATAGGTGTATACGTTTATTAATTTTCATCAACAGTACAATGCATGTATACATCACTGACACAACACAATAATCGTGTGTAGTCTAACTCTCAGTCTGGACACTTTCTAAATGTAAGCAAAACATATTGTTACCTATTTTGAGATATATCTTCCAGATAGTTTAACGTGAGTTGTCGATTCAAGGTTGTGTTTACTGATGGTCTATCTGACTATTTAGCACTGCTTCTTCCGCTATTTAAGTAGAATGTACTACTAAATCATGATTCTGACTACGTTCTTTAAAGACAATATTTTAACTATTGTGTATACACAACCGAGTCTGTGGCAAGTCTGTATACACAACCGAGTCTGTGACTAGTCTGTATACACAACCGAGTCTGTGACAAGTCTGTATACACCTTCGAGTCTGTGACACGTTTGCATACACAACCGAGTCTGTGACAAGTTTGTATACACAAACGAGTCTGTGACAAGTTTGTATACATAACCGAGTCTGTAGCAAGTGTGTATACACAACCGTGTCTTTGACAAGTGCGTATACACAACCGATTCTGTGTCAAGTGTCTATACACAACCGAGACTGTGGCAAGTCTGTATACACATCGAGTATGTGGCAAATGTGTATACACAACGAGTATGTGACAAGTGCGTAAACACAACCGAGTCTGTGATAAGTGTGTATACACAACTGAGTCTGTGACAAATGTGTATACACAACCGAGTCTGTGACAAGTGTGTATACACAACCGAGTCTGTGGAAAGTGTCTATACACAACCGAGTCTGTGACACGTCTGTATACACACCGAGTATGTGACAAGTGCGTAAACACAACCGAGTCTGTGATAAGTGTGTATACACAACTGAGTCTGTGACAAGTGTGTATACACAACCGAGTCTCTGTCAAGTGTCTATACACAACCGAGTTTGTAACAAGTCTGTATACTCAACGAGTATGTGACAAGTGTGTATACACAACCGAGTCTGTGACAAGTACGTATACACAACCGAGTCTGTGGCAAGTGTGTATACACAACCGAGTCTGTGGCAAGTGTGTATACACAACCGAGTCTGTGGCAAGTCTGTATACACAACCGCGTATGTGGCAAGTGCGTAAAGACAACCGAGTCTGTGACAAGTTTTCCCTGGTAGTTATAACAACCGAGACTGTGGCAAGTTGTCCCTGACAGCTATAAAAACCGAGTCTGTGACAAGTGTTCCTTTGCAGTTATAACAACCGAGTCTGTGGCAAGTTTTCCCTGGCAGTTATAACAACCGAGACTGTGGCAAGTTGTCTCTAACAGCTATAAAAACCGAGTCTGTGGCAAGTTTTCCTTGACAGTTATAACAATCGAGTCTGTGGCAAGTTTTCTCTGATAGCTATATTGCACTATTTTATTTCTAGAATGTGTATACCCACGTTATGGTCGGAGATGTAACTTGTATTGTTCAACACGGTGTTTAAATCAGACCTGCATTCGCAATACTGGATTGTGTATTGAATGTATACCTGATCACGAAGGTGACGACTGCGAGCAAGGTAAGAGAACATTTTGCAGTTGTAGAATTATATTGTATTCTAAAGTATACGACAATAATACGAAATCACTTTAACTATTAGCAGCGATCTCTTGACAGTCTATATCCTTTTGTGACAAAGGCACACGTTCTACTCAGCTATTTAAGTGAGACAACACCATGACTAATATACGGCTTCGATGTTATGTATGCGTAGAGGTATATATATATATATATATATATATATATATATATATATATATATATATACATATATATGCATGCATAGTTAGTCACATGACGATTACGATTCAGTAAACAATAGTCCAATCATTACCATATCGTGCAATAAGCACAGCCTACACTTCTGGGCCAACTATCTCATAATTCTTCTGTCAAGTTTGTTGACCCATCCATAATGATGTCACATCTAGCATTCCCCGTCACCTTGTAACGTGCCTCAAATGTTGAAAGGTACAATGTCTATTGGTCTGCATGTCTTCGTCACCGCATCCATGTGGGTTATTTGATATTAGACTGACGTTAGAAATTGAGACAAGATGAAGCAATGATTTTTTGGACATGTGGCAGTTTATTACCATATCCCTAACTAGCATTAGTCGAGAACAACGCCATTGATGGAATGAAGACAGTGGTACTATTCGTTGCACCCTGACTGAAATATAAGGGTGCAGTAGAAAGAAATTATTGCATTGTATTTTGTTCTTGGCTACAGTGTGCATGCATGAAATTCAACTTCTGACTTGATCAATCCAATTTCATTATGATTTCAGTCACATTGGTCCTAGACAGATTATATGCACGTTGTATAAACATTAGTACACACTGTACCTGAGTACGTCTTATAAACATTAGTACACTCTGTACTTGGGCACGTCCAATAAACATTACAAAATGTTCTCGGAACGTTCTGTAAACATTAACACTATGCATGTCCACACGTGCCATTAACAGTAGTGATGGTGACTGGGAGCTTTAGATGTCTATCCATTGTCAGACGTGTCGCCTTGTCTGCGTTGAATACGTTTAGGCTTTTCTTGATGTTACAATCGATCTTTCTCTAGGTCTTTTTCTGTCATTCAGTCCGGACCTTTTTGTTAAGATGTTTACAATATCTAACGCGTTATTGCTTGTTATGACATTATTTCTAGTTGAGACAAATCAATGTGGTTCATTATTTTATACAATGACGCTGAATATCAAAGGCGTCACGCACAGCACACTCGCAGGGCTTGAGACGATTTACTCAGAATCGACATTTGTTTGGTTAAGAGTTATGAAGAATGCTAATCGTGTCTATGATTTGCTATATATATGCACCTATATATCAGAGCCTGTCTGATCTCATGGGGGGGGGGTATATTGAATGCATCAACACTCAGTGCCCCCCTCCTTACCATCGTGATCTATCTTATTTCGTGTTCTACGTCACGCCAATATGGCGCGGTATTTTTTTCACAGTGTCAGTTGTGCTAATGTTTTCAAAGTTGTGTTAACATCATAACAAGTGTATGGATATATCTGCGTGATGTGTAAACAGTGATTATATATAATAATGTTGAAGTTTATGTGATGAACACATTTACTTCGGTGTCAATAACACATTGAAATCGCTCACTATTCACCATGTAGCTACAACAACAGGTTTGACGTGTCGTGTGAACACATCACCAATGGACTGCCTGGGGTGTGTTCTGGCTCCACACTCGACTGGCAGCCTGTTAGGCAGTCATAAAGTAGGTGATATTGTGCTGAGACTATCTCAAAAATAATAACAGTCTTGTCAACCTAAACAAGTAAAGTCTGATATTCGCCGAATTTACGCGTAAGAGGTACGATGGTTTATCGGCCCACCGGTAATGTAGGCGAACGCCAGCAACGCGGTGTGGACCGCATCGGACATGGTGAGACACGTAGAAAACCATGGTCATCCACTGCATCGTACTTCACTTCCAGTCGTTTCGATTCGTCTTGCCACTGGTTTCAAATGAGGTCCGACAAGAGAGTGAGGGCGACGCTTTGCACAACTCTTCCTCACTTTAATCAAAATCCCCAGTGCAAGTCATTTTCACATTCACGAAAATTAAATGCCAACGTTGATGATGAAGTGTATACACGAATCGCCAAAGCAAGCAGTACTTTCGGCAGATTGTACGCAAATGTTTGGCGTAGAAATGGCATTAACCTACATACTAAGCTAAAAGTTTACAGAGCAGTGGTACTTCCAGTGCTGCTTTACGCTAGTGAAACATGGACTGTGTATAGACGTCATGTGAAAAAACTCAATCATTTTCATACAAATTGTCTCAGAAAAGTTATGAACATCAGATTGCAAGACAGGATTCCAGATACCACAGTCCTTGATAGAGAAGGTATCCCAAACATTGACACTATCCTGATGCAGACACAGATTCGTTGGGCAGGTCATTTGGTGCGTATGCCAGACCACCGTCTGCCAAAGATACTTCTCTTTGGTGAACAGGGGATGGATACATGATCTCAAGGTTGCCAAACGAAGCGCTACAAGGACTCGTTAAAGAACTCACTAAAGCCATTGAAATAGACCAAGATACATGAGAAAAAATTGCACAAAATAGATCTACATGGTGCTCTACAATCAAAAAGAGCGCATCATCTTGTGAAAAGAGGTGAAATGCAGCAGCTCAGCAACGGAGAGTAGCTAGAAAGTTACGGATAGACCAAGATCCGTTTATTGTGGTCATTCAATGCCATAACTGTCCAAGGACATTTACAGTTCTAATATGGCTCATTAGCCATCTACGAACTTATAATCAAGGACATAACTCAAATTGAATTTTCAAAAGTGGATGTAACAAATGGTCATCATCACTTGTGATGGACGAGTCTAGATCTCTGAAAGCATCATCCAACATAGCAGTAAACATGATTCTAAATAGGGTAGGTTCTAATACACATCCTTGTTTTATTCCATTGGAGACATGAAACGTTTCATTTAACTCTCCATCATCCTGAGCTCTAGTTTGCATTCTATCATGCAAGTACTGCACCATAGAGATACGTTTCTGTGGCATCCATATTTTGCCAGAATCTTCTCCAGCCCCTCTCTACTTACTATACCAAATGCCTTTGTCGAACCTAAGCATGCTGTGTAAAGGTTACAGTGTTGTTCTAGACAATGTACTTGAAGTTATCTTTCAGCAAAGATCATATCAGATGTTGCACGTTATTTTCCGAAACCATATTGTCTTTCAGGTAATAATCCTTCATTACGAAGAGATGTTAGAAGGGTCAAAAGGATTCTAGCAAATATCTTTCCAAAGATGGACAGTAGAGAGATACCACAATGGTTATTACTGGACTTGCCGTTTCCTTTTCGTGTATACAGGTGTATAATTGTTACATCCTTGACATTTTGGGGATCTGTTTCTCTTTTTCATAACTGTTGGAAAGTTATGTGAATTTTTTTTTAACCACCATAGTTGTACATTACGATTGATTTCGATTTATGTATGTAATAAATTGTATAAAACAACATGTTATTTTACCTGTGATAGATATACCAGAGTATTGAAGCTTGCACATTTGATTTCTTGTATTCCACAGCCTCCGGTCTTACAATTGGATGGACATCCCCTCTGCCATTTCTGTTATTAACGATTATATTATTTGTCTGGTTAGTAGTTTACGAACAACCTGATGACACAGTAGAACCTGTAATGTTTGCTGAGAAATAAGATGAAATAAATACACTGTTATCACAGGCATTGAATACCATAATTGTGCAATTTGAAGGCTATATGTATCGAATTTTTATAGTATCAAATGGTTAAATAAGATTTAATAAATGTAGAGAATTAATTTCACTGTACTCGGTTTCCCACACGTATTCCGTCACTCTCAACGAAACGCCACACCACTGATACCTGTTGAGGATACCACTCATATCACGCATCTTCAAACCGTGTTCCACAAGGATCTCCTAAAAAAATTAACTGTTTAAACAATGGTGACAGGAGCCAGATTTGAACACATGACCTATTGACCAGAAGGCGAACAGATTAACCGCTACTCATTGGAGACCCTATTTGTAAATGTTTCTGAAAACGAAATATGATGATATATCATTGTTTTGTATTTTGCGAATTTTAAAAGTATTAAAAGTTTAAAAATTGACAACCTATATTTAATATTCAATTTGAGTGCTTCATACAACGTGACAGTCATGTTAAAGTTATATATATATATATATATATATATACATAGACATATGTGTGTGAGAGAGAGAGAGTCTGTATCTTTTTGTTTTTTCTACGAGCTATGCTCGTAAAGAACAAAGTAATCGCATGTAATCATATCGCCTCGACATTCACGTCAATGATATAGTCAGAAACTGGATGTTGGAATACATTGTTCAGATTCTGTTACATTGATAATTTCCTGTTATTCCATCATTATGCTGAACTTGTTGACATATTGGTATGTTAACAATATAACAAAGTGTGTGTGTGGTACACATATTTTTGCGAACTAAACCTCGGTATTCTTTGACCATTTGCATTTGTTTAGAAAAAGTCCATGATTTCCAAGACCTGACCAGGAACGAAATCTTAACTATACCCATGGAATTCGCTCTACGACACTCTGTCAGTTTTCATAGCATCAGAATGAATATCAACCGGTATATGTGTTACCAATAGTAATCAATAAAATATAATAACTGCGGATGCATCAACATATTGAATTCCCGTTAGTCTCAAGAATGTGTATGCATCAACATAGGGCGTTACGATTGAAAGTCTTCATCATGTGAAAAGACAGCAAGTGAAAACGTAATGTACTAAACGTCGGGAAGCACATATGAGTATTGATATGATGAAGAAATTAAAACGTGACAAGAAGCATGGGATGGGAAATATGAAATCTGGAGAGGTCTAGTGACAGACATAGCATGGCGAGGAGAAATGCTGGGTGATATAGAGGTGATATAATTATCTATTAGCTGAATCCTGTTGTTACCTTTCGGCATCAGGGGTAGAAGAGTTTTCTGGAGACGGAACTCTTGTGTGCTGCGTATATTGTGGAATATGTCGCCTCTTTTATTTCAGCAGTTATTTCTTAAAAAAATAACTAGCATCGACTGAAGCTACTAGTATTGAAGCATACACTCTGATGATATCCAAATAACCTCCTGTTGTAGGCATAATTGAGTTACGTAACACAATCAGATATTGCTTTATGTGTTTTAAGTAATTGATTATCTGCTGTTTATAGCGATTTTAACTCCGTGCATTATTGACGGATACGCACATAAACCTTTTACAGAACAAGGTGTAATAATTCTCCTTGATGCTACCGCTGCGCATAAAAAACTACAGAGTCCAGTTTCTTGTAGAGCAACAATGTCAACGCGTAGCTATGGTTACACCATATTAATGACTTGTATATTCTTCGTAGCACTGTAATAACATAATAATGATGTGCGTCTTATATGCACTCATCACAACAATAAAAGTAATTCTCTCACTACACATCTCAGGCTGTTTTTCCCCGTTCTAGTCTTACTGATTTAGCTTGTCCTCCACTACCTCGTCTCACTACTACCTCTGATAGTTTCACTTCTCACCTCACCACTAATCCGGATGGACATCTTCCTTGTCATTCGAATGCTCCGGTGGTTCGCATTCCTCCTGACCTCAGTCTCTCTGATAGTGAAGTTTCTGTACTCAGCAAGAGCCTAAAATTCGTCCCTCTCCGTCCTGCATACGATCGATACTCTCTTCTTCAGGTTATCCAACGCTTCTATCGTCATCTTCAGCTCCATTATTATTTCTTTGGCAAAGTGTCATCTGATACTGATAATTAGTTATCTAGATATGAACGGAAGAAATATTTTTGGACTCCCAAGCCTGGTACCTCACAGGCTTTTGATATTTACATCAAGAATACCCTCCGTGACATTAGATAACTTCATCACAAATGCATCAATCCCTTCAGAATCACCCCTGATGAATCTCGCGATTTGGCGCATTTTTGCGGCCGTAATGATATTATCATCAAACCAACAGATAAGGGTGTGCTGTTGTGGTGTGGCTTAAGGACCTTGACGTACAGGAGGGCTACGAAGAATTCTCAAACCCCTCTCATTACACTGCACACACATCTGACTCGACTGTACCTATCAAGAAGTTGGTTAACAGCACAATGAAAACAACTTCCTTAACAACTACCTTCCAACCACTGCCAAAGTCCCCATCCCTCTGTATCCACTTCTACTCGTATCCGCCTTGCTGAACTGGTGCTTACACTCAACTCTTTTGAAGTCGATGGGCACTTTTCCGATCAGATTAGTCATGAGCACCAAAATGGGACCTAGCTATGCTTGTCTTGTCATAGTATATTTTAACATCTATTTTAGTCCACATATGCGGCACGTTCCCATCTCTTTTCCACATATACATTGACGATGGGATAGGTATCACCGACATGTCCGAAGTGGAATTGTCTCGCTTCATTAACTTCATCGGACGTTTCCACCCTGCTATTCAATTTACACATATCTTCACTACCTGCATCGACTTCCTTGACATCATAGTCACCATTTATCTCCCTTACCTTAGTACATCTATTTAATATAAACTTACTGATGCACATGTCTTTCTGTTCTGCACTTCTTTTCATACTCCAGCTTGTCGAAACTCTCTGCCTTACACCCAGCTTCATTTATTGCGTTTCTTATGTAGCTATTACGACGATTTTCTCGACAATCCTCTGAGATGATTGAATTTTTCCGGAGCCCACTCGTTCCCTGACAGCATTCTTTCATCCATTTGGCTACGTGTGCGCATGTTGTCTCGCCTCGATACCTTGACTATCTCGCAGGGTTCTTCCTCCTCCTCTGATATTTTTAAACCTGTTCTTACCTTTCATCTCCATAACTCTTCTGTCGGATGCATCATGCTTAAAAATGATTCACTCCTCCAATCTGATCATGACACCCGTGCTGCTCTCCAGGACTTACCTCTGGTTGCCTATATGCGCCAAAAAAATCTGAAGGACATCTTGGTCAATAGCCACCTTAAGTCTTCTTTTCCCGACCATGTTCGTGCAGTTCATTGCTCATACAGTAGTCGTTGCTATACATTTCCTTATGTGGTTCAGATGCACTCCATTTCATTTCCCACGGCAGCTATCTCCATCGATATTTACATCTGAATCCCGTAATGCTATTAACGTGATCATATGTAAACGCTACGGCAAGAAGTACATCGGGAGAACCGGTTTAGGACTGAGCGGCCGATTTTGTAACTATCTACATGCCATCAAGCACAGAACACCAACTCCTGTTTCCACACACTTTAACGTGTTGGTCTCTTGATATTCAGGTCATTACCATCAGATCCTGCACCACCGATGATAGATCTAGGTGCGCTCTAGAAAATCGTCTTATTTTTCAATAGGGTACTCTCAAACCTGGTGGACTCAATTGCGACCACTCTTTTGTCTGGTACTGGGTTGGTGTGGTATTTTGTCTTTATTAATTTTATTCCGTCATTTACGTCATGTTTTTATTTGTTTCTTTTCCACCTATATTTACGTTTTTTATGTACTTCCTATCCTTCTGGCATCTCACTGGAATTTCGGTTGGACACATTTTTGTGTGGTGTGATAAGTTCCATTCTTTGTCTTTTACTGATGTGTGTGTATCTTGATAAAGACCTTTTGGTTTAAATGTTGAAAATGTTCTGTGTGTTGTAATTAGTTTTTTTCTTGATTGCTCATTAAACCCCCTAGTTTTAGTGATAGTCCCTGGAGTTTTAGTGAAAATATTAAAAAAAAGTTTTGCTTTACGTAACAAAATTAAAAACTTGATAGATGTTCACATCTTGCTCATCCTGAAAATTAACAAAATTCCATATGACACCAAAAGCAACCGCCTTATATCACCAACATCGAATTACACAATTGGCAGAATAAATCGTTAATGTGCGACGTTTCTGTTTCCTCTGGAGTTCAAACATTATCTGCCATGAACAGACAGGCATCAGAAAAAGCAGCTACACAGAATATCAACTATTTGATTGACACATAACATCCATGATTGTTTGCAGGAAAACAGACACACTGTAACCATCTTCGTTGCCTTACAACTTGTTTATGTTCGAGTATGGAGAAAGGGTTTATTGATAAAGATGATTGATCTGGGAATTAGTGGAAAGCTATATTACTGAATAAAATACCTCCTCAATGACAGAAGAACAATCCAGACAACCATAAGTGATGCAATCTCATCTAAAGGAATTCTAGAGAATGGCTTACCACCGGGTTCTAATTTGAACTGCACCCTCGTTCTCGTGTACATCAATGACCTAGGCAAGCATATCACAACTGAACAATCCCTCAACGCTGATGACCTAACAATATGACAGAAATAAGTGAGTATTGAAACAGCAACCAACAGACTGAATGGAGATTTAAGAAGACTGCTCGTGTACTATCATTCATGGACGCTGGGAAAAGATTGAGAAACCTGTTTATACCAATTTTCGAGGAGTCATACAGCAGCAAAAGAAAATATCAGTCTATTATTAGATACACATACATTGCAAAGAGAACATCACAAACATATTTTAGTCACACTTGATCGGCAATTCACCCTCAAGAAGCACGTAGAAAATGTCAAAACTGAAACAGTTACATCTACTAAAAATGCTAACTGACACATCCTGGTGATCAGACACTGATACCCTCAGCGGATTATATCTTTGTTGCGTACATTATGTTTTAGAATACAACAGTGTACTCCTGACAACATGTTCCAAGACATATATAGAATTCTAGACAAAATGCGCAACAATTATTAGTGAAGCAGTGGAATCTACACCAGCTACTGCATGAAAAATACATAGAAAAGTAGAATCTATTGAGATACTCAGAGAAATGGCTGCAATGGAGGCTTATGAAAGAAGTAAATGATTCAAATGACCACCCAAATAAATAATTTGTAGAACCTGGCAGCAGAAACACGGAATAAAAGAAATGTCAGTCGTCAGTCATGTAATGCAATAAAAGACAGCTATCACCTCCTATACAAGAGACAATAACTGCAAAGAGTATAAACATGTTTACCCTCACACATTGTTTGAACACACAATTAAGAGATAATGTAATGAACGGATCTGACCACAAATAAGTCTTATGAAAGCAACACATAAAATAATAGACACCTACCCAGAACAATGGATTCATGTCTATACTAGCTGGTCTGCTTTCAGATCCACTATCAAAGAAGGTTATGCTGTGTATATATAATTTCCAGACAAAACATCGGATGAGTGATTTGATGCTTGTGGGCAAATATGTTCTAACTTCAAAGTTCAAGTAGCAAAACTAGACGTTGCCTTGTACCACATTACATGGCATCAGATATTAACTTAATAACTTATACGGATATTATGTTATATGTCTGTTGTTACTGAGAATATTTCAATACCTGTACGGGATGTGTGTTGTTTTTGTAATATTCCATGTCTCGATCGGTCCGTTCTGGTGACTTTGTGTGCACGGTTTGAATGGCTTGACGAAATGGCATCTTTTATTGAAGATGCGGTTGGTCAAGTACGGAAGAACGCGTGTTCAATAGTTGCTAGGCGATTTAGTGCCGTTGAACGGACTAGTTAAATTCCCGTTAGTCTCAAGAATTTTTAAAATTGTCCTCTGGCTTCCCACTTAAATTTACTTGTATAAACAATTATTTGAAGCAAAATTGTATTGTCTATATATGTTATCCATGTTTACAAGAAGACCTATCGGCCCTTGTATAACTAATACTGATATTATGTTATGTGTTTGTTGTTACTGAGGATATTTCAATACCTGTACGGGATGTGTGTTGTTGTTGTAATAGTCCTTGTCTCGATCGGTCCGTTCTGGTGACTTTGTGTGCACGGTTTAAATGGATTGACGAAATCGTCTCTTTTATTGGAGATGCGGTTGGTCAAGTACGGAAGAACGCGTGTTCAATAGTTGCTAGGCGATTTGGTGCCGTTGAACGGACTGGTTCAATTCCCGTTAGTCTCAAGAATTTTTTTAATTGTCCTCTTGCTTCCGACTTAAATTTACTTGTACCACATGAAGACCATGTTTGATACCTTTCCACCCAAAGTCCGAAACATTGTGATTTTTTCAGACTTATGTCCGCTCTGCAAACACTAGAATGTGATGGACCTTTTATTTCAATTCATTCTATTCATGGTAATATATATATCAACCTGAGCTAGTTGAACTATATCACCATAAAAACGAGCTGTGTCCATCTGATGAAGTCAGCACTATAATGCAGTGGATTCCTGGCCACTCAAACACAACTGACAATGACAAGAAAGACAAACTAATGCATTTTAGAAGGTCAGTCGTGGCACGATACATTTTCATAACAATACGTTTATGTCGTTTCCCCATTGCCGAAATTGGTTTCTGATAACCTGCAAGTACGTTTATTTACTGAATCACAAATATTGTGTGCATATATGCATGGTGAATTGTGTAGTGTTTGTTTCAAAGTAACGCCCTATCTTTGATATGACAACGTTCATCTGAAATCTAGTTCAGAACATCATCTTAAGATTTAGGCAGTACATATGCAACAATAAATTTCGGTACACGTGAATTGATACTGGCCACTTAAACCACACAAAGTTATGGCTGGTACATATCATGTCATCACCGTCTCTTCACTGTGGCATCGTTGATAATTCAACGTATAACCTGATTTAGCTCTTAACGTTTACATGTCACTCATCCTTATACAGAAGCCTGGAAGCGGAACTAGCATATTGTTTATGTTGTAATATAAATATGCACATGCATATACATGTTATAATTATTTGTCTATATGTCTATGCATTGCCTTGTATTGCTCTTTGTTGTTAGGCGTCGCATATCTAAATGGCGATTGGAGTTTCGGAAGGTTACACTTGTGGCCGTTTGATATTCAGTAATATTGTGACGTCTCATAATGTGTGTACCTCTTTCAAGCTACCTCCATCTTGTATTACATTATTATAATCTGTATATATTGTGTTTTCATTCTTGAAATATATGAAGATATGAAGTTAGTTGAAGAAGTGTTTTAAGTTGATAATGTAATTACTGTAAAATTTTTCACAAGAAAGAAAACATTTGTCCAACATTCTTAAAAACGAATAAAAAATGAAAACATTTGTCCAACATTCTTAAACACGAATAAGAAATGAAATCATTTGTCCAACATTCTTAAACACGAATAAAAAAATATACTACAATAATTAAATTACCTTCAAATAAGCTGTGTTTATCAAACGTTATCTATATTTAACGTGTAAAACAATATCAGCATTAGTCTAATTGTTGCAGAATTATGATAATGTTCATGAACGACGTAATCCTCATTTATGTTACTGTTAACAGGAAAAACACATTGACTATACAAGCTGGTGTTCCACATTTACAGTTATCTGCCATCTTGTATTTCATCGCATTGAAGCATTCTCTGATTATCTGATTGTATAACATATTGTGTAGAAATACATTCTACGTACATCCATTTTCCACATGCTCTTCTTGAATTCATGTCATAATCTTTCAGTAACCGGTAACGTTATTTGTACTTGAATGCTTGTCAATGTGAATTAAATTTTGAGACATATTCTTTCCAGGACATGGTCTTCCTAATGGATTCTATGAACACTCCGTGAATCTGGGCGAGTTGACCTGCCAGAGACATGTTTAAACAATATGATATAACTACACCATTGTCGTGTTTGACGCACTCTTTCCTTGTTGCCGTTAACTTTGACGGCAGCTTTTTAATCTGCCCATGCTATTGTGTCTCTTTATGTGGACAAAACACTATGTTTTCTTGTTATGTTGTTCTTAAGGATGTAACCCCTCTTCGAAGTTTATTTATCTTACACTTATTGATTTCTCTTTTTAGCTGCCCATTTTGTACGTAACACTTTCCTGTAGCATCCCATTTCTAAAACAGCGATTTTCATTGCTAATGTTTTACTTAATGGCCATGTCTTTGAACCGCATATATTACTACTGTAAATACGCATGTTCTGATCATACAGTAACGCAAAATGAGGTAAACAGGTTACTAAAACACTTACCTAGCCTATTAATAAAAATATATTTAAAAAAAACATACAATAAAACTAAACAGGACAATTCTCGACGTATCGGCTCAAATTGAACCTTTTTCAAGAGACAGACAACAGAAAACGACAAAATAAAAAACAAAATAGATGTCTATATTTCATCAAGCCCCGTCTCCATAATAGCGCAGGGATGGCAACGCAACTAGTAAAAGTGAAAATGCGTGCATTCATTATAAATAAACCGAAAGTGGGAAACTAGAGACACTATAGATGAGTGCAAGAATAATAAAAGAAAAAGATAAGAAAAATACCCCTTTTGTCACTCTATCAGACAGGCAGGTTTTAAGAACATAGTCACAACAGGCACGACTGAAGGGAACAGAGACAGATGGGGACGTGAGAAAATATTCATGTGACAACCTAGCAAGGCTTGGAAACAACGATCCTGATAACAATACTGTGAACAGAGAACCATGGTCACCTACGCCAACAAGAATGGCATATGACAATGATAGATGAGTAATGATGAGGTTGTGTGGTGGTGGGGTGAGTGGGTTTGGGGAAGGAAGGATAGAAGAAGAATCAACATTTGAAAACCATGGAATGAATGTCCTGCATTTCCCTCTCTTCCACTAGTCGCTTTTCGGAGGGACAGAAACCTTCGGGATCTGTTAGTTCATTCTCGTCTGCGCACTTCTGCAGGTCAACTAGGAACTGTCCCTTGTCATCGAAATTGTTTGACTTGCCCTTTTGTTATTCTCACTCCTATTTTACAGTTTCCTAAATCACACTTTGATATTCATGATTCTTGTTCATGTGTGTCCCGTAACTTAATATACCCTATCATATGTAAGCGTTGTGATATGAAGTATATTGGTGAGACTGGTAGACGTTTAGCTGATAGATTCGCCGAACATTTGAGAGATATCACGAATCATCGTGACTCCCCAGTGGCTAATCATTTTAACAGCCCGTCACATCATGGTAGCTCTGATGTCTCTGTAACCGGTTTGTTACGTTGTTATACCGGTGACCGGCAACGTCAGTCCTTGGAATATCGTCTCATTTGTCATATGGGAGTCTTGCAACCACACGGAATGAACATTAATCACCGTTTTGTTTGAGTACCCACCTTTTCTTTATACCCTCTACTCCCGTATTGCACTGATTCTTGTAATTATTTGTCTTTGTACACTTTCGTGAATAATAATTATTTTTGTGTTTGCCGTTCTTCTATATAATTCCTTTATGTCTTCTTTCTTGTGTGTATGTCAATATGTGATTATTTTGTACTCTGCGATTTTGTTATTGTTAAATCATTTACATATTTATATTTTGATTTCCTCGTTTTTATTGCAGTTGTTTCTTAGATGGGTGCCCACACATGTATAGTTATTTGTATATGCATTTCGTTTTACATGGTTCTATGTATCCACAAAATTACTTTGGGCCACACATTTGTATGTATACGTATGCAGTTGTTATAGCATTATCTTTATGTGAACGAACGTTTATATTTACATTAATATATGTATATGTTTCTATGTGTACGAATGTTCATGTTATTATTTATGTGAGAAAGTGTGTATGTGCATGAATGTTCATATTTATGTATACATATATATATGTATATTTATGTGAGCGCTTTTTTATGTTAATGAACGTATCTCCATTTTGTGTCAATGTGTATACCTATTCTGGTGTGAGCCCTTTCCTGTGTGTGGATACATTTACATGACTGTGCATTTTGTGTGGGTATCCTTCACACATCTGTGTCCATCTTGTTATGTGTTTATTTCTTGACTCTTGGTGTGTGTTTACATTTATATGTATGTTTAGGTTTGGTTTTATGTATATGTTTATGTCTATATTTGGTTTCACATTCATTCCATGCGTTTTCAAATGTTGATTCTTCTTCTATCCTTCCTTCCCCAAACCCACTCACCCCACCACCACACAACCTCATCATTACTCATCTATCATTGTCATATGCCATTCTTGTTGGCGTAGGTGACCATGGTTCTCTGTTCACAGTATTGTTAGCAGGATCGTTGTTTCCAAGCCTTGCTAGGTTGTCACATGAATATTTTCTCACGTCCCCATCTGTCTCTGTTCCCTTCAGTCGTGCCTGTTGTGACTATGTTCTTGAAACCTGCCTGTCTGATAGAGTGACAAAAGGGGTATTTTTCTTATCTTTTTCTTTTATTATTCTTGCACTCATCTATAGTGTCTCTAGTTTCCCACTTTCGGTTTATTTATAATGAATGCACGCATTTTCACTTTTACTAGATGCGTTGCCATCCCTGCGCTATTATGGAGACGGGGCTTGATGAAATATAGACATCTATTTTGTTTTTTATTTTGTCGTTTTCTGTTGTTTGTCTCTTGAAAAAGGTTCAATTTGAGCCGATACGTCGAGAATTGTCCTGTTTAGTTTTATTGTATGTTTTTTTTAAATATATTTTTATTAATAGGCTAGGTAAGTGTTTTAGTAACCTGTTTACCTCATTTTGCGTTACTATTTGTTCATTAGGTTACTGCGGCACCATCCACTTTGTCGGACACCCTCTGACAATTTGATTATTTATATTCTGATCATACATAATTTGTCTATACTGCTGGTATCTTGAGAAAGATTTTTCATTTCGAAAAGCTTCAATGTCTGCGAATCTGCTCTTGATCTCTATTGCCTAGTCTCCTGACGTATGTAGATCTTGCAACACATGATGTATTATATATAGACACTATGGTCGTGTCCAGTGTCAAGTGATGATGATCCGACGACTAAATAACTAACCAACTAACTATTTAGACACCCTCTTCTCCATCTGCCTGGATCATTTCTGTTGTTATCTCATCTTATCCTGGGGACACGATGCCAAGAATTTGAATGCTGAGATGGTATATAGAACAAATTCGTATTTATAGATGTGAAGCATGGACTGCAAACAAGAAAATTCAAATCGAATTAGAGGCTACGGAAATGTGGTTTCTGAGAAGAATGATGAAAATATCATGGACAGCCAAGAAAACTAATGCAGAAGTTCTCATCGATGGTGGCGTAACATGATCAACCATATCACACATTAGGGGCAGACAGTCAAAGTTTCTAGGGAATGTGCGGTGAAGAACACAGCTTGAACACATAAGAATCACTGGAAAGTTCAAAGGGAGAAGAGATAGGGGGCAACAAAGAGAAAAGTTACTAGATGGGCTTGTATCGTGGCACAGTAGAAGATCACCAACCGAGCTTATTGACAACACAAGATACAGAGAGTCGTGGAGAAACATGATCGCATACGTCAGTCGGCATGGTACTTGACTGAGTGATTGATCCTGGGGATTTGCCATTTTTAAAAGTGTGTATTGAGTTTTTGACCTCCAATTCTGTTGGCAAGGTTCTTGATCGTCGTTGCCTAATACGCTGATAATCCATCGCATCCTGGGGATTTGCCTTTTGAAAAAAAGTGTGTATTGAGTTTTTGACCTCCTCTTGGTTGCGAGATTCGTGATTGTCGATGCCAAATATGTTGATATCTTCTTTGTTAATATGTTTCGTTTCTGTGTACATGTAGTGACAGTACTATGTTCATCTATGGAGAATATCATTATACTACGTTAAAGTATTACCTTTGTTATCTGTTATGACTTACAACTACGGTTTGAATAAGTTATTATTACTTTTGAACTTTTAAAAATGTGAATTACGTATATGTCATTAATGTCTTAAAGATTTACACAGTAACTAACACCAAGTCTCCTGTCATCTTTTAATGTATGTATTTTTATATCGTAAAGACAACGTACACAGACTATTGCATTCTTTCTTCGCGACTCAATAAGTATACAAAGAAAGAATTAGAACGACTGGGCTCGAAGATGGAAGTTGAAGTTAATAAATATGTCCATTATGGCACAATAAATTTCATATGTGTAGCTAACCGTACCTAGTCCGATGAAATAACAGTGGGTAGGCTTGCTGGTAGAGCGATCATGGGGACAGGACAAAATAGACTAACCTGATGTTCTGAATGCACTTATGGAGATAGAACAAGTCACTGAGATAACAAATACTTGTACATCTTCAACACGGAGCTGACCACATGGATACCATGTCTATAGATATGAAGTTAAACACGAGCGTTGTTCAGGTAGCCAGAGAACGCTGCTAAACCAAGATAGAGTACTTGTGTTCACTTGCTACAAGCTTCTGACTATCTTCAGAAGGAGATCTGAACACTTATGGGTCCATGTTTCTATGTAGTGAGAATGATCTTTCGATTAACAAACTAACTGATGTATAGAAGCATAGGCGTGAGCAACATAAGAGACTTGCAACATAGGAGACTTGCACATAACGAAAACTCGCACATTAATAGGGCATCTAGATGACACAGAATCGGCTGCACCACATTCGCACATTTGAAGTGACAGCATGCTAATATTATATGTACATGTAAGTGTGGCTCCATAGAGAAAATATATATACTCAAGACAGTTGAAATTTTAATTTCGATCAGTAGGATCAGCGAGTTAAAAAAAACGGCTTCAGTACGATCTTCTAATTGATTATGAATTTGACATGTTTTAGATAATGAAGTATCATCCACCATTGATGACAAGTGTTTAACACGAATAATGATGTGTCATGAATATACTATTCACAGTGTTTTAATCATTGTGTTTTCAGCAGATTGATTTGTGGTTTTGTATACATTTGCAAAATTTTACATATAAATAGTGCGTTTCATCTTCACCTGAGCTCCATATAAACACTATCTGCATTGACTGCGATGATTCTACTTGCATACATGAGTTCATTCATATCGAGTTTAGCGAAATATCCCTGAATATTTATCTTTACATGTGAGCTTCTATTACTTTTTCCACTACACATGCGATCTCAAAACACATCATCATCATCATGTGCCGTCTCCGCAACGAAGGTTGGCTGCAACGTATCTCCAACATCTCCTGTCTCTTGTCTTGGTGGTGCACTCTGCTAGACTGTAACCTGTCCATCGTGTAATGTTACTCTCCCACTTGTATCTCTGCCTACCTCTTGCTCGCTTCCCTTTGACTTTACCCTCAAGTAAGGTCTTCAATAGGGTGTCATGTCTTTTAATGTGTCCAAAGTATTTTATTTGCCTGATCTTTATTTCTCTTAGTAGTTCTTTCTTAATATTAAGTGTTTTTAGCACCTCTTTATTTGTTTTCTTCTCTTTCCATGATGTTCTCCCTATTCTTCTATATACCCACATCTCAAAGGCATCAAAACACATATGTACACACATACATAAGTTATCTCGACGTATATTATTAAAAAAAATAACAATTCCATTTTCATTTTTCAGATTTTTTATTTGTATATATTGCGAATGCGAATATCTATAGATTTCTTACTCTGGGTATACACTATGTGACACAATATATACATTGCGATATGTTTAAGATGGACGTATCATCAAAATCTAGTGATATATTCTTTCCAGAGCGTAGCCTTCACTATGGTTTTCTAGAATTGTCCGCGTTATTGAGCATATATAATTGACCTTTTAGGGACATTTGCATGTATCCCGAGAGTATTTTATCCAACGACGTCTTAAGCTGCCTTTACCCATGTTTCCTTATAGCATTCCTTCCAGTAGCACTCTCTACATGCCGTCGTGTCTTTTAATGTAACAGAAGAAACCTTTCTTTTCCTATAATATGGTGTTGAGAAGGTATCCTTCCTGGATGTTCACTTATCTTAGCACCTCATGGCTTGTTTTTTTCATGGTATTCTCAGAACTCTTCTACAGCACTTTAACTCAGCTGATGTTATTCTCCTGACCACTTGTTTATTTATGTGCATGCTTTGCATTGACATATGTCGCCACAGGAAACACACATGTTCGTAGTAATGACACCTTGGTTTTTATGCCTTGTCATAATTTCTGTAAATGTTTTAATGTTGACAGTTTCATTGCTGTTTTATACGTATGCAATGGAACTATTATGACATACGTGTATATACATTTCTCATAACAACGTAATACGTCTCCAATTTATATGAGAAAAAAATAAATTAATACAAATTCAATGTTAATATTTCAATGAAATATATATTAATATATATAGTATATATATATATATATATATATATATATATATTAAATAGTTTCACTAGTAATATATATATATATATATATACATATATATATTATATATTATATATATATATATATATATATATATATATATATATATATATATATATATATATATATTTCATAACTGTGTACAACATGAATAACGGAGAGAAACAAATTCTAACAAATGTTTACATTATGTAGTGTTTTCCTAATTAATGATGTAAACAATTGGAAGAAATAATAAAATGAATGTTCGACGTACATTCAATCGAACTTTAAGCGATAGCATTATTTATGCATGTTTTCTCATGAGCATGGCACGATATAATTGAGAACAATCTGCTGTTGTACTATGTTTATAGATGACCCTTTAATGTATGCATGATTTTGTATAATTCTCTAGTGTGGAAGTTGGTCACTGTCTTCCAGTTCAATGAGACAACAAATATTTCCACCACCCTATTTTCAGGAAGTCTTACTAATTTTAGTTATCCGTTTATCAGAAACTGTAATGCAATGACCACCCTCACCAGACTTGTTCATAGCAATCACTGCTGCTGTTTAAAAGAGAACCATATATTTGAAATTGAATTTGCCCTGTATTGGATTCTACATTACAATATTTCAGTGCTAGAAAGAGTTTAAACGGATGCACCATCTCCACACCAGTTATGTGTGCATCGTGATTACATAAATACAAGTTTGTGTATTGCTTCATTACACTAATGCTGGCACTGCATTTCGATTATTGCATATTTGTTACAACTCAAGGAGCTGTAGTTCTTGGTTATCATCAGAAAAGAAGAAAACATCACTGTGAATATCATCTAAACTTCATTTAGGAAAACAACATCATCGTTATGGTCTTCTTCGTCTTCTTCAACGTTCATTCTCAAATTCCTGCTAGATGTCTATTGTAGCAAGGCAATGATGCCACTCGATTTCTAGCGAGATTTAGTGCGGAGAATGAAAATGCTTTGCGCTCCTGTTTTATTTACAACAACGGGTCGATACCTCCTTCTTCTGACGTGGAGTTACAGGTAAAAGTCAAAAAAGTATACTTCAATAGTACTTTATTTTGTGTTATATGGTTGTAAGAGTTGAACATGTACTGCGAATTTCGAGAGACTATTAAATGTCATTGATACAAATATTTCTGACGAATTCTGAATAAATATCTCTGGACATATCCTGAAATATCGGTCCATCAAATATAACTAACGTGTTAGTTCAAGCTAACACTATGAATGTACACATGACTGAATGTACACATGAATGTACACATGGCTGAATGATGTCCGTACACACATCGCGCCAACATAAACTAAATGTTACACTTTTCGATATTGTAACATATCGTAATACGTCATATTAGATCGTGTTGCCCGAAAACGACGGATGTGTCGGATCATTGGTGGAAATACATTTTCGATACAGCGCATTATCATTGTCTGGACTACATCATGCTGGAATCTAGTAGGACCATGGTCCTGCAAAAAAAGGGAGATTCATCAGGAGTTTGAAAATAAACGCTGAAGAAGAAGTGTAACAGTGTGAGCGCCTCTGTTCCTCTGAGACACAACGGTTCGTACAGTGTGAGCCCCACTGCCCCTTTGAACCGAACGGTTCATGAGAATAAAACCGTTATGAAAATATCTGAGTAAAACGTCGTCTACTAGTCAACATACGCAGTTATACTCCTGGGAAAATGCGAATAGCGTCACGCTTCTCGTTAAGAATAATCCATTGAGCCCGTTACATAACTGGTAAAGAAACCTACGATACAAAGTAACAGGTGGGGGTAGATTCTAAGAATGTCCCGTTCAGCTAAGAACAGGTGGTCTAACAATAGGCCAGACGAGATCATACTATTCGATAATTTGAAAAGAGTAATACGGGGAAAAGTGCTATTGAACTGGCTGTGTTATCGCGGAGATAGACAGAGGACAATTACCTGAGCGAAAACGAGAAACTGTTAGTTGAGCCGGAAGCCGCGACAACCCAGGTGTTTCCACAAGAAGCAGTTAAATCACGATTACTTTGAATATATCTCTGAGTCAGGTCTAGACAGTAGAATGGCTGAAAAGAAACAGTGGGTCAAGCCTGACCTTTGATGTTAAGCGAACGGTCATATACAATTGGATTTGATGAATTGGAAATTGGTGTCAGTTAGTGAGAACTTAGGGATTCATGATACAACGAAGGGACGTTTCCGAGTGTAGTTGACAAGGCCATAACATTGGTATGGAAGAGGGATACCATATGCTTCAAGCAGGCAAATGAGAAACTGTGTTTCAAGTAGATATTGGCGAATCTATCTATCTATGATAGAAACTTGGAGGAGCCATATTCCCAGATAAAATAGGATGTATTTGTATGATCGAAAAACTCTACTCTAGACTCTCGAGAGGACTATCGACTCGACTTCACTTCACTTACGGATTGACAGCTGGGAGTTGAGGAGAGAACTAGGTTCTCTCAGTCAGAGAGGATTCAGACAGAGGTAGGACATCGGTTCTTGCCTATATCATTCTTTAGCAACACATCGGTGTTGAGATGTCTGGACGGTGGGGATAGATAGAGAGTAAGCAACGGCCCTCACTCAGAGAGAAGAATTGAGAACTCCAAGTTCTTAGTAGTTTAAGGTACCACGTCAACTTTATCTAAGTTGAAACACTTTGCTGAGGGAATATTACTGAAGTCGAGATACGTAGCATACATAGATGTAAGAGTTAATTTAATATAATTAGAGATACCAAGTCAGGTTGCCAAAGTTGATTTACGTGATGCCGAATAGTGGATACCATATTCATTGATGTTGTAACTAGATGTTGTGAACTGTAGAACCAGTTAATAAAGTTGTATGTATTGTAGAAGATTCGGAGTTGGCATTGAGATAGTTCAGTTTACGAAGTAAGTTTATAGAAACAGTGTCATCGTCATCCGCTACCTGGAGAAGCATTCTTTACTTGGCTGTCGTACAGACACAACGTTCTGCAATAACCTTGCAGCCTTCTGTAGAGAACGGAACATCATTGTTCTGGTGGATCATCATTGTGCCTATTCTGATCAGATATAATTCCTCACAACGTACTTCCGTCACACTTTATTGTGACGCTATGATTCTCACATCTCTAGTTCTGTCACACTATAAAGGTAACCACAGGAACTAAACTGCTCGACAGCACCAGAGTTGTCAGAGTTTGCTCTGAACTTCACATCGTGCATAGAATTATCACCCTCTGTCACACGTATCTGTTAAGGACAGACTGTCAGCTTTATACCTCTGTCACAGAAGAAGTAGATCGTGTTATATCTATATGCAGAACTGCAGAGCAACCATCGGCAAAAGTATTTTATCTTTTAACAGAAAGTAAGCATCACCTAAAAGGTTTATCTAGTATTATTTCCGTACATTTCATCGGTCGGCATTGACTTTTCATTAGCAATGTAACTCCAAGTTTATAAATAGTGGTCAACGAAATCGACTATAATCAAAAACATCACGAATGAAGTATTGTTTGCATTCTTTGAGAGATCTAGTTTAGAGTTCAGTCATGACTGGAGTACATATCATTTTTCACAGACATAAACTGGTAATGTGTACATATCATCTTCACAGACATTTAATAACGATAATATGGACATATCATCTTCACAGACAGTCAAAAACTAGTAATGTGTACAAAAACCACATTTGTATATGTTTAAAATGTAATTTCAACATGGGAAGTAACTGGATTATACATGGATAATAAAGCTCAATAACGTATCCTATTCTTTGAGAGTGTCACATGGACACAAGCGACTTAGAATGATTTACAGGAATCCACCATTCACCATTCGTGTTGGTTTACAACTTCTCATCCTGTCCAGTCTTTGATGTTATATATCGATGTTGTCTCTAGCGGTGAGATAAGTCACCAAACTCATATTATATATATATATATATTATACCATTGCAAACATACAACGCACGTGACAAATTGATGCTTATCATTGCATGATACTAATGTGATAAAATGGGCGTGCATACAAGCACACTAACGCATAGAAAGGCAAATGTGTGTATATACATACATCATTGGTATTGAGTTGTGATGTTAACGTGCATATGTTGTTTCCTCGTTGCACAACAAATGCATAAAGATTCAATATTCTATGTTGACTAACATGTGCTTGCATACAATTGATATCGAATGAAATTCTTATGGTAATTATATAATCATTTACTTCAACCTAACGTATAATGTAACGTATACATATGTATGCATATATGGTTTACACTAATTAACTATTTTGTAGTGCCTGTATATATTTATTGACAAGTGTATTGTTATTACTTCCAACGTGATGATAAACATTAATGTTCTGAAAAGTATTCAGATTGGTATTCGTCCTCATCATCTTTCTTCACAAACAGAGCTACGAATAGGAGAACCAGTAACATCATAAATAGTACTGTGTATGCCCATCCTGAATACGCTTGTGAAGCTATAGATTTAAAGAACAACTAAGTTATACATATGATCATGGCATTGTATCGTCTTAGTGAAAAATATAATTATGACAATATATCATCGCATGTCTAGGTTTAGTAAACATACAAAGCAAGTACGAGAGTCATCAAAAACAGAGTCAACTAGATACAATTATTGATTTAGTTAAATATTGTATTCAATCTCCCCCATTTTCTCCATCGCTATTATGGACGTTGGATTACATCCCTCACCCCAGAACATCCCACATCCCTCACGTCTGGTTTTGCACTTTTCCATGTGATGTAAGTCAATATTCGAATTACGATCCCAAATAGCTTACCCATTTTACAAGTCTGGTTGTAAGCATTGCTAATCATCTGAAATATGCGTAGAAAAATAGCGTCCTATGTGGTATATATATGTGGTAAATATATGTGGTATATATATATATATATATATTATATATATATATATATATATATATATATATTATTATATATATATATATATGTGGTAAATAGCGTCCTATGTGGTTTCACTTAATTTTCTCATATTATCTAACTTTATAGGGACGTTTATTCTCGCTTGATTTGCTGCTTCCATGTCTGCATATCAAGATACACACACACACACACACACATATATATATATATATATTAATTATTGAGGAAAGAATATACATATCATCGTCGTCATCATATCCATGTATACCATATTACCTCAACGAGAAAGTGTGATCACATGTGTCTACTTTAGATAGCTGTCACATATTATAGTAACAATTCTGAAAATGATTTAGAACCAATAAGACTAGCAGTTTCTTTTTTTTCACTATCTTAGAAAAAAAAGTACACTTGTATTATACAAGATGTGGTTATAGGCTAAGAAACTTAAATACCATTTGATGTTTATATTTACGCCCAAAACCTCGCGAATATAATTTTCACCAGGAAATGTTTGCGTAATTTTCCTACTATTTGCAACATTTTCGAGGTTCACGAGATTATAAATCTGTTGTATTTTTTCACTATTTCAGTAAAACATTATAATTGTATTAGAGAAAGATGTTATACTGGTTATAGGAACTTTGAAATAAAAATAATGTCACGATACTGATGTGGATATTTTACATTACGACCGAATATTTGCGAGAACTAATCTGGTCAGGAAGCGTTAACGCCATTTTACGTGTTAGACTTGAACAACTTATGAAGTTTATATCGCAAATTGTTGCTAATTTAATGCACACCATGGATATTGCATTGATTCTCTAAAAATTAGCTGTTATTCTAGTAAATCGTATTCACTGTTACGTCAGATGACTCAAATTACGATGATACTCCAATTTCACACCAAGGTAGGCTTCACCTGTGTTCAGGTTACCGATAGGTTTACTATATAAATATTATAATTTGCTTTTGTGTTGTTTGTAATAGATATGTGCAAGAAATAATAGCTCTATACTTAAAAAATATTTTATGTTGATAGTATTAAGATTATTTATAAATTCGATATAGCCATCATAGGAATTGTGTGTTTTGAAACGTACCACATGGGTAAATAGTGATCAGCTGTTTTCTGTTTACATTTTCTGTGAAGTATAATTTCATGACAATATGCACTTTATTCCTTTCTTGCAGTAAATGTAAGTATAATTTCAAACAGTATTTGACTGTGCTGTGTTATATTAGAATTGGTCTCGTAAATAATTGGTTTTCTATCATGTTCAAAACTGTTTTCTTTATATTATGTTCGCATGTGTTATGGTATATTTTGTTTCTGTTTATTGACAGGTTCAATGTGATCTTGAGCTCTTTTTATCTTGCACTGACAGACTGTGTAAAGTGAGGTTGCTTGTAACATATATTAAAGCGAAATATAAAAGAAATTATATCAGCCTGATCAGAATATTGCTATGAATGAAAGAATGGCTAGAAATAAGGGAATATATCCATTTAGGCAGTACTTGTTTTATAAGTTGTAAAAGGTGAAATTGATTTCCAACTCTTATTACTGCTGATTGTTGCCGGCACATGTTCTTGATGATTCTTAAATTCTTTCTATCCATTTTCCAATTCTCGAGCATGTGCACAGCTTTAATATGTTTCATTTTATTAAATGCATTGTGTGTAGTCTCTAAAACAGATTTGAAGAACTGGTTTTACCTTTAAAGACCTCTCAATCAGAGTTCTCAATGTAGATATGACATTGTGGTCACATTTGCCTTTTACGAGGACACGGTGTTCTGCATTTATTTCTGTTATTATTATGTTTCTCACTTTATAGATATCAACCGACCATCGGTGTAACGTAAAACCCTATATAGTGGGATTGGAGAACATGGTATCGCCTTCTAATGTCACCCACATATCATCAACATATCATATTTGTCATTCACAACATGATAT
>CM067305.1:60813385-60924916 GCA_034231615.1 Meghimatium bilineatum | reverse complement strand
CCTGGATTGCATCATAATTATTGCAGAATTTTCCCGTCGGTGTTCTGATTGTATCTCTAGGCTTGTGTGGATATTCTATATATACACCTGCACCTCCATTCCTCACAACATTCTGTGCTGGCCCATCTGTGTACACTCTGACCCATATATCTTGTGGCTATTCCTCATCCAGGAAATTGAGGGTGACTGTCATTTGCTGCACACTGTTCTGTTCGTCCTCGCTTAGTATTCCTTTCACATGGGTCTGAATGTGTATTGGCATTCCATGGCTTTCACTCCACGGGGTTTGTTCTGGTACAGACCTTAAGTGGCTATCATCTTCAGGTAGGTCTGTAAGTTGTCTACGGAGTCGTATAACTTGATGGATGAAGCTGCTCCTTTTCAGTCGCCCCATTGCTACAGTTTGGAATCTTTCCTTCATTGGATGACTTGGCATACACTGTAACTTTTCTGCTTGAATTAGTACTTTTGTGTATTTGCGTTCGCCAAATGTTTGCATTCTTCCCATTTTCTGCATCTCTGCTATGGGTTTTGATTTCATTGCTCCCAAAAATATTCTAAGTGCCTGGTTTTGCACTTTATCTAGATCCTGTAATGTGGTGTAGGACACCACGCAGCTGAACGATATTCCAGGTGTGGTCTTATGCCTTGCTGGTAAACTTTACTAAGTTTCTTAGTGGTTCCACTTAGTTTTCTCATGATAGCTAACTTCGTCCTGACTTTTGTTGTTGCTTTGTTTATGTGCTGCTTCCATGTCAGCTTATCATCAAAAGTAACTCCGAAATATGTGGGTTGTTTGTCTTCTTTCAAGAGCTCTCCATATATCTTGATATGACCAGCTTTTTGTTTTGGTAAGAGAGTAAAGAGTGTAGTGCTGCACTTATCTGTGTTAATGCTGACGCACCATCTATTTGCCCATAAGTTTAGGGCATCGATAGCTCTTTGTATTTGTTTAATGGCCACTGTTGCATTTTCTTCCGTGCACCAGATCACCATGGCGTCAGCATACATTGCCACTTTGATCCCGTGTGGTAGTTCAGCAACAAGGTCACTGATGTAAACGACGAAAAGTGTGGGTGACAGGACTCCTCCTTGGGGGACTCCATGGCGCAGTAAAACGTTCTTGCTCTTGCGATCATCTAATTGTACCTTGGCTCTTCTATTATGCAGGTATTCTTTTACCCATTTTACATTCTTGAGCTAACCCTGCAACTTCGCAATTTCTTTAAGATCCCATTTTTCCAGACCTTATCAAATACTTTCCTGAGGTCCATCTATGCTGCTATAGTCCGTTCAGATTCGTTTGCCGAGATGTTATGATTTATAATTCAAAAAGTTCTTGATGATTTCACATGAATTTTGGCATACGTTGTTAAAATGTCCATGTCGCGAAAACATATGTGTTACTTGATGTCTAGCTGTAACGGTTATTTGAAAGCGGCGAATTCTTTTGATGTTTGCCCATGTAAATATTATTTCGACCATAAACAAAATATTTTACAGTAATCTAGTGCAATGATGACCCATAGGCGTGTCCACAAAATTTTACATGGTGGCAGGTGTAAAAAAAATTTAAAATATATCTTTTGTTCGTAGAGTCAATTTGATATTGTTCCATGCTCTTGGTGTGAGTTTCACAAATGTTGTCGCTGCCTTTGAAATAAGTACATATATTTCTTCATGTAAGGAAATTTTGTCTGTAATAGTTGATCCAAGATATCTGAACTTCTGTATTGAATCAAGCGGGCTAATTTTTATAAGTAATGGTTGATGGTTTGCTTATAACATTTTTTTGAATTGCTTGGGTGGTATTGAGCAATGAAATGTTTTACAAATCAACTTGTAAATTTTGCAAATCAAACTTTTTTTAGTGTAGACTTAATCAGAGTAATGATCATTCATAAACAGACGAGTCAAATAGGTCGATTACTGTTTTCGGCTGAACAAACAACAAACCTTCCTTTTTCCAATATTCCTCTTCTTGGCGTAACACATGATCCTCACATTTCACCCAGTAGTCTTTATGTATATTTGATAGAGCCTGATTTGTAAGTGTCTCAATATCACATAATTTGAAAGTTGTATTTGTAGATGCTACGTGTCCTTTAACTTTTGCCCAAATTAGCTCTATAGGATTTAAGTGTGCATGATATGGAGGTAGTCTCAAACATCTATGACCATGTTCTTCAATTAACTTGTCTATTTTAAATATCTTTGTTCGTTGTGTCTGTTTTAGAAGGTTAAGCAATTCGGGTTTCAAGTACCTGTCGGTAACTGGTATGTGTTCTTTTATGAGCCACGTTTTGATTGCATCTTTTGTACTTGATGATGTTGGGATTCTATCTTCTACGTTCACTACGCTATGGTATGAAGCATTGTCCATTATCAGACAAGAAGGTCTATCTAATATTGGAAGAATACTTTTTTCGATCCAGTCTTCGAATATGTGCCCATTCATTTCGGAGTGGTAGTCTCTATTGTCAATGGATTTTGAAATGAAAATTAGATGAGCATTCTGCAACAACCCATTATGTCTGCTCAGTGGCGTAGCGTGGGTCAATGGCGCCCGGGGCGGAATCATAATCTGCCGCCCTTGTGGCATTAAAAATTATGTCAAGAGATTGTAAAAGACTGGACGAAAATATTTATTTGAAAACATAATAGGTACATAAACAAAAATACATTATCATTTAACTTTTCGAGTCTTATGGGAGGCAAAATTTAATTCTGTCCGTGATACTTTGTTCTATTGACAAAATGGCTAAATTACTTAATCTTGTGCAGCTCATGGTAGACCTTAAGTAATATTGTTTATTAACTTTAACTTTGAGAAGCTTCGTTCACATGCTGATAGCTATTGTTAAAAATATGCTAAGCATTATCACGATATTCGGCTCGGTAATACGATAGTTTCATTGCTGAATAAACTCCAGAAGCTCGAATAAGTTTGTTGTGGTCTTTTGCATCAGCTACAGAGACAACATTGCGCAATCTCTCTCTTTAGATTTCAAACTCTTTCACATCGATGTCACTGGGCTCTTCGAATTCACACTTGTATTCTGGGTTTAACGAGTTGCTTGGTGTCAAGAAAGTTTCTATTTATTTAACATCAAGCTCATGCAGTTGCTGAAACTTGGTCTTATATTATAACTAACCCTACCGTGTACACAAAAATAGAATAGTATTAAGACACATTATCATAGTAGACACACATATATAATATATAAATCACATCTACTCACATAGTCGACACACGTGGGTGCAAGTTTTGTTTGAATGAGACTTCTATTTAGGTCTATATGTGAACAATAAATGATTGTCCTCCAACTGAAACTTCCATAAAGGGGACTCTCAGTTCAGTTGGGAGGTAACAATTATTTCTTTTGTGTAATTTCTTGTATGAGGACAATTCCTTTCTGGTTCTCACAGGTGATCTATACGGGGGGGGGGGGGGGGGGGGCGTTTCAGACACGACATATTTATTACCCAGTGGCTGGTTTAAATTACCTTTGTCCAGACTTTGAAAATTGGGATCTCCAATTCACAATGAAAACACCCAAATGGGATCCTGTAAGAACAAAAGCTGTACAGATGATATCTTTACACTTAGACCAGGGACAGAAAGAGCCATAGAAAACAACATAGAATTATACATCACATTTGTCAACAAAAGAAGGCCTTCGACAGAGTGGACAGACAACAACTATGGAAACACTATCAATATACGGAGTACCAGAACATTTAATCAACATATGCAAGGGCATTTATGCTAATAGCCAATGTGCAGTAAGAACAAATGCAGGTGTGTCCAATAAGTTCCAAATCCAATCAGGAGTTCGTCAAAGGTGTGTTCTATCTCCTCTACTTTTTATAATATATATCGACCACATCTATAAACTAACAAGTACCATCGAAGAAGATAACATGGAAGACAAATTGAACGAACTACTCTTTGCATAGGTCCAAGTACTAATAGCAATATCAGAAGAACAATTGCAAGAACATATGAACAGACTCGACACAATATGCAAAATATTGTACATGAAGATTAAAATTGATAAGACCGAAATAATGCCAATAGCTAAGAAAGAAAGAAATGTCACTTCGTCCAACGATAATAAACACCTCAAACAAGTTAAGTAGTTCACTTACTTAGGAAGCATTATAATGAGTGAAGGGAAAAACAGTAAATAGATATAAAATAGAACCAGCAAAACATACCAGATCTTAGGACAGATGACATATATTTTTAAGAACAAAATTGTAAACATAGACACTAAAGTTGCATTATACAAGACCATTATTATCCCATCACTGTGCTACCAGTGTCAAACCTGGACAATTACAGCACATGACAAAAGAAAAATAGTAACAGTGAAAATGATAAATGTCTACGAAGAATACTCGGAGTGTCATTAAGATATAGAATTAGAAACGATAACATCAGACATATAACCAAAACAATACCAGTATTGGAACACATCAAAAGACAATAGATAAAGTGGTTTTCACACGCTTCCAGACTACCAACAGACAGGATGTCACAAATGGCAATGACAAATAGACATAACGGCTTTAAAGCCAGAGACAGACCATGTAAAAGATGGATCACAGAAATCAAAGAAGACACAGGAACAAGTTTACACACATCACACAAGAATGCCATCTCCAGAGAACTCGTTTACCCCTGACGCTGCAAGACAAACAAGAGATACAACGTATATATAGATAACTATGATATAACTCACAATGAAGACCTTACTTGAAGGTAAAGTCAAAGGGAAGCGAGCAATGGGTTGGCAGATATACAAGTGGGAGGGTAACATCCCAAGATGAACAGGGTACAGTCTAGCAGAGTGCACAACCAAAACAGGAGACAGGAAATGTTGGAGGTCTGTTGCATCCAACCTTCGTTGAAGAGACAGCATCTGATGATGATGATGTCTACCTGTGGAATTTCTAGTTTCTCCTGAATGACCAACAATGACAATTAAAAGGTCTCTCTTCTCTCCCTTTAAGCGCTCTAATTGCAATTGCATGGTCAGTGAGCGTCACAGCGGGCACGCCCCTTTATGGTTTATTGAGATCTTGCAGAAAACTAAAAGGTCAGAAAGTATCAGGTTGCGATCCGACATGGAACGTTATAAGAAAACCTGTCTCTCCCACAAAAATACATAAAAAACCGTGGATGTCGATGTACTCCCATACAGCCGTACATCTTGGGAAAAACAATACAATATTAGGCGATTTGGGCTGGGAGTGAGATGATTCACAAAATGTACCATCAGTCTATCACAACAAACATTGAACATATTACGTGTAAAACCATCTGTTTACATCTTACTTTGGCAGGGGCGGTTATACTCATCCCTTTGTTTAAAAAAAAAGAATCTTTTTAGGATTTCCTCAGACGCAATAAGCACATCTGGTTTTTGTATTATCTAGGGTTGTATAATTTTTCGCATGTTCTATTTGTCTATTTGCAAACTTATATGCTTCTAGTGGAATGCTGCTATATATTTATGTTCAGAGTTAGCTTAATTATCCAGTTTTGTTTCTCATATAACATAATATGTGTACATTTTGCAGCATATACATTATTTTTTATATAAACTTAAATAACACCATAAACACAAACCAACTGCACTTTTCCGGGTTCATTTTATTGTTTCATATTTTGAATACTATTATTGGGAAAGGTTATTTTGTTATAGTTGTCATTGTCAAGTAAGGAATTGTTAATTTAGTAGCTGGATATTTAATTTTTGAAAATTTGCCGCCCTAGCGATGATGCCGCCCGGGGCGGTCTGCACCTCCGCCCCCCTCGCTACGCCACTGTGTCTGCTACCAGCATGTGCAACTATCAAACGTTGCCCTTTACTACTTGGTACTGATCTTTTAATACTTCCATCTGCTAACTGCCATTCCTTTTCATTTGTATGATGAGCGTTGATCCAAGTTTCATCTAAATACACAATATCATAACCATTCTCGCGCATTCCCTTCACTTCACGTAAATACTTGCTTCTAAGAGCTACCAGATGTGGCTTTTCACAAATAATGTTTTTTCCACCAGCATACTTTCTAAAGGTGAAGCCTGCATTTCTTACAGTTTTCCATAATAAAGTTTTTGATATTTCAATGTCGTTATTAGTTTTCAGCCAAATCTTCAACTTTCTAAGTGTCACTTCTTCGTTTTTATCAAACATTCTACATATTTCTCTTTTTACTAGGTCCTTATCGAAACTGTCTATCTTTTCTTTCCTTCCTTGCTTTCGTGAATTTGTTGGCAATAAATATCCGCTTGCTTCCACTATTCGATCAAATGAACGTTTACACAAACCTAAAATATGCATTGTTCTCTTCTCAGGATTTGATAAAGAACAATAAAGATGTCCCTTTTTACGCTCTCTGCAGAAGTATTGATAAATCTTTATAGCAATGTTATGCTCAGTAAAATATTTCGCTTTCAGATTCATTCTCACATAGACTTGCAGAAGGTAATATGCTTAGTGCCGCCTACTTTCTGTAAATATTGAGACGTGCCTCTGACTTGTGACTTGAAATCGAGTCAATAGCCGTTTTTGATTTCACATAATTCTAAGTTCAGGAAAAATAATATTTGGTGCTAAACGGGAATTTCCATATGTAACATTGCTTTATACAAATGTACAGTGGAAACAACTACTTTTAGAACGGTGCACATTCTACCGTGAGGGTCATGCCTTTATATTTAATAATCAGCTGTGAGATGTAAGCATCTACATAATCCAGCGGTTGTTTATAATTTAGATTAACTTTTTTTTAATATAGGTTAAATAAGGTATCTTTGATACTGGATCACATTTCTTTGATAAAAAAATATTTCTATAGCGACATTATTATTCTAAACCTAACTTCAAATGATCAATCCTAATGAACAATACGTTTTTGATAAAAATAATTTAAAATCTCGGCAAACGAATCTGAACGGACTATAGTACCAGTTTCTTTTCTTGGAAGGCATCCTAAATCTCTTGGTAGAGGTAAGTTGCCTGATCGTCAGTAGAGTAGCACTGTCTGAAGCCTGCTTGCTGTGATACCAGAAGGTTTTCACTTTCAAGGTACCACTGCATCCTAAGATTGATAATGCGTTCCATTGTTTTACATAGACAGCTTGTGAGGATGATGGGCCTGTAGTTGGAGACTGTGTTGCCATCTTTTCCTGATTTGAGGAGTGGTATCATTATTGCTTCTCTCCACGCCCGTGGTACATTACCTGTGGACCAGCTTGTGTTAAAGATCTGCAGTAGCTTTGCTCTTGCTGCAATTCCCAGGTTTCTAAACATTTCATTGGACACTCCATCAGCTCCAGGGGACTTTTTAATTTTTAATTTGGATATTGCATGCTCCAGTTCTCTCATTGTGATTGTTGCCTACATGACTTCAGGTATAAGTTCGCCTTGTCCAATGTTTTGCTGGTTCTCTCGAACCTCCTGTTGTTTGTCTTGGCTGACTTTGTCGTTAATGTCTTATGCAAAGGAATTTGCAAAGTAATCAGCTGCATGTTTACTTGTTAAAATGTTTTTATCTTCATAAAGTGCGATCCAGTTATTTCTCCCTGTACCTTCATCATTTAGTTGTTTTACAAGTTTCCATAATTTCCTAGAATCTCTTTCTAGGTTCAACGACTCTGTTTTTTCTTTCCAGCTGCTCCGTCTGGCTTGTAACGTGGCTCTTTGAAATTTAGCCTTTGTTTGCTGATATTTGTTGTGATATTTGATACTTGGCTAGGTCTGTTCTCAGCCTGCTGTCTAGATGTTTCCATCTCATTTTGCAGCTTTTCCAGTTCATCGTTCCAGTAGGGTTTGTAGTTTTTGCATGCCCCCCTAGGTATGGTTTTACTAGCAGCATGTAGTATACATCTATTAAATTCACTCACTGCTCTATTGATGTCTTTGTCCAAGTTCATGTCCTTAGGTAGAACACTTGTTAAATGCTGGTACATTTTCGAGTCTACCCATTTATAGTTCCACCTAGAAAGCGTGCTGCTGTCCTTGGTAAATTCATTGTGGTTTTCCAGAAATACTGGTCTGTGGTCACTACCTTTAAGCTGCTTTCCAACGACACGTGTGATGTTCCATTCCAAGCCTGGTGAGTGGAATGCCAGGTATGGTGTAGAGGTGGTGTGTCATGCTCTCGAGTAGAAGGTTGGTGAGTCTGCTGGCTGGTTAATAAGGATGAGATTATTTTCATCCTGCCAGCTCTCAAGTTCCTTACCTCTCTTGTCGATATGATCGTAGCCACAGCTCTAAGAGTGGTTGTTGAAGTCACCACACACCATAAGTCTCTCTTTGTCTGGAATTGTGTCTAGTGCCAATGGTTTATCATTTGGGCAGTAGTAGTTCAGGAGATGGAATTCTGCACTGTCTGTTTTTAGGTGAAGCATCTGGTATTCTGCCCCTTCCATATATACTTCCAGCTGACATGCGCTGATATTGTTTTTAACAAGTGTCAGAATTCCACCCTTTCGTCTGTCCTTTCTGTCAGACCAGTAGCACTGGTAGCCTCTGATTGTGAAGGATATGTCCCTGCTGAGGTGTGTTTCTTGGATACAGCATATGCTAACTTGGTCTTCAATGAGGACATTTTCAAGTTCTAATATTTTGCTGTATCCACCTCTTTTACTGTTGACACCCTCAGCATTCCAGTGCATTCTTTTTATTGGTCGTTTGTTTGTTTGGCTAGTAGCTCTATTCCTTTGCCTCCTGGCTCCTCGATGCAATTGAGAAGGACTTCCAGTAACTGAGGTTGGGCCATTTCGAGGTATAGGGCCCGGCACCGTCCCTGCCTGAACGTCCGCCACAGGGCAGGCACCATAACTATTTATAGATGTAGACATGTTTCCATTGTGTTTTGTGCGTGGCATCCTGATTATCTGTGCGCCTTTTGGCTGGATGCCTCCGTCTTCAGCACTCTGCTTATTTGGGCAGCACTATGGTCCTGCTCGAGTGGGACTACCCGACCAGTCTTAGTTTCCAGCCTCTGATGGCTGGACTAAGCCCCATCACCTCTGCACAGTGCTGGTGTCGATGGGGTTTGAGACTCCAAATCTTGATGCTGCAGCCCATGTAGCTAGGGAGCATATCCTTTTTTTTATGACAGCGCAAACCTAGTCTAACTCGACTGTCATTGTTGCCCAACACGACGCATGCAGAGAGCACTGGGCTCAGTATCCAACATGTCACAGGGGAATGATTGTCCGTCATACACGAGATTGTTTTCCTAAATGCGATAATACATGTCCGAATGAGCCTCAATATGTATATATAATTTATTTTCGTGATAAACACGGACTAGGAATAACACAAATTGTGTGAACTAGGGAAATAATCAGCTTGTCTGGTCACATATACCGCATCTGAGTAGACCATTTATTCAATATGCATTACATTAAACCGAAAGATGAAGTATTATGGGTATAAAAGAAAGCTCCGAGAAACTTACTACACAAAGGAAGTAAAAGTATGTTTCTCGCAATTACAGGGTTATTGACGACAACAGTAACGGCTTTTTTCAGAGTAGGACTACTATTTAACTGGTTGTCTTTGTAAGAGATAAATAGTTAATAAAAGCCACTGTTATGGCTCATTTTTTATGGGCTCATTTCATTGGGCTTCGGATACTGTACATACTGTATACTCCCCCCCCCCCGTATTAAGCAGAAATATGTTACGTGTTAGATATAGAGAAATATCACATATCAGTTCTTTGGTGTGTGGCATCTGGTCTAAGCTAATGAGAATGGAAAGTAATTGATGAAACTATAATGGTCACGTCTGAATAAACAGTTGCACAAACGATTCAATCGACAATATTCTTCACCAACATGAAGCCGATATTTGTGCTAACAGGTAACCTATTTTTCACTGAAATATTATAATGGATACACATGTTACAGACGAAGTATGCGCATCTCCATTAGAGGGAGAAATATAATATACAATCAAGAAATATAATTTAGATGTTTACAAGAAAAATTACGTCCAATAGGGAAATGAAAGAGATCATGATTTTAACGATATTGTCTTTATCAACAACAATACGAGAGGTGGCACTAACAAGTGGAATAAGAAGATGATGGCAATGTAAATCATTGAAGGAAAATATGACATATCAGGAATGTTAATAACCCATACGCATCGCTGAATCAATGGGGAAAATGTTTGCAACCGTATCTAATGGATTACCCACACGATACTGATGGTTATGTATATATATATACATACATACATATAGATAATGCATATATTCACCATTAACAATAATTGCTTTATGAACTACGGTTTTTCGTTCAAGCGTCACACCCCATTCTGGCCCTCGATAATCAATTGATGTTCTACAACATGATCCGGCATCATAATCTGGATCAACACCACCATCCACACAATTTTGTGGACCACATTTTACTCTATTCAATTCGTAATAGCTCGTTTGCCATGTCTGCTGCTTCAAGATGACATTGATACCTGGAAAGAGATAAATAAACATCAGCTGTATGTGTTATTGTTAACATACGAAAAATAAAATTACGACTGCCAAATGTTCTAAAAAGATAATGGCCAGAAAAGTCGGGTTTTTTTTCATCTAAAGATAGAATATATCATACCAGAAACTGAGGGAAGTTATAGGCAATGCAAAATGGATTATGATAATTCTTTCTTGTTTTGCATTGATAATATATATATATATATATATATATATATATATATACATATGGGATTACATGCAAATCAGGAGGCGGCTGCTGTTGTGATTCCCATAGGTGATGCGTATAACAAAGTTGACATTATAACTCCGCTGAGAGCATTTCTGTATTGTAGTATCGATCTATAGATAGTAGCTTAGTTGGTGGAGGTAACTGTCTCACTGTAGTGGGAACACATATATCAATCCTTACATTAATATGTCAGGGATTATTACAAGATTATCACTTGTATTATTCACTCTTTGGACATGAACAATGGCGGAAATACAACAAAATGGGCGGTGTTTTGCTGACAACATACTAGCATAACAGATGAGATCAGACAGACAGGAACTATCTAAGACATACAAATTACATTATAATACATATCATGCAGGTTTACTGAATCATGTGCCCAGTTGAATCCTGAGAAAGCATGCATGATGATGTCCTCACTGAAGAACTCCGAAGTCAAGAATTATCTACATGCCGTTAATGTTGATGGACACAGAAGTAAGTATCGCGACATACTGTTCTATCTCGGATTAACTTTGACTCCAATCGTTCATACATCCAGCATGTTGACATGACGATACAGCGCTGCAAGAAATATCTGGATGTTCTTACAACTGTGTCAGATGGGCGCTTCGAGAAGAGCGTGGTGGTATTCATTTATTAAACATGTAGTTATGTCGATTATAGATTGTAAATTGTGTAATCTCATGTTGTCGGATGCATACTTTGTCTGATACAAACTGAAGGCCTGCGTTTACAATTTCGTTCGGCTCGGGATACTTTAAAAGTACAATAAGACTCGTATAATCTTCGGAACCACATGATACTTCCACGATAAAAATAGTGTAGTTTTCGCAAATACTCGGGATACTCACATAATAAAATGAGACATGTATTGTCCTCGGCTACTTTCGGGATACTCCAATAGTATACAAAACGCATGCAATATTCGACTAAATTTGGAATACTAGCAAAGTTAAATAAGACACGTATAGTCTTCGGCACCATTCGAGATACCCCGATGTTGAAATTTAGGATAGTTTTTGACTGCAATTTGGATACTCCGATCGTAAAAGCATTCTTGGTTAGTCTTCGGCTACACTCAAGATACTCGCATAGTAAAATGAGATATACGTTCTGACAAATGTTACTACGCGTCTCTTGCATGCTCTCAAACACTCATGGTTGTATATACATGTCACAGCAGACCAAATATATCCGTTACTGGCAATTACTAATGATCCCAGAGATAAGAAAATTAATCAGGTCATGTCGATGATTGTTCATCCATAAAGAGTAATACATAGGGTGATGACTGTTTCAAAGTTGTCACATTGAGAAGAATTTCGTAAGGATGGTACATTTATGTAAAGGCAATATTAGACTTAGCAGCAGCACTGCAAGAACAACAAGAAGTAAATGGGTTACTAGAAACTATAAATATAAAAAAAAATAAAGAAAAAAAATAAAACAAAGAACAAATACAATTGTCGACGTGTCGGTCCATTTGGGACCTTTGTCAAGACAACAAAAGCAAGCTACACGGAAGACGGTGTGATTAGTACAGGAGTAAAACAAGGATGTGTATTGTCTCCACTACTTTTATTACATACATGGACCATATAAACGAACAGCTAATTCAAATGAAACAAATAAACACTGCTACTTGCGTGTGACCATGTATTATTCCACAACAATATAAACAACCTCCAGGACGACCTAAACATCATAGACACAACAGGCAAGCAATTTCAAATGAAAATCAACATAGACAAAACAGAAGTAATTAATTTAGCAAGAGAAAATGAGAACATCATCATCCAGATAAACAAAAAACAACTAAATCAAGTAGATGGATTCAAATACCATGGAAACACATTGAGATATGACAACAAGAAAGAAGCAGAATTAGATGCATGGTGTATTAATACCTGTTAGGTCATCGGTCTATTAACACCTTTACCATAAAACCAATGTCATATTGTTAGTGTCAAAATTGGACATTGGATTCTAGAACAATTAATAAGAGTAACACAACTGAAATGAATTGTTTAAGGCGTATGATTGGAGTTTACTTAAGAGACAAAATCAGAAAAGAAGAAGAAAACAATTATGGATCACGTCAAAATTATAATACTTTCAGAAACAAGACGTTAAATGGTTAAGTTACATAACCAGACAGAAAGAACACAGTATTATTCAAGAAACCAATTAAGAAACGATACGAAAGCATTAGACCTATTGGACGCCCTAATAAAAGGTGAATAGATAGTGAATTAGAAACACTTGGAAATATAACATCAGAAGAGGCAAATACAAGAGCTAAAAACTGTGCACTCACTCTCATCTTAACTCCGGAAGGTACATGAGGACAGGAAGAAGAAGAGAATATTATACTTGACAGAGTATCCAGAGATTGGTGTATTAATTGATATTCCATAATACCACAGACGGGCATGGTATATTCTTCAGGGATGGATCATCATTTTGTGCTGTGCAGTCTGGATGTCGCTTTGTAGCAATGGTTGGTGGTACGTACTACCGTCGCTGAACACATTTTTGGGAAATGCAGAGCAACGACATCCATCATGAGAATAGATGTTGAAACTAGTACAGCCTCCATTAAATGGCTCGTTCAGATTTCATTTGACTTTATCTAACATCAGATATTAATGCTGCTTGGTAAACTATGAGTATTGCGGTAGTCGTTATTCCCCTTTCATCTCATACATTTACATTAGATATGTTTTTAGGAATTACAATATTAATGTTCTGAATCTGCCAACATTTTATGAACATATATTAAATGTATCTGCACATGTGTATACTCCTCCAGTGTGTATCTGCACATGTGTATACTCCTCCAGTGTGTATCTGCACATGTGTATACTCATCCAGTGTGTATCTGCACATGTGTATACTCCTCCAGTGTGTATCTGCACATGTGTATACTCCTCCAGTGGGTATCTACACATGTGCATACTCCTCATGTGTATCTGCACATGTGTATACTCCTCCAGTGTGTATCTGTACATGTGTATACTCTTCCAATGTCTATCTGCACATGTGTATACTCCTCCAGTGTGTATCTGCACATGTGTATACTCTTCCAATGTGTATCTGCACATGTGTATACTCCTCCAATGTGTATCTGCACATGTGTATACTCCTCCAGTGTGTATCTGCACATGTGTATACTCTTCCAATGTGTATCTGCACATGTGTATACTCCTCCAATGTGTATCTGCACATGTGTATACTCCTCCAATGTGTATCTGCACATGTGTATACTCCTCCAATGTGTATCTGCACATGTGTATACTCCTCCAATGTGTATCTGCACATGTGTATACTCCTCCAATGTGTATCTGCACATGTGTATACTCCTCCAGTGTGTATCTGCACATGTGTATACTCTTCCAATGTGTATCTGCACATGTGTATACTCCTCCAATGTGTATCTGCACATGTGTATACTCCTCCAATGTGTATCTGCACATGTGTATACTCCTCCAATGTGTATCTGCACATGTGTATACTCCTCCAATGTGTATCTGCACATGTGTATACTCCTCCAATGTGTATCTGCACATGTGTATACTCCTCCAGTGTGTATGTCACCTAGTAACGAGTATATCCATGTGCTTCTATACTAATGACATATTTGTGGAAACACAAATTGATGAACGTGTGTTACATACATGTTATGTTATTCAGTTATAGGTGTATGATGTTACGACAATTGCTTATACGTCACTTATGTGACCTACATCTCTGTGAACAAGCGGAAAGAAATGTCCGTGGACAAGAATCAACAAATCTCCATGAACAAGCGGCAACAAATCTACATGAACAAGCGAAAACAAATGTCAGTGAACCAGCGACTCAAATGTTAGTGGACAAGGTGAAACAAATGCCCGTGAGCAAGCTAAAAAAATGTCCGTGAGCAAGCGACAAAAAATGTCAGTGAACAAGCAGTAACAAATGTATGTGAACATGCAGAAACACATGTTCGTGAACAAGCGGCAACAAATGTCCGTGAACAAGCGGCAACAGATCTACATGAACAAGCGAAAACAAACGTCAGTGAACCAGCGAAGCAAATGACCGCGAACAATCTGAAACATATGTCCGTGAGCAAGCGACAAAAAATGCCAGTGAACAAGCAATAACAAATGTATGTGAACAAGCGGGAACACGTGTTCGTGAACAAGCCGAAACAAATGTACGTGAACAAGAGGCAACAACAGTCTGTGAACAAGCGGGAATACATGTTCGTGAACAAGCGGAAACAAATGGTCACGAACAAGCGGCAACAAATATCCGTGAACAAGCGGAAACAAATGGCCACGAACAAGCGGTAACAAATATCCGTGAACAAGCGGCAACAAATATCCGTGAAAAAGCGGAAACAAATGTCTGTGAACAAGCGGCAACAAATATCCGTGAACAAGCGGAAACAAATGGCCACGAACAAACGGCAACAAATATCCGTGAACAAGCGGCAACAAATATCCGTGAACAAGCGGAAAAAAATGCACGTGAACAAGTGGTAACACGTGTCCGTGAAAAAGCGGAAACAAATGTCCCTGAACTAGTGGAAATATCTCCATGAACAATCCTGGGATGTATCATCACTTTATGTAATGGTTGATCTATCCTTGTATTTATTACGTTTTTAAACTTATCGTCAGATGTGTATGTGGTATATGTAATGTTTATGCGGTTTGTACATATATTATGCACCATCATCATCGAGTGCCGTCTTTGCAACGAAGGTTGGCTGCAACATATCTTCAACAACCCCTGTCTCTTGTTTTGGTCCTGCACTCTGCAATACTCTAACATGTCCATCTTGTGATGTTACTATCCCACTTGTATTTTAGTCTACCTCTTACACGATTCCCTTTGACTTTACCCGGTCGTCAATAAGCTGTCTTTGAATGTGTCCAACATATTTTATTTGCCTGATCTTTATTTATCCTAAAATTCTTTCTTCACATTAAGTGTTTTATCATATCTACATTTGTTTTCTTCTCTTCCCATGATGTTCTCCATTTTCTTCCATATACACACATCTACAAAGGCATCACTTGTCTTCTAATTGTTTATTTAGTGCACATGTTTCTGATCCATATATTAATATAGAATAGATGTATCATTTTTTAATGGTTTTTTTTTTTTAAATGTGTTCAGATTGGTCTTATAGTCAAGGGAAGTACATTTGACCATTCCTATTCTTCTTTTTCATATATGTCGTCATTTGTGATTATGTGTCCACTATATTTATAATGTTTTACTAATTGTAGTTTCTCTCCATGTATGTTTATATTTAGTTCTTGTTCTCCTGTGTCCTTGCTGAGTTTCGTGGTTTCTTTTTTTTTAAATGTTCAATTAATACACATTCAATACTTGATTTATTGATTTGATCTATTAGTCGTTGTAATTCAAGTTCACGTTCTGCTAAAAGAGAACGTTGTGTAAATATCTCATCGTGCTTATTATTTCCCTATTGATCTTGAGTCCTGGCATGCCTTCTATATTTTTTGAAGATATTCTCTGTGTAGATATGAAATAGGCATGGTGATAAAATGCAGCCTTTTCTTACCCCTCTTCTTATTTCTATGTGTCGTGAGTTGCTGTTGTCACACCATGTTGATGTAGTCGGTTCCCAGTACATATTGGACTTCTATATAGTTATATTGGACAGTACATCCCAGTACCTTTTGGACTTCTATATAGTTATCTAGAACTAGTCGGATGCTAAGTATAGCTTCTCTGGTTCCTTTTTTTTTCTAAAACCGAATTTTTCTTTACCGACCTATGTATCTATCTTGTTTTTGAATTCTTTCATGCATTATCTTGTAGAGTATTTTAGTTAAATGACTCATTAGACGTATTGTTATATATTATATACAGTCCACATTCCTGGTCTTCTTAGGTAATGGTATGAATATTGATGATGTTATGTCTTTAGGTATGTGACCTGTTTCATATGTGTCATTGCAAAGTTATGTGATAATATCCACACCAAATTAATTTAGAATTGTTATTATGTCAGTTGTTATGTTGTCGGAGTCTGCAGCCTTTCCACATTTTCATGACTTTATTGCATATTCTACTTCTGTTTTCAGTATTTCTGCTCCATTATTGGTGTGTATTGTTGGTTTTTTGTTCCGTTGGTGGTCAAACAGTTCTGTCATACAATCTGCCTATCTTGTAAGTTCTTCTATTTTATACAATATTATTTTTTTCATTTTTATCTTTAATTTCTATCTTTAATATTTATCTTTAATTTAAACTTTAATTTCATATCTTTAATTTATTTATTCTGATTTATATGATTTTTCTTATTTGTGATCAGCCTATCTCCTTGTGCATTACTTCTCTACTATGTTGTATGGACATCTCTAATTCACTTCATTTTGTTTCTAGCCATTGTTTTTTTCGCGAAAACATGTTACGTTTCTCATTGCCTATAATCTATAATACATAGTATTTTAGGGTATTTTTCTCTGTCTTCTCTCTGACATTTTCTCTAATAAGTCATCTGTCATCCTTGTTTGTTTCTTCTTGTCTTTTTTTATTGATACATTTTCATTTGATATTTGAATACTTTTCCTTATGATGTCCCATTTGTTGCCATTTTCTCTACTGGATTTCTCTTCTGTGTTATAGTTTAAATGTTTTCCATGCATGCTATCATTAGACGTTCATATCTATTCCTTACATCTACAAGAAATGGTTGTTGTATGTATGTTATTTGGTTGAGCGATGATGAGTCTATTTGTGGATCTTGAACTCTCCTATGTTCTGTCGTTTTAAGTTTGAAATGTATTGACATGGTAATCTCCAAAATGTATAAAATTACAATTTTCATTTCTTGTGTACCCTACATCTTTCCATAGTGCCTCTGCTATTCATAGAATATCTACATGTAATGCTTCTGCATCCAATATTATGTTTTCCAGCTTCCCTGACTGGTGTAGTGCTCTAAAATTTTATATACATATTATATTATGTTGCTTCCTAAATTTTAGATGTTGTTGATTCAGTGCTTGGTTTTGGAGTGTGCGTTGTAAGGTCCCAGTTTTTTCTACGATGACCAGCAAACATTCATGTTTATGCCTAAAATTGCCTCCTGTCTCCACATTATTTGCTGTTTCTCCGTGTGCGATGTTGATCAATTTGGATTCATCCGCCTCGAGCGCCGTCACACACATGTTGTCTAGGAATAGTATGTGTATCGGATGTGTATATGTTGTATGCATGTATGATCTTTTGTTGTACGGGATGTGTATATGGTGTATGCATGTATGATATTTTATTGTACGGGATGTGTATATTTTGTATGCATGTATGATCTTTTGTTGTACGGGATGTGTATATGCTGTATGCATGTATGATCTTTTGTTGTACGGGATGTGTATATGTTGTATGCATGTATGATATTTTATTGTACGGGATGCGTATATGTTGTATGCATGTATGATATTTTGTTGTACGGGATGTGTATATGTTGTATGCATGTATGATCTTTTGGTGTACGGGATGTGTATATGTTGTATGCATGTATGATATTTTATTGTACGGGATGCGTATATGTTGTATGCATGTATGATATTTTGTTGTACGGGATGTGTATATGTTGTATGCATGTATGATCTTTTGGTGTACGAGATGTGTATATGTTGTATGCATGTATGATATTTTATTGTACGGGATGTGTATATGTTGTATGCATTATGATATTTTGTTGTACGGGATGTGTATATGTTGTATGCATATATGATCTTTTGTTGTACGGGATGTGTATATGTTGTATGCATTATGATATTTTGTTGTACGGGATGTGTATATGTTGTATGCATGTATGATCATTTGTTGTACGGGTTGTGTATATGTTTTATGAATGTATGATATTTTGTTGTACGGGATGTGTATATGGTGTATGCATGTATGATATTCTGTTGTACAGGGATGTGTATATGTTTTATGAATGTATGATATTTTGTTGTACGGGATGTGTATATGTTGTATGCATGTATGATATTTTGTTGTACAGGATGTGTATATGTTTTATGAATGTATGATATTTTGTTGTACGGGATGTGTATATGGTGTATGCATGTATGATATTCTGTTGTACGGGATGTGTATATGTTGTATGCTTGCACAATATTTTGTTGTACAGGATGTGTATATGTTGTATGCATGCATGCTATTTTGTTGCACGGGATGTGTATATGTTGTATGCATTATGATATTTTGTTGTACGGGATGTGTATATGTTGTATGCATGTATGATCTTTTGTTGTACGGGATGTGAATATGTTGTATGCATTATGATATTTTGTTGTACGGGATGTGTAAATGTTGTATGCATGTATGATCATTTGTTGTACGGGTTGTGTATATGTTTTATGAATGTATGATATTTTGTTGTACGGGATGTGTATATGGTGTATGCATGTATGATATTCTGTTGTACGGGATGTGTATATGTTTTATGAATGTATGATATTTTGTTGTACGGGATGTGTATATGTTGTATGCATGTATGATATTTTGTTGTACAGGATGTGTATATGTTTTATGAATGTATGATATTTTGTTGTACGGGATGTGTATATGGTGTATGCATGTATGATATTCTGTTGTACGGGATGTGTATATGTTGTATGCATGCATAATATTTTGTTGTACAGGATGTGTATATGTTGTATGCATGCATGATATTTTGTTGCACGGGATGTGTATATGGTGTATGCCTGTATCTTATTTTGTTGTTCGAGATGTGTATATGTTGTATGCATGTATGATATTTTGTTGTACATGATGTGTATATGTTGTATGCATGTATGACATTTTGTTGTACGGGATGTGTATATGTTGTATGCATGTATGATCTTTTGTTGTACGTGATGTGTATATGTTGTATGCATGTATGATCTTTTGTTGTACGGGATGTGTATATGGTGTATGCATGTATGCTCTTTTGTTGTACTTGATGTGTATATGTTGTATACAATTATGATCTTTTGTTGTACGGGATGTGTATATGTCGTATACATGTATGCTCTTTTGTTGTACTTGATGTGTATATGTTGTATACAATTATGATCTTTTGTTGTACGGGATGTGTATATGTTTTATGAATGTATGATATTTTGTTGTACGGGATGTGCATATGTTGTATGCATGTATGATATTTTGTTGTACGGGATGTGTTTATGTTTTATGAATGTATGATATTTTGTTGTACGGGATGTGTATATGGTGTATGCATGTATGATATTCTGTTGTACGGGATGTGTATATGTTGTATGCATGCATGATATTTTGTTGTACGGGATGTGTATATGTTGTATGCATGCATGATATTTTGTTGCACGGGATGTGTATATGGTGTATGCCTGTATCTTATTTTGTTGTTCGAGATGTGTTTATGTTGTATGCATGTATGATATTTTGTTGTACATGATGTGTATATGTTGTATGCATGTATGACATTTTGTTGTACGGGATGTGTATATGTTGTATGCATGTATGATCTTTTGTTGTACGGGAGGTGTATATGTTGTATGCATGTATGATATTGTGTTGTACGGGATGGGTATATGTTGTAAGCATGTATGATATTGTGTTGTACGGGATGTGTATATGTTGTATACATGTATGATCTTTTGGTGTACGGGATGAGTATATGCTGTATGCATGTATGATATTTTGTTGTACGGGATGTGTATATGTTGTATGCATGTATGATATTTTGTTGTACGGGATGGGTATATGTTGTATGCATGTATGATATTTTCTTGTACGGGATGTGTATATGTTGTTTGCATGTATGATATTGTGTTGTACGGGTTGTGTATATGTTGTATGCATGTATGCTATTTTGTTGTACGGGATGGGTATATGGTGTATGCATGTATGATATTTTCTTGTACGGGATGTGTATATGTTGTATGCATGTATGATATTGTGTTGTACGGGATGTGTATATGTTGTATGCATGTATGATCTTTTGTTGTACGGGATGTGTATATGTTGTATGCATGTATGAGCTTTTGTTGTACGGGATGTGTATATGTTGTATGCATGTATGATCTTTTGTTGTACGGGATGTGTATATGTTTTATGCGTGTACGATATTTTGTTGTACGGGATGTGTATATGTTGTATGCATGTATGATATTTTGTTGTACGGGATGTGTATATGTTGTATACAATTATGATATTTTGTTGTACGGGATGTGTATATGTTGTATGCATGTATGATATTTTGTTGTACGGGATGTGTATATGTTGTACGCATGTATGATCTTTTGTTGTACGGGATGTGTATATGTTGTATGCATGTATGATGTTTTGTTATACGGGATGTGTTTATGTTTTATGCATGTATCATCTTTTGTTGTACGGGATGTGTATATGTTGTATGCATGTATGATATTTTTTTGTACGTGATGTGTATATGTTGTATGCATGTATGATCTTTTGTTGTACGGGATGTGTATATGGTGTATGCATGTATGCTCTTTTGTTGTACTTGATGTGTATATGTTGTATACAATTATGATCTTTTGTTGTACGGGATGTGTATATGTTGTATGCCTGCATGATATTTTGTTGTACGGGATGTGTATATGTTGTATGCATGCATGATATTTTGTTGTACGGGATGTGTATATGGTGTATGCCTGTATCTTATTTTGTTGTACGAGATGTGTATATGGTGTATGCATGTATGATATTTTGTTGTACGCGATGTGTATATGTTATATGCATGTATGATATTTTATTGTACGGGATGTGTATATTTTGTATGCATGTATGATCTTTTGTTGTACGGGATGTGTATATGTTGTATGCATGTATGATATTTTCTTGTACGGAATGTGTATATGGTGTATGCATGTATGATCTTTTGTTGTACGGGATGTGTATATGTTGTATGCATGCATTATATTTTGTTGTACGGGATGTGTATATGTTGTATGCATGTATGATATTTTGTTGTACGGGATGTGTATATGTTTTATGCATGTATGATATTTTGTTGTACGGGATGTGTATATTGTGTATGCATGTATGATATTCTGTTGTACGGGAAGTGTATATGATGTATGCCTGCATGATATTTTGTTGTACGGGATGTGTATATGTTGTATGCATGCATGATATTTTGTTGTACGGGATGTGTATATGGTGTATGCCTGTATCTTATTTTGTTGTTCGAGATGTGTATATGTTTTATGCATGTATGATATTTTGTTGTACGGGTTGTGTATATGTTGTATGCATGTATGATCTTTTGTTGTACGGGATGTGTATATGTTGTATGCATGTATGATCTTTTGTTGTACGGGATGTGTATATGTTGTATACAAGTATGATCTTTTGTTGTATGGGATGTGTATATGTTGTATGCATGTATGATCTTTTGTTGTACGGGATGTGTATATGTTGTATGCATGTATGATCTTTTGTTGTACGGGATGTGTATATGTTGTATGCATGTATGAGCTTTTGTTGTACGGGATGTGTATATGTTGTATGCATGTATGATCTTTTGTTGTACGGGATGTGTATATGTTTTATGCGTGTACGATATTTTGTTGTACGGGATGTTTATATGTTGTATGCATGTATGATATTTTTTTGTACCGGATGTGTATATGTTGTATACAATTATGATATTTTGTTGTACGGGATGTTTATATGTTGTATGCATGTATGATCTTTTGTTATACGGGATGTGTATATGTTGTATGCACGTATCATCTTTTGTTGTACGGGATGTGTATATGTTGTATGCATGTATGATATTTTGTTGTACGGGATTTGTATATGTTGTACGCATGTATGATCTTTTGTTGTACGGGATGTGTATATGTTGTATGCATGTATGATGTTTTGTTATACGGGATGTGTTTATGTTTTATGCATATATCATCTTTTGTTGTACGGGATGTGTATATGTTGTATGCAAGTATGGTATTTTTTGTACGTGATGTGTATATGTTGTATGCATGTATGATCTTTTGTTGTACGGGATGTGTATATGGTGTATGCATGTATGCTCTTTTGTTGTACTTGATGTGTATATGTTGTATACAATTATGATCTTTTGTTGTACGGGATGTGTATATGTTGTATGCATGTATGATATTGTGTTGTACGGTATGTGTATATGTTGTATGCATGTATGATCTTTTGTTGTACGGGATGTGTATATGATGTATGCATGTATGATCTTTTGTTGTACGGGATGTGTATATGTTGTATGCATGTATGATATGTTGTTGTACTGGAAGTGTATATGTTGTATGCATGTATGATCTTTTATTGTATGGGTTGTGTATATGTTGAGTGAATGTATGATATTTTGTTGTACGGGATGTGTATATGTTTTATGCATGTATGATATTTTGTTGTACGGGATGTGTATATGGTGTATGCATGTATGATATTCTGTTGTACGGGAAGTGTATATGTTGTATGCCTGCATGATATTTTGTTGTACGGGATGTGTATATGTTGTATGCATGCATGATATTTTGTTGTACGGGATGTGTATATGGTGTATGCCTGTATCTTATTTTGTTGTACGAGATGTGTATATGGTGTATGCATGTATGATATTTTGTTGTACGCGATGTGTATATGTTATATGCATGTATGATATTTTATTGTACGGGATGTGTATATTTTGTATGCATGTATGATCTTTTGTTGTACGGGATGTGTATATGTTGTATGTATGTATGATATTTTCTTGTACGGAATGTGTATATGGTGTATGCATGTATGATCTTTTGTTGTACGGGATGTGTATATGTTGTATGCATGTATTATATTTTGTTGTACGGGATGTGTATATGTTGTATGCATGTATGATATTTTGTTGTACGGGATGTGTATATGTTTTATGCATGTATGATATTTTGTTGTACGGGATGTGTATATGATGTATGCATGTATGATATTCTGTTGTACGGGAAGTGTAAATATTGTATGCCTGCATGATATTTTGTTGTACGGGATGTGTATATGTTGTATGCATGCATGATATTTTGTTGTACGGGATGTGTATATGGTGTATGCCTGTATCTTATTTTGTTGTTCGAGATGTGTATATGTTGTATGCATGTATGATATTTTGTTGTACATGATGTGTATATGTTGTATTCATGTATGACATTTTGTTGTACGGGATGTGTATATGTTGTATGCATGTATGATCTTTTGTTATACGGGAAGTGTATATGTTGTATGCATGTATGATATTTTGTTGTACGGGATGTGTATATGGTGTATGCATGTATGATCTTTTGTTGAACGGGATGTGTATATGTTGTATGCATGTATGATATTGTGTTGTACGGGTTGTGTATATGTTGTATGCATGTATGATCTTTTGTTGTACGGGATGTGTATATGTTGTATGCATGTATGATCTTTTGTTGTACGGGATGTGTATATGTTGTATACAAGTATGATCTTTTGTTGTATGGGATGTGTATATGTTGTATGCATGTATGATCTTTTGTTGTACGGGATGTGTATATGTTGATGCATGTATGCTATTTTGTTGTACGGGATGGGTATATGGTGTATGCATGTATGATATTTTCTTGTACGGGATGTGTATATGTTGTATGCATGTATGATATTGTGTTGTACGGGTTGTGTATATGTTTTATGCATGTATGATCTTTTGTTGTACGGGATGTGTATATGTTGTATGCATGTATGATATGTTGTTGTACTGGAAGTGTATATGTTGTATGCATGTATGATCTTTTGTTGTACGGGTTGTGTATATGTTGAGTGAATGTATGATATTTTGTTGTACGGGATGTGTATATGTTTTATGCATGTATGATATTTTGTTGTACGGGATGTGTATATGGTGTATGCATGTATGATATTCTGTTGTACGGGAAGTGTATATTTTGTATGCCTGAATGCTATATTGTTGTACGGGATGTGTATATGTTGTATGCATGCATGATATTTTGTTGCACGGGATGTGTATATGGTGTATGCCTGTATCTTATTTTGTTGTAGGAGATGTGTATATGGTGTATGCATGTATGATATTTTGTTGTACAGGATGTGTATATGTTGTATGCATGTATGACATTTTGTTGTACGGGATGTGTATATGTTGTATGCATGTATGATCTTTTGTTGTACGGGATGTGTATATGTTATATGCATGTATGGTATTTTATTGTACGGGATGTGTATATTTTGTATGCATGCATGGTATTTTGTTGTACGGGATGTGTATATGTTGTATGCATGTATGATATTTTCTTGTACGGAATGTGTATATGTTGTATGCATGTATGATATTCTGTTGTACGAGATGTGTATATGGTGTATGCATGCATGATATTTTGTTGTACGGGATGTGTATATGATGTATGCATGCATGATATTTTGTTGCACGGGATGTGTATATGGTGTATGCCTGTATCTTATTTTGTTGTTCGAGATGTGTATATGTTGTATGCATGTATGATATTTTGTTGTACATGATGTGTATATGTTGTATTCATGTATGACATTTTGTTGTACGGGATGTGTATATGTTGTATGCATGTATGATCTTTTGTTATACGGGATGTGAATATGTTGTATGCATGTATGATTTTTTGGTGTACGGGATGTGTATATGGTATATACATGTATGATCTTTTGTTGACCGGGATGTGTATATGTTGTATGCATGTATGATATTGTGTTGTACGGGTTGTGTATATGTTGTATGCATGTATGATCTTTTGTTGTACGGGATGTGTATATGTTGTATGCATGTATGATCTTTTGTTGTACGGGATGTGTATATGTTGTATACAAGTATGATCTTTTGTTGTATGGGATGTGTATATGGTGTATGCATGTATGATATTTTGTTGTACGGGATGTGTATATGTTGTATGCATGCATGATATTTTGTTGCACGGGATGTGTATATGGTGTATGCATGTATCTTATTTTGTTGTTCGAGATGTGTATATGTTGTATGCATGTATGATATTTTGTTGTACATGATGTGTATATGTTGTATTCATGTATGACATTTTGTTGTACGGGATGTGTATATGTTGTATGCATGTATGCTATTTTGTTGTACATGATGTGTATATGTTGTATTCATGTATGACATTTTGTTGTACGGGATGTGTATATGTTGTATGCATGTATGATCTTTTGTTATACGGGAAGTGTATATGTTGTATGCATGTATGATATTTTGTTGTACGGGATGTGTATATGGTGTATGCATGTATGATCTTTTGTTGAACGGGATGTGTATATGTTGTATGCATGTATGATATTGTGTTGTACGGGTTGTGTATATGTTGTATGCATGTATGATCTTTTGTTGTACGGGATGTGTATATGTTGTATGCATGTATGATCTTTTGTTGTACGGGATGTGTATATGTTGTATACAAGTATGATCTTTTGTTGTATGGGATGTGTATATGTTGTATGCATGTATGATCTTTTGTTGTACGGGATGTGTATATGTTGATGCATGTATGCTATTTTGTTGTACGGGATGGGTATATGGTGTATGCATGTATGATATTTTCTTGTACGGGATGTGTATATGTTGTATGCATGTATGATATTGTGTTGTACGGGTTGTGTATATGTTTTATGCATGTATGATCTTTTGTTGTACGGGATGTGTATATGTTGTATGCATGTATGATATGTTGTTGTACTGGAAGTGTATATGTTGTATGCATGTATGATCTTTTGTTGTACGGGTTGTGTATATGTTGAGTGAATGTATGATATTTTGTTGTACGGGATGTGTATATGTTTTATGCATGTATGATATTTTGTTGTACGGGATGTGTATATGGTGTATGCATGTATGATATTCTGTTGTACGGGAAGTGTATATTTTGTATGCCTGCATGCTATTTTGTTGTACGGGATGTGTATATGTTGTATGCATGCATGATATTTTGTTGCACGGGATGTGTATATGGTGTATGCCTGTATCTTATTTTGTTGTAGGAGATGTGTATATGGTGTATGCATGTATGATATTTTGTTGTACAGGATGTGTATATGTTGTATGTATGTATGACATTTTGTTGTACGGGATGTGTATATGTTGTATGCATGTATGATCTTTTGTTGTACGGGATGTGTATATGTTATATGCATGTATGGTATTTTATTGTACGGGATGTGTATATTTTGTATGCATGCATGATATTTTGTTGTACGGGATGTGTATATGTTGTATGCATGTATGATATTTTCTTGTACGGAATGTGTATATGTTGTATGCATGTATGATATTCTGTTGTACGAGATGTGTATATGGTGTATGCATGCATGATATTTTGTTGTACGGGATGTGTATATGATGTATGCATGCATGATATTTTGTTGCACGGGATGTGTATATGGTGTATGCCTGTATCTTATTTTGTTGTTCGAGATGTGTATATGTTGTATGCATGTATGATATTTTGTTGTACATGATGTGTATATGTTGTATTCATGTATGACATTTTGTTGTACGGGATGTGTATATGTTGTATGCATGTATGATCTTTTGTTATACGGGATGTGAATATGTTGTATGCATGTATGATTTTTTGGTGTACGGGATGTGTATATGGTATATACATGTAAGATCTTTTGTTGACCGGGATGTGTATATGTTGTATGCATGTATGATATTGTGTTGTACGGGTTGTGTATATGTTGTATGCATGTATGATCTTTTGTTGTACGGGATGTGTATATGTTGTATGCATGTATGATCTTTTGTTGTACGGGATGTGTATATGTTGTATACAAGTATGATTTTTTGTTGTATGGGATGTGTATATGGTGTATGCATGTATGATATTTTGTTGTACGGGATGTGTATATGTTGTATGCATGCATGATATTTTGTTGCACGGGATGTGTATATGGTGTATGCATGTATCTTATTTTGTTGTTCGAGATGTGTATATGTTGTATGCATGTATGATATTTTGTTGTACATGATGTGTATATGTTGTATTCATGTATGACATTTTGTTGTACGGGATGTGTATATGTTGTATGCATGTATGATCTTTTGTTATACGGGATGTGAATATGTTGTATGCATGTATGATTTTTTGGTGTACGGGATGTGTATATGGTATATACATGTATGATCTTTTGTTGACCGGGATGTGTATATGTTGTATGCATGTATGATATTGTGTTGTACGGGTTGTGTATATGTTGTATGCATGTATGATCTTTTGTTGTACGGGATGTGTATATGTTGTATGCATGTATGATCTTTTGCTGTACGGGATGTGTATATGTTGTATACAAGTATGATCTTTTGTTGTATGGGATGTGTATATGGTGTATGCATGTATGATATTTTGTTGTACGGGATGTGTATATGTTGTATGCATGCATGATATTTTGTTGCACGGGATGTGTATATGGTGTATGCATGTATCTTATTTTGTTGTTCGAGATGTGTATATGTTGTATGCATGTATGATATTTTGTTGTACATGATGTGTATATGTTGTATTCATGTATGACATTTTGTTGTACGGGATGTTTATATGTTGTATGCATGTATGATCTTTTGTTATACGGGATGTGTATATGTTGTATGCATGTATGATATTTTGTTGTAAGGGATGTGTATATGGTGTATGCATGTATGATCTTTTGTTGAACGGGATGTGTATATGTTGTATGCATGTATGATATTGTGTTGTACGGGCTGTGTATATGTTGTATGCATGTATGATCTGTTGTTGTACGGGATGTGTATATGTTGTATACAAGTATGATCTTTTGTTGTATGGGATGTGTATATGGTGTATGCATGTATGATATTTTGTTGAACGGGATGTGTATATGTTGTATGCATGCATGATATTTTGTTGCACGGGATGTGTATATGGTGTATGCCTGTATCTTATTTTGTTGTTCGAGATGTGTATATGTTGTATGCATGTATGATATTTTGTTGTACATGATGTGTATATGTTGTATCCATGTATGATAATTTGTTGTACGGGATGTGTATATAGTGTATGCATGTATGATCTTTTGTTGAACGGGATGTGTATATGTTGTATGCATGTATGATATTTTGGTGTATGGGATGTGTATATGTTGTATGCATGTATGATCTTTTGTTGTACGGGATGTGTATATGTTGTATGCATGTATGATATTTTGTTGTACGGGATGGGTATATGTTGTATGCATGTATGATATTTTCTTGTACGGGATGTGTATATGTTGTATGCATGTATGATATTGTGTTGTACGGGTTGTGTATATGTTGTATGCATGTATGATCTTTTGTCTACGGGATGTGTATATGTTGTATGCATGTATGATATTTCGTTGTACGGGATGTGTATATGTTGTATGCATGTATGATATTTTCTTGTATGGGATGTGTATATGTTGTATGCATGTATGATATTGTGTTGTACGGGTTGTGTATATGTTGTATGCATGTATGATCTTTTGTTGTACGGGATGTGTATATGTTGTATGCATGTATGAAATATTGTTGTACGGGATGTGTATATGGTGTATGCATGTATGATCTTTTGTTGTACAAGATGTGTGTATGTTGTATGCATGTATGATCTTTTGTTGTACGGGACGTGTATATGTTTTATGCATGTATGATATTTTGTTGTACGGGATTTGTATATGTTGTATACATGTATGATATTTTCTTGTACGGGATGTGTATATGTTGTATGCATGTATGATATTGTGTTGTACGGGATGTGTATATGTTGTATGCATGTATGATCTTTTGTTGTACGGGATGTGTATATGTTGTATGCATGTATGAGCTTTTGTTGTACGGGATGTGTATATGTTGTATGCATGTATGATCTTTTGTTGTACGGGATGTGTATATGTTTTATGCGTGTACGATATTTTGTTGTACGGGATGTGTATATGTTGTATGCATGTATGATATTTTGTTGTACGGGATGTGTATATGTTGTATACAATTATGATATTTTGTTGTACGGGATGTGTATATGTTGTATGCATGTATGATATTTTGTTGTACGGGATGTGTATATGTTGTACGCATGTATGATCTTTTGTTGTACGGGATGTGTATATGTTGTATGCATGTATGATGTTTTGTTATACGGGATGTGTTTATGTTTTATGCATGTATCATCTTTTGTTGTACGGGATGTGTATATGTTGTATGCATGTATGATATTTTTTTGTACGTGATGTGTATATGTTGTATGCATATATGATCTTTTGTTGTACGGGATGTGTATATGGTGTATGCATGTATGCTCTTTTGTTGTACTTGATGTGTATATGTTGTATACAATTATGATCTTTTGTTGTACGGGATGTGTATATGTTGTATGCCTGCATGATATTTTGTTGTACGGGATGTGTATATGTTGTATGCATGCATGATATTTTGTTGTACGGGATGTGTATATGGTGTATGCCTGTATCTTATTTTGTTGTACGAGATGTGTATATGGTGTATGCATGTATGATATTTTGTTGTACGCGATGTGTATATGTTATATGCATGTATGATATTTTATTGTACGGGATGTGTATATTTTGTATGCATGTATGATCTTTTGTTGTACGGGATGTGTATATGTTGTATGCATGTATGATATTTTCTTGTACGGAATGTGTATATGGTGTATGCATGTATGATCTTTTGTTGTACGGGATGTGTATATGTTGTATGCATGTATTATATTTTGTTGTACGGGATGTGTATATGTTGTATGCATGTATGATATTTTGTTGTACGGGATGTGTATATGTTTTATGCATGTATGATATTTTGTTGTACGGGATGTGTATATGGTGTATGCATGTATGATATTCTGTTGTACGGGAAGTGTATATGTTGTATGCCTGCATGATATTTTGTTGTACGGGATGTGTATATGTTGTATGCATGCATGATATTTTGTTGTACGGGATGTGTATATGGTGTATGCCTGTATCTTATTTTGTTGTTCGAGATGTGTATATGTTTTATGCATGTATGATATTTTGTTGTACGGGTTGTGTATATGTTGTATGCATGTATGATCTTTTGTTGTACGGGATGTGTATATGTTGTATGCATGTATGATCTTTTGTTGTACGGGATGTGTATATGTTGTATACAAGTATGATCTTTTGTTGTATGGGATGTGTATATGTTGTATGCATGTATGATCTTTTGTTGTACGGGATGTGTATATGTTGTATGCATGTATGATCTTTTGTTGTACGGGATGTGTATATGTTGTATGCATGTATGAGCTTTTGTTGTACGGGATGTGTATATGTTGTATGCATGTATGATCTTTTGTTGTACGGGATGTGTATATGTTTTATGCGTGTACGATATTTTGTTGTACGGGATGTTTATATGTTGTATGCATGTATGATATTTTTTTGTACCGGATGTGTATATGTTGTATACAATTATGATATTTTGTTGTACGGGATGTTTATATGTTGTATGCATGTATCATCTTTTGTTGTACGGGATGTGTATATGTTGTATGCATGTATGATATTTTGTTGTACGGGATGTGTATATGTTGTACGCATGTATGATCTTTTGTTGTACGGGATGTGTATATGTTGTATGCATGTATGATGTTTTGTTATACGGGATGTGTTTATGTTTTATGCATATATCATCTTTTGTTGTACGGGATGTGTATATGTTGTATGCAAGTATGGTATTTTTTGTACGTGATGTGTATATGTTGTATGCATGTATGATCTTTTGTTGTACGGGATGTGTATATGGTGTATGCATGTATGCTCTTTTGTTGTACTTGATGTGTATATGTTGTATACAATTATGATCTTTTGTTGTACGGGATGTGTATATGTTGTATGCATGTATGATATTGTGTTGTACGGTATGTGTATATGTTGTATGCATGTATGATCTTTTGTTGTACGGGATGTGTATATGATGTATGCATGTATGATCTTTTGTTGTACGGGATGTGTATATGTTGTATGCATGTATGATATGTTGTTGTACTGGAAGTGTATATGTTGTATGCATGTATGATCTTTTATTGTATGGGTTGTGTATATGTTGAGTGAATGTATGATATTCTGTTGTACGGGATGTGTATATGTTTTATGCATGTATGATATTTTGTTGTACGGGATGTGTATATGGTGTATGCATGTATGATATTCTGTTGTACGGGAAGTGTATATGTTGTATGCCTGCATGATATTTTGTTGTACGGGATGTGTATATGTTGTATGCATGCATGATATTTTGTTGTACGGGATGTGTATATGGTGTATGCCTGTATCTTATTTTGTTGTACGAGATGTGTATATGGTGTATGCATGTATGATATTTTGTTGTACGCGATGTGTATATGTTATATGCATGTATGATATTTTATTGTACGGGATGTGTATATTTTGTATGCATGTATGATCTTTTGTTGTACGGGATGTGTATATGTTGTATGCATGTATGATATTTTCTTGTACGGAATGTGTATATGGTGTATGCATGTATGATCTTTTGTTGTACGGGATGTGTATATGTTGTATGCATGTATTATATTTTGTTGTACGGGATGTGTATATGTTGTATGCATGTATGATATTTTGTTGTACGGGATGTGTATATGTTTTATGCATGTATGATATTTTGTTGTACGGGATGTGTATATGATGTATGCATGTATGATATTCTGTTGTACGGGAAGTGTAAATGTTGTATGCCTGCATGATATTTTGTTGTACGGGATGTGTATATGTTGTATGCATGCATGATATTTTGTTGTACGGGATGTGTATATGGTGTATGCCTGTATCTTATTTTGTTGTTCGAGATGTGTATATGTTGTATGCATGTATGATATTTTGTTGTACATGATGTGTATATGTTGTATTCATGTATGACATTTTGTTGTACGGGATGTGTATATGTTGTATGCATGTATGATCTTTTGTTATACGGGAAGTGTATATGTTGTATGCATGTATGATATTTTGTTGTACGGGATGTGTATATGGTGTATGCATGTATGATCTTTTGTTGAACGGGATGTGTATATGTTGTATGCATGTATGATATTGTGTTGTACGGGTTGTGTATATGTTGTATGCATGTATGATCTTTTGTTGTACGGGATGTGTATATGTTGATGCATGTATGCTATTTTGTTGTACGGGATGGGTATATGGTGTATGCATGTATGATATTTTCTTGTACAGGATGTGTATATGTTGTATGCATGTATGATATTGTGTTGTACGGGTTGTGTATATGTTGAGTGAATGTATGATATTTTGTTGTACGGGATGTGTATATGTTTTATGCATGTATGATATTTTGTTGTACGGGATGTGTATATGGTGTATGCATGTATGATATTCTGTTGTACGGGAAGTGTATATTTTGTATGCCTGCATGCTATTTTGTTGTACGGGATGTGTATATGTTGTATGCATGCATGATATTTTGTTGCACGGGATGTGTATATGGTGTATGCCTGTATCTTATTTTGTTGTAGGAGATGTGTATATGGTGTATGCATGTATGATATTTTGTTGTACAGGATGTGTATATGTTGTATGCATGTATGACATTTTGTTGTACGGGATGTGTATATGTTGTATGCATGTATGATCTTTTGTTGTACGGGATGTGTATATGTTATATGCATGTATGGTATTTTATTGTACGGGATGTGTATATTTTGTATGCATGCATGATATTTTGTTGTACGGGATGTGTATATGTTGTATGCATGTATGATATTTTCTTGTACGGAATGTGTATATGTTGTATGCATGTATGATATTCTGTTGTACGAGATGTGTATATGGTGTATGCATGCATGATATTTTGTTGTACGGGATGTGTATAGGATGTATGCATGCATGATATTTTGTTGCACGGGATGTGTATATGGTGTATGCCTGTATCTTATTTTGTTGTTCGAGATGTGTATATGTTGTATGCATGTATGATATTTTGTTGTACATGATGTGTATATGTTGTATTCATGTATGACATTTTGTTGTACGGGATGTGTATATGTTGTATGCATGTATGATCTTTTGTTATACGGGATGTGAATATGTTGTATGCATGTATGATTTTTTGGTGTACGGGATGTGTATATGGTATATACATGTATGATCTTTTGTTGACCGGGATGTGTATATGTTGTATGCATGTATGATATTGTGTTGTACGGGTTGTGTATATGTTGTATGCATGTATGATCTTTTGTTGTACGGGATGTGTATATGTTGTATGCATGTATGATCTTTTGTTGTACGGGATGTGTATATGTTGTATGCATGTATGATCTTTTGTTGTACGGGATGTGTATATGTTGTATGCATGTATGATCTTTTGTTGTACGGGATGTGTATATGTTGTATGCATGTATGAGCTTTTGTTGTACGGGATGTGTATATGTTGTATGCATGTATGATCTTTTGTTGTACGGGATGTGTATATGTTTTATGCGTGTACGATATTTTGTTGTACGGGATGTTTATATGTTGTATGCATGTATGATATTTTTTTGTACCGGATGTGTATATGTTGTATACAATTATGATATTTTGTTGTACGGGATGTTTATATGTTGTATGCATGTATCATCTTTTGTTGTACGGGATGTGTATATGTTGTATGCATGTATGATATTTTGTTGTACGGGATGTGTATATGTTGTACGCATGTATGATCTTTTGTTGTACGGGATGTGTATATGTTGTATGCATGTATGATGTTTTGTTATACGGGATGTGTTTATGTTTTATGCATATATCATCTTTTGTTGTACGGGATGTGTATATGTTGTATGCAAGTATGGTATTTTTTGTACGTGATGTGTATATGTTGTATGCATGTATGATCTTTTGTTGTACGGGATGTGTATATGGTGTATGCATGTATGCTCTTTTGTTGTACTTGATGTGTATATGTTGTATACAATTATGATCTTTTGTTGTACGGGATGTGTATATGTTGTATGCATGTATGATATTGTGTTGTACGGTATGTGTATATGTTGTATGCATGTATGATCTTTTGTTGTACGGGATGTGTATATGATGTATGCATGTATGATCTTTTGTTGTACGGGATGTGTATATGTTGTATGCATGTATGATATGTTGTTGTACTGGAAGTGTATATGTTGTATGCATGTATGATCTTTTATTGTATGGGTTGTGTATATGTTGAGTGAATGTATGATATTCTGTTGTACGGGATGTGTATATGTTTTATGCATGTATGATATTTTGTTGTACGGGATGTGTATATGGTGTATGCATGTATGATATTCTGTTGTACGGGAAGTGTATATGTTGTATGCCTGCATGATATTTTGTTGTACGGGATGTGTATATGTTGTATGCATGCATGATATTTTGTTGTACGGGATGTGTATATGGTGTATGCCTGTATCTTATTTTGTTGTACGAGATGTGTATATGGTGTATGCATGTATGATATTTTGTTGTACGCGATGTGTATATGTTATATGCATGTATGATATTTTATTGTACGGGATGTGTATATTTTGTATGCATGTATGATCTTTTGTTGTACGGGATGTGTATATGTTGTATGCATGTATGATATTTTCTTGTACGGAATGTGTATATGGTGTATGCATGTATGATCTTTTGTTGTACGGGATGTGTATATGTTGTATGCATGTATTATATTTTGTTGTACGGGATGTGTATATGTTGTATGCATGTATGATATTTTGTTGTACGGGATGTGTATATGTTTTATGCATGTATGATATTTTGTTGTACGGGATGTGTATATGATGTATGCATGTATGATATTCTGTTGTACGGGAAGTGTAAATGTTGTATGCCTGCATGATATTTTGTTGTACGGGATGTGTATATGTTGTATGCATGCATGATATTTTGTTGTACGGGATGTGTATATGGTGTATGCCTGTATCTTATTTTGTTGTTCGAGATGTGTATATGTTGTATGCATGTATGATATTTTGTTGTACATGATGTGTATATGTTGTATTCATGTATGACATTTTGTTGTACGGGATGTGTATATGTTGTATGCATGTATGATCTTTTGTTATACGGGAAGTGTATATGTTGTATGCATGTATGATATTTTGTTGTACGGGATGTGTATATGGTGTATGCATGTATGATCTTTTGTTGAACGGGATGTGTATATGTTGTATGCATGTATGATATTGTGTTGTACGGGTTGTGTATATGTTGTATGCATGTATGATCTTTTGTTGTACGGGATGTGTATATGTTGATGCATGTATGCTATTTTGTTGTACGGGATGGGTATATGGTGTATGCATGTATGATATTTTCTTGTACAGGATGTGTATATGTTGTATGCATGTATGATATTGTGTTGTACGGGTTGTGTATATGTTGAGTGAATGTATGATATTTTGTTGTACGGGATGTGTATATGTTTTATGCATGTATGATATTTTGTTGTACGGGATGTGTATATGGTGTATGCATGTATGATATTCTGTTGTACGGGAAGTGTATATTTTGTATGCCTGCATGCTATTTTGTTGTACGGGATGTGTATATGTTGTATGCATGCATGATATTTTGTTGCACGGGATGTGTATATGGTGTATGCCTGTATCTTATTTTGTTGTAGGAGATGTGTATATGGTGTATGCATGTATGATATTTTGTTGTACAGGATGTGTATATGTTGTATGCATGTATGACATTTTGTTGTACGGGATGTGTATATGTTGTATGCATGTATGATCTTTTGTTGTACGGGATGTGTATATGTTATATGCATGTATGGTATTTTATTGTACGGGATGTGTATATTTTGTATGCATGCATGATATTTTGTTGTACGGGATGTGTATATGTTGTATGCATGTATGATATTTTCTTGTACGGAATGTGTATATGTTGTATGCATGTATGATATTCTGTTGTACGAGATGTGTATATGGTGTATGCATGCATGATATTTTGTTGTACGGGATGTGTATAGGATGTATGCATGCATGATATTTTGTTGCACGGGATGTGTATATGGTGTATGCCTGTATCTTATTTTGTTGTTCGAGATGTGTATATGTTGTATGCATGTATGATATTTTGTTGTACATGATGTGTATATGTTGTATTCATGTATGACATTTTGTTGTACGGGATGTGTATATGTTGTATGCATGTATGATCTTTTGTTATACGGGATGTGAATATGTTGTATGCATGTATGATTTTTTGGTGTACGGGATGTGTATATGGTATATACATGTATGATCTTTTGTTGACCGGGATGTGTATATGTTGTATGCATGTATGATATTGTGTTGTACGGGTTGTGTATATGTTGTATGCATGTATGATCTTTTGTTGTACGGGATGTGTATATGTTGTATGCATGTATGATCTTTTGTTGTACGGGATGTGTATATGTTGTATACAAGTATGATCTTTTGTTGTATGGGATGTGTATATGGTGTATGCATGTATGATATTTTGTTGTACGGGATGTGTATATGTTGTATGCATGCATGATATTTTGTTGCACGGGATGTGTATATGGTGTATGCATGTATCTTATTTTGTTGTTCGAGATGTGTATATGTTGTATGCATGTATGATATTTTTTTGTACATGATGTGTATATGTTGTATTCATGTATGACATTTTGTTGTACGGGATGTTTATATGTTGTATGCATGTATGATCTTTTGTTATACGGGATGTGTATATGTTGTATGCATGTATGATATTTTGTTGTAAGGGATGTGTATATGGTGTATGCATGTATGATCTTTTGTTGAACGGGATGTGTATATGTTGTATGCATGTATGATATTGTGTTGTACGGGCTGTGTATATGTTGTATGCATGTATGATCTGTTGTTGTACGGGATGTGTATATGTTGTATACAAGTATGATCTTTTGTTGTATGGGATGTGTATATGGTGTATGCATGTATGATATTTTGTTGAACGGGATGTGTATATGTTGTATGCATGCATGATATTTTGTTGCACGGGATGTGTATATGGTGTATGCCTGTATCTTATTTTGTTGTTCGAGATGTGTATATGTTGTATCCATGTATGATATTTTGTTGTACATGATGTGTATATGTTGTATCCATGTATGATAATTTGTTGTACGGGATGTGTATATGGTGTATGCATGTATGATCTTTTGTTGAACGGGATGTGTATATGTTGTATGCATGTATGATATTGTGTTGTACGGGTTGTGTATATGTTGTATGCATGTATGATCTTTTGTTGTACAGGATGTGTATATGTTGTATGCATGTATGATCTTTTGTTGTACGGGATGTGTATATGTTGTATACAAGTATGATATTTTGTTGTATGGGATGTGTATATGTTGTATGCATGTATGATCTTTTGTTGTACGGGATGTGTATATGTTGTATGCATGTATGATATTTTGTTGTACGGGATGGGTATATGTTGTATGCATGTATGATATTTTCTTGTACGGGATGTGTATATGTTGTATGCATGTATGATATTGTGCTGTACGGGTTGTGTATATGTTGTATGCATGTATGAGCTTTTGTCTACGGGATGTGTATATGTTGTATGCATGTATGATATTTCGTTGTACGGGATGTGTATATGTTGTATGCATGTATGATATTTTCTTGTATGGGATGTGTATATGTTGTATGCATGTATGATATTGTGTTGTACGGGTTGTGTATATGTTGTATGCATGTATGATCTTTTGTTGTACGGGATGTGTATATGTTGTATGCATGTATGAAATATTGTTGTACGGGATGTGTATATGGTGTATGCATGTATGATCTTTTGTTGTACAAGATGTGTGTATGTTGTATGCATGTATGATCTTTTGTTGTACGGGGCGTGTATATGTTTTATGCATGTATGATATTTTGTTGTACGGGATTTGTATATGTTGTATGCATGTATGATCTTTTGTTGTACGGGATGTGTATATGTTGTATGCATGTATTATGTTTTGTTATACGGGATGTGTATATGTTTTATGCATGTATCATCTTTTGTTGTACGGGATGTGTATATGTTGTATGCATGTATGATATTTTGTTGTACGTGATGTGTATATGTTGTATGCATGTATGATCTTTTGTTGTACGGGATGTGTATATGGTGTATGCATGTATGCTCTTTTGTTGTACTTGATGTGTATATGTTGTATACAATTATAATCTTTTGTTATACGGGATGTGTATATGGTGTATGCATGTATGCTCTTTTGTTGTACGGGTTGTGTATATGTTGAGTGAATGTATGATATTTTGTTGAACGGGATGTGTGTATGTTTTATGCATGTATGATATTTTGTTGTACGGGATGTGTATATGGTGTATGCATGTATGATATTCTGTTTTACGGGAAGTGTATATGTTGTATACCTGCATGCTATTTTGTTGTACGGGATGTGTATATGTTGTATGCATGCATGATATTTTGTTGCACGGGATGTGTATATGGTGTATGCATGTATGCTATTTTGTTGTACGGGATGTGTATATGTTGTATGCATGTATGATCTTTTGTTGTACGGGATGTGTATATGTTGTATACAAGTATGATCTTTTGTTGTATGGGATGTGTATATGGTGTATGCATGTATGATCTTTTGTTGTACGGGATGTGTATATGTTGTATGCATGTATGATATTTTGTTGTACGGGATGGGTATATGTTGTATGCATGTATGATATTTTCTTGTACGGGATGTGTATATGTTGTATGCATGTATGATATTGTGTTGTACGTGTTGTGTATATGGTGTATGCATGTATGATCTTTTGTTCTGCGGGATGTGTATATGTTGTATGCATGTATGATATTTCGTTGTACGGGATGTGTATATGTTGTATGCATGTATGATATTTTCTTGTACGGGATGTGTATATGTTGTATGCATGTATGATATTGTGTTGTACGGGTTGTGTATATGTTGTATGCATGTATGATCTTTTGTTGAACGGGATGTGTATATGTTGTATGCATGTATGATCTTTTGTTGTACGGGATGTGTATATGGTGTATGCATGTATGATCTTTTGTTGTACAAGATGTGTGTAAGTTGTATGCATGTATGATCTTTTGTTGTACGGGATGTGTATATGTTTTATGCGTGTATGATATTTTGTTTTACGGGATGTGTATATGTTGTATGCATGTATGATATTTTGTTATACGGGATGGGTATATGTTGTATGCATGTATGATATTTTCTTGTAAGGGATGTGTATATGTTGTATGCATGTATGATATTGTGTTGTACGTGTTGTGTATATGTTGTATGCATGTATGATCTATTGTTCTACGGGATGTGTATATGTTGTATGCATGTATGATATTTCGTTGTACGGGATGTTTATATGTTGTATACATGTATAATATTTTCTTGTACGGGATGTGTATATGTTGTATGCTTGTATGATATTGTGTTGTACGGGTTGTGTATATGTTGTATGCATGTATGATCTTTTGTTGTACGGGATGTGTATATGTTGTATGCATGTACGATCTTTTGTCGTACGGGAAGTGTATATTGTGTATGCATGTATGATCTTTTGTTGTACATGATGTGTGTATGTTGTATGCATGTATGATCTTTTGTTGTACGGGATTAGTATATTTTTTATGCGTGTATGATATTATGTTGTACGGGATGTGTATATGTTGTATGCATGTATGATATTTTTTTGTACGTGATGTGTATATGTTGTATGCATGTATGATCTTTTGTTATACGGGATGTGTATATGGTGTATGCATGTATGCTCTTTTGTTGTACGGGATGGGTATATGTTGTATGAATGTATGATATTTTCTTGTACGGGATGTGTATATGTTGTTTGCATGTATGATATTGTGTTGTACGGGATGTGTATATGTTGTATGCATGTATGATATTTTGTTGTACGGGATGTGTATATGTTGTATGCATGTATGATCTTTTGTTGTATGGGATGTGTATATGTTGTATGCTTGTATGATATTTTGTTGTACGGGATGTGTATATGTTGTATGCATGTATCATATTTTGTTGTACGGTATGTGTATATGTTGTATGCATGTATGCTATTTTGTTGTACGTGATGTATATATGGTGTATGCATGTATGATCTTTTGTTGTACGGGATGTGTATATGGTGTATGCATGTATGCTCTTTTGTTGTACGGGATGTGTATATGTTGTATACAATTATTATCTTTTGTTGTACGGGATGTGTATATGTTGTATGCATGTATGATATTGTGTTGTACGGTATGTGTATATGTTGTATGCATGTATGATCTTTTGTTGTACGGGATGTGTATATGATGTATGCATGTATGATCTTTTGTTGTACGGGATGTGTATATGTTGTATGCATGTATGATATGTTGTTGTACTGGAAGTGTATATGTTGTATGCATGTATGATCTTTTATTGTATGGGTTGTGTATATGTTGAGTGAATGTATGATATGTTGTTGTACGGGATGTGTATATGTTTTATGCATGTATGATATTTTGTTGTACGGGATGTTTATATGGTGTATGCATGTATGATATTCTGTTGTACGGGAAGTGTATATGTTGTATGCCTGCATGATATTTTGTTGTACGGGATGTGTATATGTTGTATGCATGCATGATATTTTGTTGTACGGGATGTGTATATGGTGTATGCCTTTATCTTATTTTGTTGTACGAGATGTGTATATGGTGTATGCATGTATGATATTTTGTTGTACGCGATGTGTATATGTTATATGCATGTATGATATTTTATTGTACGGGATGTGTATATTTTGTATGCATGTATGATCTTTTGTTGTACGGGATGTGTATATGTTGTATGCATGTATGATATTTTCTTGCACGGAATGTGTATATGGTGTATGCATGTATGATCTTTTGTTGTACGGGATGTGTATATGTTGTATGCATGTATTATATTTTGTTGTATGGGATGTGTATATGTTGTATGCATGTATGATATTTTGTTGTACGGGATGTGTATATGTTTTATGCATGTATGATATTTTGTTGTACGGGATGTGTATATGGTGTATGCATGTATGATATTCTGTTGTACGGGAAGTGTATATGTTGTATGCCTGCATGATATTTTGTTGTACGGGATGTGTATATGTTGTATGCATGTATTATATTTTGTTGTATGGGATGTGTATATGTTGTATGCATGTATGATATTTTGTTGTACGGGATGTGTATATGTTTTATGCATGTATGATATTTTGTTGTACGGGATGTGTATATGGTGTATGCATGTATGATATTCTGTTGTACGGGAAGTGTATATGTTGTATGCCTGCATGATATTTTGTTGTACGGGATGTGTATATGTTGTATGCATGCATGATATTTTGTTGTACGGGATGTGTATATGGTGTATGCCTGTGTCTTATTTTGTTGTTCGAGATGTGTATATGTTGTATGCATGTATGATATTTTGTTGTACTTGATGTGTATATGTTGTATTCATGTATGACATTTTGTTGTACGGGATGTGTATATGTTGTATGCATGTATGATCTTTTGTTATACGGGAAGTGTATATGTTGTATGCATGTATGATATTTTGTTGTACGGGATGTGTATATGGTGTATGCATGTATGATCTTTTGTTGTACGGGATGTGTATATGTTGTATGCATGTATGATCTTTTGTTGTACGGGATGTGTATATGTTGTATACAAGTATGATCTTTTGTTGTATGTGATGTGTATATGTTGTATGCATGTATGATCTTTTGTTGTACGGGATGTGTATATGTTGTATGCATGTATGCTATTTTGTTGTACGGGATGGGTATATGGTGTATGCATGTATGATATTTTCGTGTACGGGATGTGTATATGTTGTATGCATGTATGATATTGTGTTGTACGGGTTGTGTATATGTTTTATGCATGTATGATCTTTTGTTGTACGGGATGTGTATATGTTGTATGCATGTATGATATGTTGTTGTACTGGAAGTGTATATGTTGTATGCATGTATGATCTTTTGTTGTACGGGTTGTGTATATGTTGAGTGAATGTATGATATTTTGTTGTACGGGATGTGTATATGTTTTATGCATGTATGATATTTTGTTGTACGGGATGTGTATATGGTGTATGCGTGTATGATATTCTGTTGTACGGGAAGTGTATATTTTGTATGCCTGCATGCTATTTTGTTGTACGGGATGTGTATATGTTGTATGCATGCATGCTATTTTGTTGCACGGGATGTGTATATGGTGTATGCCTGTATCTTATTTTGTTGTAGGAGATGTGTATATGGTGTATGCATGTATGATATTTTGTTGTACAGGATGTGTATATGTTGTATGCATGTATGACATTTTGTTGTACGGGATGTGTATATGTTGTATGCATGTATGATCTTTTGTTGTACGGGATGTGTATATGTTATATGCATGTATGGTATTTTATTGTACGGGATGTGTATATTTTGTATGCATGCATGATATTTTGTTGTACGGGATGTGTATATGTTGTATGCATGTATGATATTTTCTTGTACGGAATGTGTATATGTTGTATGCATGTATGATATTCTGTTGTACGAGATGTGTATATGTTGTATGCATGCATGATATTTTGTTGTACGGGATGTGTATATGTTGTATGCATGCATGATATTTTGTTGCACGGGATGTGTATATGGTGTATGCCTGTATCTTATTTTGTTGTTCGAGATGTGTATATGTTGTATGCATGTATGATATTTTGTTGTACATGATGTGTATATGTTGTATTCATGTATGACATTTTGTTGTACGGGATGTGTATATATTGTATGCATGTATGATCTTTTGTTATACGGGATGTGAATATGTTGTATGCATGTATGATATTTTGGTGTACGGGATGTGTATATGGTATATACATGTATGATCTTTTGTTGACCGGGATGTGTATATGTTGTATGCATGTATGATATTGTGTTGTACGGGTTGTGTATATGTTGTATGCATGTATGATCTTTTGTTGTACGGGATGTGTATATGTTGTATGCATGTATGATCTTTTGTTGTACGGGATGTGTATATGTTGTATACAAGTATGATCTTTTGTTGTATGGGATGTGTATATGGTGTATGCATGTATGATATTTTTTTGTACGGGATGTGTATATGTTGTATGCATGCATGATATTTTGTTGCACGGGATGTGTATATGGTGTATGCCTGTATCTTATTTTGTTGTTCGAGATGTGTATATGTTGTATGCATGTATGATATTTTTTTGTACATGATGTGTATATGTTGTATTCATGTATGACATTTTGTTGTACGGGATGTTTATATGCTGTATGCATGTATGATCTTTTGTTATACGGGATGTGTATATGTTGTATGCATGTATGATATTTTGTTGTAAGGGATGTGTATATGGTGTATGCATGTATGATCTTTTGTTGTACGGGATGTGTATATGTTGTATACAAGTATGATATTTTGTTGTATGGGATGTGTATATGTTGTATGCATGTATGATCTTTTGTTGTACGGGATGTGTATATGTTGTATGCATGTATGATATTTTGTTGTACGGGATGGGTATATGCTGTATGCATGTATGATATTTTCTTGTACGGGATGTGTATATGTTGTATGCATGTATGATATTGTGTTGTACGGGTTGTGTATATGTTGTATGCATGTATGATCTTTTGTCTACGGGATGTGTATATGGTGTATGCATGTATGATATTTCGTTGTACGGGATGTGTATATGTTGTATGCATGTATGATTTTTTCTTGTATGGGATGTGTATATGTTGTATGCATGTATGATATTGTGTTGTACGGGTTGTGTATATGTTGTATGCATGTATGATCTTTTGTTGTACGGGATGTGTATATGTTGTATGCATGTATGATCTTTTGTTGTACGGGATGTGTATATGGTGTATGCATGTATGATCTTTTGTTGTACAAGATGTGTGTATGTTGTATGCATGTATGATCTTTTGTTGTACGGGACGTGTATATGTTTTATGCATGTATGATATTTTGTTGTACGGGATTTGTATATGTTGTATGCATGTATGATCTTTTGTTGTACGGGATGTGTATATGTTGTATGCATGTATGATGTTATGTTATACGGGATGTGTATATGTTTTATGCATGTATCATCTTTTGTTGTACGGGATGTGTATATGTTGTATGCATGTATGATATTTTGTTGTACGTGATGTGTATATGTTGTATACATGTATGATCTTTTGTTGTACGGGATGTGTATATGGTGTATGCATGTATGCTCTTTTGTTGTACTTGATGTGTATATGTTGTATACAATTATAATCTTTTGTTGTACGGGATGTGTATATGTTGTATGCATGTATGATCTTTTGTTGTACGGGATGTGTATATGTTTTATGCATGTATGATCTTTTGTTGTACGGGATGTGTATATGTTGTATGCATGTATGATATGTTGTTGTACTGGAAGTGTATATGTTGTATGCATGTATGATCTTTTGTTGTACGGGTTGTGTATATGTTGAGTGAATGTATGATATTTTGTTGAACGGGATGTGTATATGTTTTATGCATGTATGATATTTTGTTGTACGGGATGTGTATATGGTGTATGCATGTATGATATTCTGTTGTACGGGAAGTGTATATGTTGTATACCTGCATGCTATTTTGTTGTACGGGATGTGTATATGTTGTATGCATGCATGATATTTTGTTGTACGGGATGTGTATATGTTGTATGCATGTATCATCTTTTGTTGTACGGGATGTGTATATGTTGTATGCATGTATGATATTTTGTTGTACGTGATGTGTATATGGTGTATGCATGTATGATCTTTTGTTGTACGGGATGTGTATATGGTGTATGCATGTATGCTCTTTTGTTGTACGGGATGTGTATATGTTGTATACAATTATTATCTTTTGTTGTACGGGATGTGTATATGTTGTATGCATGTATGATCTTTTGTTGTACGGGATGTGTATATGTTGTATGCATGTATCATCTTTTGTTGTACGGGATGGGTATATGTTGTATGCATGTATGATATTTTGTTGTACGGGATGGGTATATGTTGTATGCATGTATATTTTGTTATACGGGATGTGTATATGTTGTATGCTTGTATGATATTTTGTTGTACGGGATGTGTATATGTTGTATGCATGTATCATCTTTTGTTGTACGGGATGTGTATATGTTGTATGCATGTATGATATTTTGTTGTACGTGATGTGTATATGGTGTATGCATGTATGATCTTTTGTTGTACGGGATGTGTATATGGTTTATGCATGTATGCTCTTTTGTTGTACGGGATGTGTATATGTTGTGTACAATTATTATCTTTTGTTGTACGGGATGTGTATATGTTGTATGCATGTATGATCTTTTGTTGTACGGGATGTGTATATGTTGTATGCATGTATGATATTTTGTTGTACGGGATGTGTATATGTTGTATGCATGTATTATATCTTGTTGCACGGGATGTGTATATGGTGTATGCCTGTATCTTATTTTGTTGTTCGAGATGTGTATATGTTGTAAGCATGTATGATATTTTGTTGTACATGATGTGTATATGTTGTATTCATGTATGACATTTTGTTGTACGGGATGTGTATATGATGTATGCATGTATGATCTTTTGTTATACGGGATGTGTATATGTTGTATGCATGTATGATATTTTGTTGTACGGGATGTGTATATGGTGTATGCATATATGATCTTTTGTTGAACGGGATGCGTATATGTTGTATGCATGTATGATATTGTGTTGTACGGGTTGTGTATATGTTGTATGCATGTATGATCTTTTGTTGTACGGGATGTGTATATGTTGTATGCATGTATGATCTTCTGTTGTACGGGATGTGTATATGTTGTATACAAGTATGATCTTTTGTTGTATGGGATGTGTATATGTTGTATGCATGTATGATCTTTTGTTCTACGGGATGTGTATATGTTGTATGCATGTATGATATTTCGATGTACGGGATGTGTATATGTTGTATGCATGTATGATATTTTCTTGTATGGGATGTGTATATGTTGTATGCATGTATGATATTGTGTTGTACGGGTTGTGTATATGTTGTATGCATGTATGATCTTTTGTTGTACGGGATGTGTATATGTTGTATGCATGTATGATCTTCTGTTGTACGGGATGTGTATATGGTGTATGCATGTATTCTTCTTCTTCTTCTTTCGTTCACTTGAAACATGTCTATATCTGTAATTCTGTCTCCTTAATAAAACTCACTGTCTTTTGTAGTTCATACAGTGTCCCATAGAGTTTTGATTCCAGTGTTGTTTCCTCTGGCCAATATGTCTGCCTCAGCGTTTCATGCTCAGAACACTCTTGAAGTATATGTTTGGCACTCTGTGCTGCCTGTCCACATGTACACATGGCCGTATTGCCAATCTTGAACTTTGTATACATGTGACTGCGGAGTCGGTTGTGTCCTGTTCTGAGACGTAGAATTATAACTTGTTCTGGTCTGTTCATAATATGATAGTCATCTTGTGTTGGTGTTTGTGGCTTTCTTATTGACTTGATCATCTGTTTTTTCTGATGGTAGGTGATTGGTATATCTGGTTGGTCTTCGGCAGCACCTTCCTTAGCCAGTTGGTCTGCTTTTTCATTTCCTGGTATTCCACAGTGAGAGGGTATCCACTGCATGGTTACCCTATACTGGTAAGACAATTCGCTAAGTAGTTTTTTTAAGTCTGTTAGTTTTCCAGACTGGAGAGCTTGAAGCACTGACCTTGCATCTGTCAGGAATACCACAGGCTGTAGGTCAGAGTTGGAGTTCAGCAGTTTTTTAGCTGCCACACTAATTGCCTGGATTTCTGCATCATAATTATTGCAGAATTTTCCTGTCGGTGTTCTGATTGTATCTCTAGGCTTGTGTGGATATTCTATATATACACCTGCACCTCCATTCCTCACAGCATTCTGTGCTGACCCATCTGTGTACACTCTGACCCATATATCTTGTGGATATTCCTCATCCAGGAAACTGAGGGTGACTGTCCTTCGCTGCACACTGTTCTGTTCGTCCTCGCTTAGTATTCCTTTCACATGGGTCTGAATGTATATTGGCATTCCATGGCTTTCACTCCATGGGGTTTGCTCTGGTACAGACCTTAAGGGGCTGTCAACTTCAGGTAGGTCTGTAAGTTGTCTACGGAGTCGTTTAGCTTGATGGATAAAGCTACTCCTTTTCAGTCGTCCCATTGCTAGATTTTGGAATCTTTCCTTCATTGGATGACTTGGCATACACTGAAACTTTTCTGCTTGAATTAGTACTTTTGTGTCTCTGCGTTCGCCAAGTGTTTGCATTCTTCCCATTTTCTGCATCTCTGCTATGGGTGTTGATTTCATTGCTCCCAACATTATTCTAAGTGCCTGGTTTTGCACTTTATCTAGATCTTGTAATGTGGTGTTTGATGCAGGACACCACGCAGCTGAACTGTATTCCAGGTGTGGTCTTATGCCTTGCTGGTAAACTTTACTGAGTATATTTCCACTGGCTCCCCATGTGGTTCCACTTAGTTTTCTCAGGATAGCTAGCTTCCTCCTGGCTTTTGTTGTTGCTTTGTTTATGTGCTGCTTCCATGTCAGCTTATCATCAAAAGTAACTCCGAGGTATGTGGGTTGTTTGTCTTCTTTCAAGAGCTCTCCATCTATCTTGATATGACCAGCTTTTTGTTTTGGTGAGAGGGTAAAGAGTGTAGTGCTGCACTTATCTGTGTTAATGCTGACGCACCATCTATTAGCCCATAAGGTTAGGGCATCAATAGCTCTTTGTATTTGTTTAGTGGCCACTGTTGCATGTTCTTCCGTGCACCAGATCACCAGGTCGTCAGCATACATTGCCACTTTGATCCCGTGTGGTAGTTCAGCAACTAGGTCATTGATGTAAACCAAGAAAAGTGTGGGTGACAGGACTCCTCCCTGGGGGACTCCATGACGCAGTAGAACTTTCTTGCTCTTGCGACCATCTAATTGTACCCTGGCTCTTCTATTATGCAGGTATGCTTTTACCCATTTGTACATTCTTGAGCTAACCCTGCAATTTCGCAATTTCTTTAGGAGCCCTTCTTTCCAGACCTTATCAAATGCTTTCCTGAGGTCTATCCATGCTGCTAGTACCAGTTTCTTTTCTTGGAAGGCATCCTCAATCTCTTGGGAGAGGTAGGTTGCCTGATCTTCAGTAGAGTAGCACTGTCTGAAACCTGCTTGCTGTGATACCAGAAGGTTTTCACTTTCAAGGTACCACTGCATCCTAAGATTGATAATGCGTTCCATTGTTTTACATAGACAGCTTGTGAGGCTGATGGGCCTGTAGTTGGAGACTGTGTTGCCATCTTTTCCTGATTTGAGGAGTGGTATCATTATTGCTTCTCTCCACGCCTGTGGTACATTACCTGTGGACCAGCTTGTGTTAAAGATCTGCAGTAGCTTTTCTCTTGCTGCACTTCCCAGGTTTCTAATCATTTCATTGGACACTCCATCAGCTCCAGGGGACTTTTTCATTTTCAATTTGGATATTGTATGCTCCAGTTCTCTCATTGTGATTGGTGCCTCCATGACTTCAGGTATAGGTTCGTCTTGTCCAATGTTTTGCTGGTTCGCTCGAACCTCCTGTTGTTTGTCTGGACTGACTTTGACGTTATTGTCTTCTGCAAAGGAATCTGCAAAGTAATCAGCTGCATGTTTACCTGTTAAAATGTTTTTATCTTTATAAAGTGTGATCCTGGTATTTCTCCCTGTACCTTCATCATTTAGTTGTTTTACAAGTTTCCATAATTTCCTAGTGTCTCTTTCTAGGTTCAGCGACTCTGTTTTTTCTTTCCAGCTGTTCCGTCTGGCTTGTAACTTGGCTCTTTGAAATTTAGCCTTTGTTTGCTGATATTTGTTGTGATGTTCTTGGCTAGGTCTGTTCTCAGCCTGCTTTCTAGATGTTTCCATCTCATTTTGCAGCTTTTCCAGTTCATCATTCCAGTAGGGTTTGTAGTTTTTGCGTGCCCCCCTGGGTATGGTTTTACTAGCAGCATGTAGTATACATCTATTAAATTCACTCACTGCTCTATTGATGTCTTTGTCCAAGTTCATGTCCTTAGCTAGAACACTGGTTAAATGCTGGTACATTTTCCAGTCTGCCCTTTTATAGTTCCACCTAGTGAGCGTGCTGCTGTCCGTGGTAAATTCATTGTGGATTTCCAGAAATACTGGTCTGTGGTCACTACCTCCAAGCTGCTTTCCAACAACACGTGTGATGTTCCATTCCAAGCCTGGTGAGTGGAATGCTAGGTCTGGTGTAGAGGTGGTGTGCCATGCTCTCGAGTAGAAGGTTGGCGAGTCTGCTGGCTGGTTAATAAGGATGAGATTATTTTCATCCTGCCAGCTCTCAAGTTCCTCACCTCTCTTGTCGATATGATCATAGCCCCAGCTCTGAGAGTGGCTGTTGAAGTCACCACACACCATAAGTCTCTCTTTGTCTGGAATTGTGTCTAGTGCCAATGGTTTATCATTTGGGCAGTAGTAGTTCAGGAGATGGAATTCTGCACTGTCTGTTTTTAGGTGGAGCATCTGGTATTCTGCCCCTTCCATATATACTTCAAGCTGACATGCGCTGATATTGTTTTTAACAAGTGTCAGAATTCCACCCTTTCGCCTGTCCTTTCGGTCAGATCGGTAGCACTGGTAGCCTCTGAATTTAAAGGCTATGTCGCTGCTGAGGTGTGTTTCTTGGATACAGCATATGTTAACTTGTTCTTCACTGAGGACATTTTCAAGTTCCAATTTTTTGCTGTATCCATCTCTTTTACTGTTGACACCCTCAGCATTCCAGTGCATTATTTTTATTGGTCGTTTGTTTGTTTGGCCAGTAGCTCTATTCCCTTGCCTCCTGGCTCCTCGGGGCAATTGAGAAGGACTTCCAGTAACTGAGGTTGGGCCCTTTCGAGGTATAGGGCCCGGTACCGTCCCTGCCTGAACGTCCGCCACAGGGCAGGCACCATGACTATTAATAGATGTAGACATGTTTCCATTGTGTTTTGTGCGTGGCATCCTGATTATCTGTGCGCCTTTTGGCTGGATGCCTCCGTCTTCAGCACTCTGCTTACTAGGGCAGGACTATGGTCCTGCTCGAGTGGGACTGCCCGACCAGTCTTAGTTTCCAGCCCCTGATGGCTGAACTAAGCCCCATCACCTCTGCACGGTGCTCGTCTCGATGGAGTATGCATGTATGATCTTTTGTTGTACAAGATGTGTGTATGTTGTATGCATGTATGATCTTTTGTTGTACGGGACGTGTATATGTTTTATGCATGTATGATATTTTGTTGTACGGGATTTGTATATGTTGTATGCATGTATGATCTTTTGTTGTACGGGATGTGTATATGTTGTATGCATGTATGATGTTTTGTTATACGGGATGTGTATATGTTTTATGCATGTATCATCTTTTGTTGTACGGGATGTGTATATGTTGTATGCATGTAAGATATTGTGTTGTACGTGATGTGTATATGTTGTATGCATGTGTGATCTTTTGTTGTACGGGATGTGTATATGGTGTATGCATGTATGCTCTTTTGTTGTACTTGATGTGTATATGTTGTATACAATTATAATCTTTTGTTGTACGGGATGTGTATATGTTGTATGCATGTATGATATTGTGTTGTACGGTATGTGTATATGTTGTATGCATGTATGATCTTTTGTTGTACGGGATGTGTATATGGTGTATGCCTGTATCTTATTTTGTTGTAGGAGATGTGTATATGGTGTATGCATGTATGATATTTTGTTGTACAGGATGTGTATATGTTGTATGCATGTATGACATTTTGTTGTACGGGAAGTGTATATGTTGTATGCATGTATGATCTTTTGTTGCACGGGATGTGTATATGTTATATGCATGTATGATATTTTACTGTACGGGATGTGTATATTTTGTATGCATGCATGATCTTTTGTTGTACGGGATGTGTATATGTTGTATGCATGTATGATATTTTCTTGTACGGAATGTGTATATGTTGTATGCATGTATGATATTCTGTTGTACGGGATGTGTATATGTTGTATGCATGCATGATATTTTGTTGTACGGGATGTGTATATGTTGTATGCATGCATGATATTTTGTTGCACGGGATGTGTATATGGTGTATGCCTGTATCTTATTTTGTTGTTCGAGATGTGTATATGTTGTATGCATGTATGATATTTTGTTGTACATGATGTGTATATGTTGTATTCATGTATGACATTTTGTTGTACGGGATGTGTATATGTTGTATGCATGTATGATCTTTTGTTGTACGGGATGTGTATATGTTGTATGCATGTATGATCTTTTGTTGTACGGGATGTGTATATGTTGTATACAAGTATGATCTTTTGTTGTATGGGATGTGTATATGGTGTATGCATGTATGATCTTTTGTTGTACGGGATGTGTATATGTTGTATGCATGTATGATATTTTGTTGTACGGGATGGGTATATGTTGTATGCATGTATGATATTTTCTTGTACGGGATGTGTATATGTTGTATGCATGTATGATATTGTGTTGTACGGGTTGTGTATATGTTGTGTGCATATATGATCTTTTGTTCTACGGGATGTGTATATGTTGTATGCATGTATGATATTTCGTTGTACGGGATGTGTATATGTTGTATGCATGTATGATATTTTCTTGTACGGGATGTGTATATGTTGTATGCATGTATGATATTGTGTTGTACGGGTTGTGTATATGTTGTATGCATGTATGATCTTTTGTTGTACGGGATGTGTATATGTTGTATGCATGTATGATCTTTTGTTGTACGGGATGTGTATATGGTGTATGCATGTATGATCTTTTGTTGTACAAGATGTGTGTATGTTGTATGCATGTATGATCTTTTGTTGTACGGGATGTGTATATGTTTTATGCGTGTATGATATTTTGTTTTACGGGATGTGTATATGTTGTATGCATGTATGATATTTTGTTGTACGGGATGGGTATATGTTGTATGCATGTATGATATTTTCTTGTAAGGGATGTGTATATGTTGTATGCATGTATGATATTGTGTTGTACGGGTTGTGTATATGTTGTATGCATGTATGATCTTTTGTTCTACGGGATGTGTATATGTTGTATGCATGTATGATATTTCGTTGTACGGGATGTTTATATGTTGTATACATGTATGATATTTTCTTGTACGGGATGTGTATATGTTGTATGCTTGTATGATATTGTGTTGTACGGGTTGTGTATATGTTGTATGCATGTATGATCTTTTGTTGTACGGGATGTGTATATGTTGTATGCATGTATGATCTTTTGTCGTACGGGAAGTGTATATTGTGTATGCATGTATGATCTTTTGTTGTACATGATGTGTGTATGTTGTATGCATGTATGATCTTTTGTTGTACGGGATGTGTATATTTTTTATGCGTGTATGATATTTTGGTGTACGGGATGTGTATATGTTGTATGCATGTATGATATTTTTTGTACGGGATGTGTATATATTGTATGCATGTATGATCTTTTGTTATACGGGATGTGTATATGGTGTATGCATGTATGCTCTTTTGTTGTACGGGATGGGTATATGTTGTATGCATGTATGATATTTTCTTGTACGGGATGTGTATATGTTGTTTGCATGTATGATATTGTGTTGTACGGGATGTGTATATGTTGTATGCATGTATGATATTTTGTTGTACGGGATGTGTATATGTTGTATTCATGTATGATTTTTTGTTGTACGGGATGTGTATATGTTGTAAGCTTGTATGATATTTTGTTGTACGGGATGTGTATATGTTGTATGCATGTATCATCTTTTGTTGTACGGGATGTGTATATGTTGTATGCATGTATGATATTTTGTTGTACGTGATGTTTATATGGTATATGCATGTATGATCTTTTGTTGTACGGGATGTGTATATGGTGTATGCATGTATGCTCTTTTGTTGTACGGGATGTGTATATGTTGTATACAATTATTATCTTTTGTTGTACGGGATGTGTATATGTTGTATGCATGTATGATCTTTTGTTGTACGGGATGTGTATATGCTGTATGCATGTATCATCTTTTGTTGTACGGGATGGGTATATGTTGTATGCATGTATGATATTTTGTTGTACGGGATGGGTATATGTTGTATGCATGTATGATATTTCGTTCTACGGGATGTTTATATGTTGTATACATGTATGATATTTTCTTGTACGGGATGTGTATATGTTGTATGCCTGTATCTTATTTTGTTGTAGGAGATGTGTATATGGTGTATGCATGTATGATATTTTGTTGTACAGGATGTGTATATGTTGTATGCATGTATGACATTTTGTTGTACGGGATGTGTATATGTTGTATGCATGTATGATCTTTTGTTGTACGGGATGTGTATATGTTATATGCATGTATGATATTTTACTGTACGGGATGTGTATATTTTTTATGCATGCATGATCTTTTGTTGTACGGGATGTGTATATGTTGTATGCATGTATGCTATTTTCTTGTACGGAATGTGTATATGTTGTATGCATGTATGATATTCTGTTGTACGGGATGTGTATATGTTGTATGCATGCATGATATTTTGTTGTACGGGATGTGTATATGTTGTATGCATGCATGATATTTTGTTGCACGGGATGTGTATATGGTGAATGCCTGTATCTTATTTTGTTGTTCGAGATGTGTATATGTTGTATGCATGTATGATATTTTGTTGTACATGATGTGTATATGTTGTATTCATGTATGACATTTTGTTGTACGGGATGTGTATATGTTGTATGCATGTATGATCTTTTGTTGTACGGGATGTGTATATGTTGTATGCATGTATGATCTTTTGTTGTACGGGATGTGTATATGTTGTATACAAGTATGATCTTTTGTTGTATGGGATGTGTATATGGTGTATGCATGTATGATCTTTTGTTGTACGGGATGTGTATATGTTGTATGCATGTATGATATTTTGTTGTACGGGATGGGTATATGTTGTATGCATGTATGATATTTTCTTGTACGGGATGTGTATATGTTGTATGCATGTATGATATTGTGTTGTACAGGTTGTGTATATGTTGTGTGCATATATGATCTTTTGTTCTACGGGATGTGTATATGTTGTATGCATGTATGATATTTCGTTGTACGGGATGTGTATATGTTGTATGCATGTATGATATTTTCTTGTACGGGATGTGTATATGTTGTATGCATGTATGATATTGTGTTGTACGGGTTGTGTATATGTTGTGTGCATATATGATCTTTTGTTCTACGGGATGTGTATATGTTGTATGCATGTATGATATTTCGTTGTACGGGATGTGTATATGTTGTATGCATGTATGATATTTTCTTGTACGGGATGTGTATATGTTGTATGCATGTATGATATTGTGTTGTACGGGTTGTGTATATGTTGTATGCATGTATGATCTTTTGTTGTACGGGATGTGTATATGTTGTATGCATGTATGATCTTTTGTTGTACGGGATGTGTATATGTTTTATGCGTGTATGATATTTTGTTTTACGGGATGTGTATATGTTGTATGCATGTATGATATTTTGTTGTACGGGATGGGTATATGTTGTATGCATGTATGATATTTTCTTGTAAGGGATGTGTATATGTTGTATGCATGTATGATATTGTGTTGTACGGGTTGTGTATATGTTGTATGCATGTATGATCTTTTGTTCTACGGGATGTGTATATGTTGTATGCATGTATGATATTTCGTTGTACGGGATGTTTATATGTTGTATACATGTATGATATTTTCTTGTACGGGATGTGTATATGTTGTATGCTTGTATGATATTGTGTTGTACGGGTTGTGTATATGTTGTATGCATGTATGATCTTTTGTTGTACGGGATGTGTATATGTTGTATGCATGTATGATCTTTTGTCGTACGGGAAGTGTATATTGTGTATGCATGTATGATCTTTTGTTGTACATGATGTGTGTATGTTGTATGCATGTATGATCTTCTGTTGTACGGGATGTGTATATTTTTTATGCGTGTATGATATTTTGGTGTACGGGATGTGTATATGTTGTATGCATGTATGATATTTTTTGTACGGGATGTGTATATATTGTATGCATGTATGATCTTTTGTTATACGGGATGTGTATATGGTGTATGCATGTATGCTCTTTTGTTGTACGGGATGGGTATATGTTGTATGCATGTATGATATTTTCTTGTACGGGATGTGTATATGTTGTTTGCATGTATGATATTGTGTTGTACGGGATGTGTATATGTTGTATGCATGTATGATATTTTGTTGTACGGGATGTGTATATGTTGTATTCATGTATGATCTTTTGTTGTACGGGATGTGTATATGTTGTATGCTTGTATGATATTTTGTTGTACGGGATGTGTATATGTTGTATGCATGTATCATCTTTTGTTGTACGGGATGTGTATATGTTGTATGCATGTATGATATTTTGTTGTACGTGATGTGTATATGGTATATGCATGTATGATCTTTTGTTGTACGGGATGTGTATATGGTGTATGCATGTATGCTCTTTTGTTGTACGGGATGTGTATATGTTGTATACAATTATTATCTTTTGTTGTACGGGATGTGTATATGTTGTATGCATGTATGATCTTTTGTTGTACGGGATGTGTATATGCTGTATGCATGTATCATCTTTTGTTGTACGGGATGGGTATATGTTGTATGCATGTATGATATTTCGTTGTACGGGATGTTTATATGTTGTATACATGTATGATATTTTCTTGTACGGGATGTGTATATGTTGTATGCGTGTATGATATTGTGTTGTACGGGTTGTGTATATGTTGTATGCATGTATGATCGTTTGTTGTACGGGATGTGTATATGTTGTATGCATGTATGATCTTTTGTCGTACGGGAAGTGTATATTGTGTATGCATGTATGATCTTTTGTTGTACATGATGTGTGTATGTTGTATGCATGTATGATCTTTTGTTGTACGGGATGTGTATATTTTTTATGCGTGTATGATATTTTGGTGTACGGGATGTGTATATGTTGTATGCATGTATGATATTTTTTGTACGGGATGTGTATATGTTGTATGCATGTATGATCTTTTGTTATACGGGATGTGTATATGGTGTATGCATGTATGCTCTTTTGTTGTACGGGATGGGTATATGTTGTATGCATGTATGATATTTTCTTGTACGGGATGTGTATATGTTGTTTGCATGTATGATATTGTGTTGGACGGGATGTGTATATGTTGTATGCATGTATGATATTTTGTTGTACGGGATGTGTATATGTTGTATTCATGTATGATCTTTTGTTGTACGGGATGTGTATATGTTGTATGCTTGTATGATATTTTGTTGTACGGGATGTGTATATGTTGTATGCATGTATCATCTTTTGTTGTACGGGATGTGTATATGTTGTATGCATGTATGATATTTTGTTGTACGTGATGTGTATATGGTATATGCATGTATGATCTTTTGTTGTACGGGATGTGTATATGGTGTATGCATGTATGCTCTTTTGTTGTACGGGATGTGTATATGTTGTATACAATTATTATCTTTTGTTGTACGGGATGTGTATATGTTGTATGCATGTATGATCTTTTGTTGTACGGGATGTGTATATGCTGTATGCATGTATCATCTTTTGTTGTACGGGATGGGTATATGTTGTATGCATGTATGATATTTTGTTGTACGGGATGGGTATATGTTGTATGCATGTATGATATTTTGTTGTACGGGATGGGTATATGTTGTATGCATGTATGATATTTTCTTGTACGGGATGTGTATATGTTGTTTGCATGTATGATATTGTGTTGTACGGGATGTGTATATGTTGTATGCATGTATGATATTTTGTTGTACGGGATGTGTATATGTTGTATGCATGTATGATCTTTTGTTGTACGGGATGTGTATATGTTGTATGCTTGTATGCTATTTTGTTGTACGGGATGTGTATATGTTGTATGCATGTATCATCTTTTGTTGTACGGGATGTGTATATGTTGTATGCATGTATGATATTTTGGTGTACGTGATGTGTATATGGTGTATGCATGTATGATCTTTTGTTGTACGGGATGTGTATATGGTGTATGCATGTATGCTCTTTTGTTGTACGGGATGTGTATATGTTGTATACAATTATTATCTTTTGTTGTACGGGATGTGTATATGTTGTATGCATGTATGATCTTTTGTTGTACGGGATGTGTATATGTTGTATGCATGTATGATATTTTGTTGTACGGGATGTGTATATGTTGTATGCATGTACGATATGTTGTTGTACTGGATGTGTATATGTTGTATGCATGTATGATCTTTTGTTGTACATGATGTGTATATGTTGTATGCATGTATGATATATTGTTGTATAGGATGTGTATATTTTGCGTCTTCAGGCGGTCATTTAGCAATAAGAGGAAGCAATCCGTTGAATATTTTCTCAGGAATGGAAACTTTTCAAGCGATTGTGTCACATCCATGGACGATTTTCCTTTGCGTATTTCACTTTTTTCCTCCACATCTTTGAATATATTATTTCTGAACAACGCTGCTCTCGTACGAAGGCTATGTCTCTAGAAATCCCGATTTTCGGCAGTGCTTTTCAAGTTTTCGAATTCTTTGTGGAAGCTTTTCATTGAGGATTTACACATGTCTTTATATCTCAGCATTGGTCTACCGCGGACTGGATGACTCCAGCCAATGTTCTTCTTTTTCTTCTGTCGTTCACTTGAAGCATGTCTATATCTGTAATAATGGCTCCTGAATGAAACAGTCTTTTTTACTTCATACAGTGCCCCAGAGAGGTTTGATTCCAGTGTTATTTCCTCTGGCGATTATGGTTGCTTCAACGTTTCATACTCAGAACGCCCTTGAAATATATTATTGGCACTCTGTGCTGCATGTCCACATGTCCATGTTGCCAATCTTGAATTGTGTGTACATGTGACGGCGGAGTGCATGTGTATGTAATTTATGCAACAACATCAGTGGCAGACAAAAAAAGAAATGTAAGATTTTTACGAGCAATTACATTTCGCGCTTGAAAAAAAATATATATACAAACACGACATAAACATTGTATTATGCGACTTCAACGTAAAAGTACATCATGTCAGAGATCAACATGAATTGAACCAAGGTGTACACGGATTATGCAGTAGGAACAATAATGGGTAACATTTGCTAACCTTTTGTGCAGAAAACAACTTAGCAGTAACGAATACATTTTTTAAACATCACCCGAGAAGACTATACACATGGACGTCACCGGACGGAAAGACCAGTAACCAAATTGATTATATATTAATAGAAGAATGATGGAAATCAATCATCCTTCAATGCAAGACACTTCCATGAGCATACTGCGACACTGATCATGAGTTGATCATCGCAAAGTGCAAGTCAAAGATAAAAAAAGACAACATAAACGTCAAACATTACCACATACGATATGATGGCAATACCGAAAGAATACAACATCGACATTGAAAACAAATTCGTAAAACTACTTGAAATAGAAGTAACATACACACCAAATGAACTTGAAAACTAAGTAACATTTTCATTTACCTGTGCAAAAAACATGCTACACAAAAAAAGCATGAATAAGAAAGAGTTTATATCAGAAGAAAATTTGAACATTATCCAAGATAGAAGACACATTAAAAATATTAGTAAAAACAGAACACACTAAAGAAACCCGTAAAGAGATATTCAGAGAAGAGCTAGGCAATACAAGCAAAATCAAATAAACAAAATATTCCATGAGATAGAATGGTAGAAAAACCAAGTTAACAGTAACGAAAATGTTCGAAAATGTACCACACCTGACTACCAACTTCAACCATCATTAAAGGTGATGAAATATAAACATGGAAACATACTAACAGAAGGGAAACATATGTTTATCAAAAGAAATGATACACGAAGGGGGCGAGGCCGGAATAAAATGTTACTACAAACACTGCTGCAAAATATAGGGAAGCAGCTCATGACCGAAGGAAAACATCATTATATATATATATATATATACCTTTCCTAAAGAAGACGACGTTCAGATTTGCTATAACTACCAAACAATAGCCCATGTAAGTCAAGCACATAAAATACTGTTAAAGATCATAATGCAAAGAATCAAACAAAACATTTGAGATGGAGATAAACGAAACACATGCCGGCTTCAGATCGGGATGATGAACAAGAGATCACATTCGTAACATTAAGCTTCATAGATTACTCAAAAGCGATAGACTGCGTCCAACAACAAAACATATGGGAGATAATGAATATCATGGATTTTCCATGACATCTAATCAACAAATAGAGACATTTTACAAAGATAAAAATGATGCAGTGAAGTTATAGGGCAATATCTCATGGTGGTTTGAGGTACAGAGTGGAGTAAGGCAGAGATGCACACTCTCCCCATACCTGTTCAACATCTATGCCGAAAGTATAATCAGGAATGTGAGAGAAGACATACACAACGCTGACTACCACGCATTAATAAACATCGGTGGATTCGAAATCAATGAACTACGCTTCGTAGACGATACAGTTTTTCTATCAAATGATATACAGGTATTGGAACAACTAATGAAGAACACACAGAAATATAGCGAATCACAAAACCTGTATTTAAACACGCATAAAAACAATAATGTCAACAGATATAAATACACAACAACCAAAAATGAGAACAGACAATACCGAGATATAATGTATTGATAAATTTGAATGCTTAGGGGCAAACATCAACGGTGCAGGAGACTACATGCTAGAAATAAGGAAGTTGCGCTGAAAAAAAATATGAAAATAAAACTAAATAGAAACGAAATTGTTAATGTTATGAACTTTTAATTTTTCCAGTTGCAACATACGACTGTGAATCACCTACCCTATGTAAAACATTGGCAAAGAAGATCAATGTATTTGAGATGAAATGCTACAGAAAGTTACTTATAATATCATGGAAGGAAAAAAAAGAGAAACTCAGATATTATAGTCACATTGAAGATTCCACAGTGTTAATTTCTAAACACAATAACAGAAAGAAAACTACACCTGTTTGGTCATAAAAAGAGACACAATTGTTTAGAATGACACATCATGGATGGTAGAGTACGTAGAAAGAGGAGAACGTCAGATCAAAAAGACGATGGGCTGACGACATTAAAGATAACATGAATACATCATGGGAAAATACAAGCCGCATCGTCCAAAACAGAGAGGGGTTGAGAAAGTCTATTAGAAAGACAAATATTTGGAAAGCATACATCACATGACATATAAGGTATGTGTGTATGGTATGTGTATATGGTATGTGTATATGGTATGTGTACATGTAATATACAATGTGTGTCACCGTATATAGGTTATTAGTATCTCTAACCTTATTAGTGCACCCAAATTGGTATCGTGAGCTTTCCTAATTACTATTTGTTATTTTCCTCTTTACGATCTTATAATGTTGACTGGTACTTGAAGAGACTGGTACTTTATATTACAACGTAAGAGGCATAAAGTTCCACACAACTCTCAAACTCTCTATAATTATTCACGCAAACCTGATACGTGAGTAGTGTATTAGGTGTGACTTACGACATGGATAATCACTTTATTATCATGATAATATAAAGCTGAAAGAAGAACATACTAGTCGTGAAGAGGTCGTGCAGAGGTCGTGCCATATTACGTATCATGATAATGTATAGCCCAAAGAACAAATTACGGGTCAGATCGAGGTCATGCAGATGTCCTACTGGTTGTGCAGATGTTGTGTCATGATACGTATCTGGATAATATAAAACCAAAGAACAATTAACTGGGTACGGATTGAACCTGCAACGGTCGTGTCAAGGTCGTGCTCTGCTGACCATCGAAAGAGCACTGACCAGACGCGTACAGTCACATCCCAGTCGCGTGGAGTCACCGCTCTGATGACACCGGCCATCAGTCATCGGTACACTATGATACCAAGGTTGGCACTCATACCATCTGATCATCAATAATGGGTGTCATGAAAGTAACATGTGTGTATCCCATTTCACAGCTAAGCAAAGTATTTTTAACAATTTTTCCAAGTGACAAACGGTATTGTTATCAGTTTTCACAGTTAGCTGCCTTTAACACATGTCTATATGTCAAACGGCATGTTTTAGCATTTCCTAAAGTATTACACTCTATGAAACCACATTACTGACCCTTTACACTAAATATATAAACACATTTATCACTTTTCATAGCTAGACAAGCTTTATTTTGTAGTTTTCACAATGAGCAAAGGCACTTTTTGACGCGCCTCAAGACTTACAAATGCAAAAAAGAGTGGTTTTATATACCAACATTGTTCGTATTACATATTTCTATATGACAAAAATCATCGTTATCATGTTTCACATCTACACAAGCTGTTTATAGAACCATTTCCTATGTGCAACGACATTGAGTGGATAGTTTATAGACTAACAATGCACATTTTCCTACTTTTTGTGTACCAACACTGCTCATATTACATATGTGGATATGACAAACTTCATGTTTACTACTTTTGACATCAAGGAAAACTGCTTTTAACACATTTCCATATGACAAACGGTCTGTTTTATAAGATTTCTAAATTATCACACATTGTGAAACCACATTACAGGCCTCTTACACTAAAAGCACAGTACATTTATAATTTTCACAGCTAAACAATCTTTTCGTAGTTTTCGCAATGACCAAAACAAAAGGAAATTGCAGTGATTTTATGTTCCAACATATTTAATATTACATATTTCTATTTGACAAATTGGATATTTTCGCTGTTTTGATGCACGAGGTCATTTAACCGTGAATATTTTCCGTCAATTATTTTATGCAATACATAAAATATTTACGTGTTTACAGCGTAAGAAAATTTAAAATGCTTTTATTTATTGAAGCTCCGTCTTTATCATGTGGTATTCGTTGCTTTTCTACACTTGTAAGCTATAACACTATGGAGGTATTTACACGTACCAAGCTGTTTGGTTATCAATTTATTATTTTAAATTACCAGACCATACGAAAATTGTGAGAGTGCATTCGTATTAACACATGGCGGCTGCTACGAACGCAAGAAGAATGACGTCATTTTACAGTGAATATTTTCCTTCACTTATTTTATTCAAAGCATAAAATATTTTAGTGTAAACAGCATAAGATAATTTAAAATGCTTTTATTTGTGAACGTGTAGTCTTTATCATGTGGTATATGCTGCTTTTCTATTCTTCTAAGCTATAACAAACCAGAGGTTTTTTCCACGCACCAATCTGTTTGTTTATCAATACTTTTTTTTAATTGCAAGACCATACAAAAAAGTGAGACAGAAATTTCATACTAACGCCATAACAAAACACCATAACAATAGGAACCAGACATTTTACAATGGTAATGAAACCCGTGTTTAATATTAACACTCTATATAACTATAACACTCTTATTAACCAAAACAAAATTGGTGACCGGGAATCACTAATAGGTGATGTATGTCCTAGGCCTCCCAGTCGCTCCTCAACCGCTAAACCGGCGTGGGTCCATTCACGACGCCAACCAACACGGCGACGTACTTGTCTGATAAAAAATGCGATGCAGTAATGGTTGTAGGAGGCTAATTAGCTCCACGGGTGACACCTCTGTTTTTCGGAAATACATGGCCAGGATTAATTATAAAACTAAGTAATACAATCTAAAATTAGAAGCATTTTTATCCACACCCTTATAAAAGGCACCTATAACATTAAACCATAACATGTATTCAACTTAACTAAGCGTACACCAAGTAATACCGTACTTTACAAGTTTCGAGCAACGGCCACCTGCACAAATGTAAGTCTATTTGTCTGATGTGATAATATGATGTTAATATGCAGCAATATATCATATGTACGTGGTCGGGTCAACAAGACAGAAGAACTCAGATACTACAAAATGATTATAAAGTGTATATTTCAGGTTTCAACATCGTATTTTGTTCTGTTGTCATGTAAGTTTAATGTTTGCTTAGTTAATATGCGTGAATATATCATTTGTGCGTGGTCGGGTCAACAAGACAGAAGAACACAGCGGCGAAAAAAATTAGAATAAAATTTATATCTGGATTTTAGCTTATACTTGTTTTTATTATTTTTATTACATATTCGTTCACACCTCTCTATAGTCGAGGGGATATGGCTATCACTGTTAGATAACAGTCGCCTTCGTTTTTATGGGTGTGTCGAAGAGCAGGGTAATCAATTAGCACATTCTGCCTCCTCCCCTTAGATGATATCATTGAAGAGCAATTGGGTAGCATCCTCACAACAGAGGTGTCAACCAAGGAGATTATTGGCCTCCTACAACCATTACTGCATCGCTACTTCATCAGACGAGTACGTCGCAGTGTTTGTTGGCGTCGTGAGTAGACCCAGGCGCGGTTGACATTCTTCTGGGTCGCCAAGTACCTACATCACCTGGTAGTGAATCTCAATTTTTTTTCGAAATAATAGTGTTATAGTTATATAGAGTGTTAATACTAAATACGGATTTTATTACACTTGTAAAATGTCTGGTTCCTATTTGTTTTGTTATGGTGTTTTTTATGGTGTTATTATGAAAGCTCTGTCACACATTTTCGTATGGTCTGGTGAATTTTACAAAAAAATTGATAACAAACTGCATGGTATGTGGAAAAACCACTGTTGTGGTTTATTTTTAAATACTTAAATATTGTATACTTTGCATAAAATAAGTGACGGAATGTATTCACTGTCAAATGACGTCACGCTTCTTGTGTTTTTAGCAGCGGACGTTAATACATAAGCACTGTGACAATTTTCGTATGGTCTGGTAATTTAAAAGAATAAATTGATAAAAGACAGATTGGTGCGTGGAAAAACCTCTGTTGTGTTATAGCTTACAAATATAGAAAAGCAACAAATACAACATGTTAAAGACTACACATCCACAAATAAAATCATTTCAAATTGTCTTATGCTGTTACTTAAATATATTATGCTTTGCATAAAATAAGAGAACGATAATATTCAGAGTTAAATGAAATCACAATTAAAAAAGGCTAAAAATCTAATTTGTTAAATAGAAATATGTAATATTAACCATGCTGGTACATAAAACCACTGTACTTTGCTTTTGTAATTCTAGCGAGGCGGTGAATAGTGAATTTGTTCAATGTGAAAACTACGAAAAGTGGTTTGTTCTGGCTTTGAAAAATGATAATTTTACTGTGCTTTTAGTGTAAAATACCAGTAATGTGGTTTCATATGGTTTGATAATTAAAAATTCTGATAAAACAAATCGTTTGCCATATGGAAATATGTTAAAAGCAGCTTGTCTAGCTGTCAAAAGTAATAAACATGAAGTTGCTTATGCAAATATTAAATATGTGACGTGTTGGAGCGTATAAATAGGAAAATGTACATTCTTAGACTAGAAACCCCCCACCTAATGTCTTTGTGCATTGCAAAACGTGTTAAAATCAGCTTGTCAAGATGTGAAAATGATAACCATGACTTTTGTCATATATAAATATGTAATACGAACCATTTTGATACAGAAAATCACTGTAATTTGTCTTTGTAAGTATTGAGAGACGTTCAAAAAGTACCATTGCGAAAACTACTGAAAAGCCGTTTGTCTAGCTGTGAAAAGTGATAAATGCGTTTATATTTTTTAGTGTAAAAGGTCAGTAAAGTGGTTTCAAAAGGTGTAATTCTTTAGGAACTGATAAAACATGCAGTTTGACATATGGACATGTGTTAAAGGCGACTTGTCTATCTGTGAAAACTGATACAAATTCCGTCTGTAATTTGGAAAAAATTGTTTAAAATTCTTTGCTTAGCTGTGAAATGTGATAAGCACATGTTACTTTCATAACACCTGCGATTGATGGTGAGATGGTATGTGAGCTAACCGTGGTTTCATGGTGTAATGATGTCTGATGACTGGTGCCATCGGCTCGGTGACCCCATGCGGCCGGTCGATGATCTCGCGATGGTGTGACATAGCACGACCTTGGTTGGACCTCTCCGTTCCCAGTATATTTCTATTGGGCTATATATTATAATGATAATAAAGTGATTATCCACGTCGTAATTATACCTTATACACTACTGTCGTGATTAATCAGAACTGTATTTAATTTATAACAACCAAAAATTGTTCAAACACTGGCAGTTCCTAATAAACCAACACTATCCGAGCATAGTCGTAATTCTGGCCATCGCTAAATACTAAGCCGTGTAATGCCGCTAAGATAAACTACAACACCACTGTCCAACTGATATCTAAACATTATATAAACTCCAACATAATTGGTCAGCCGATAATAGCTGACAATTAGGAGACTGTAATATGCCGGTCGTACAGGCCACATCACCGTCGATAATTTTGTAATTGAACAATGATAACTCCAGCGTAATATGGGTCATCTTGATAAGCACTGACAGTAAGCACACCGTATAATGTCAGTCATACTGCACTGCCTGTCTTCTATTGTAACTGAACAATATATCAAAATTCACGTAATCACATACATGCATGCTAATGTCTGTCTCCTATTCTCACTGATCTAACTCAAAATCTACTTAATCACAACATACAGGCCACTGCCTCTCTTCCAAGCACAACCAATCCGTTCATCCTCATCTCTCAATTTATAATTATCCTGAACTCAGCTCTCCACAAACAACCAACTTTCGTCCGCCTCAATCGCAAACAACAAACACACCGTATAAGGAATATAACACTACAGCTTAACTAGTAATCGAACCATTATATAACAAGTGCTTAATAGATTCGGTCCCGAGGTGGTAGCTGGGGGCCAGGATGTCATGGTGCAAACATTGCAGATCACACAAAAGGAGAATAACGAACTAGTTAGCCTGGAGTCTGATACTGTCGCATGTTTATATGGTATATGTATATGGGATGCTAATATGGAATGTGTATACGGAATGTGCATATGTAATGTATATATGGTATGTGTATATGGTATGTGTATACGGTGTGTATATGTAATGTATATATGTTATGTGTATATGGTATTTGAAATTTTGACTTAAGATCTAAAGTAGAAATGCAGTTGTGTAACATGCCTAGACCGTGCTATGTAAATAACTATACTTTAAAATCGAATAGGGCTTATTAGCCATATACGAAATCTTTAGGCATGTACACAGTTCTAACATAATTTTGAAAAGAGAATGTAGCATATGATTATCATCACTTGAGATGGACGACAACACACACACACATACACAATTCAAACTATTATTAATGTGATTATGTAACTGAAGATAATTGTCCTATATTTTCCACTCATAAATCCATGTCAGGATCGCACATTGGTGAATGAACATCATACATGTTTAAACGGCCCGCGTGCATACAATTTTTGTAAATTGAATACGAACATATATAAATATGTATGATACGAACATATAGTCATTGAGCGAACGTTTACAAAAATATTTTATATATAAACATTTCTTCTAACCTCCACTGCTGTGGATATCACAGACATATGGTGCTACTGCACCAGTAAGGGTTATACTGCTCATATAAATCAATATATCACACGTCACGTCCACTGTTAACGGATTAATTAGATACTTCTTTTCATTCCAGCACATTTGATCCATATTGAACGATATAGTGAAATTAAGTAAAACTGCTGTTGTGATATAATAAAATCGTGTTAATTTAGTAAAACAATTGTAAGAAAATAATATAATATTATTAATTAAGTGAGACAGCTGTAAGAATACAATTGCAATACTTTAGTTTTTATTATAGTTTGTGATGTGAAAGACATTAATCACCAGTTGTCTGACTCACATCAACCATAACCAAGCTTTGCATGTTCAATTAAATGTGGTACTGCTAGTAGAACAGAATGAAAATAATACTCACGTGGGAAACAGGTAAAGAAGTTCTACTTGTGAACAAATAACACACTATCACTGACAGCTGCCTTCATTAATTAGTATATAATACGCAACAAAACACATAATATAATCATGCAACTGACAATACACAGGACATAATCAACATTTCGGTCCTAAATGTCTTTGTACTGATATGCACATAACACACAAATATAAAAATACCACAAATAGAAATAAATACACAATAAGCGTGTCAAAGTGAATAATGGTAGTAAGATACCGAAATAATACGAACACGAAGTACACAAAGACGATAATATAGATGGAACGAGAACAACAAAACGATGACGTAAATGACGGCACAAAATGAATATAAAGCAAAATACCAATCCGACCGGAAACTAAGCAAAAGAGTGGTCGAAATTGAGTCCAAATGGCTTGATGGTACCCAACTCAAAATTGAGGCGATTTTCTAGGGCGTACCTAGATCTATCGTCGGGTGTGATTGACCACAGGAGTGCGTGTTATGTGCTAAATATCATGCAGGTGGTTACAGAAGCGGTGGCTCAATATAAGGCCAGTCTCAACGATATATTGCTTACCGCAGCGTTTGCATATGATCACGTAAAGAACATTACTGGATTCACATGTAAAGGCCTCATCGATGGCGAAAATAGCCTTTGAAAATGAGATGGAGCGCATCTGGACCACATAATGACATGTGTAGCAACGACCGCGTGAGCAACGAACGGTACCGAAATGGTCAGGTGCAGAAGACCTGAGGTGGCTGTGGACCAAGATGCTGTGAGAAGGGAAGCAAGTTGCGACGTGCAAGAGGATGAGAAGACGTGTAGAGCAGAAAACCATGTGCATCAGTAGGTTTAAAGTAGACGAATGTGCTAAGGTAAGGGAGATGAATAGTAACAATAATGTCCAGGAATTGGACAGAGGTGGTGGAAATGTTAGATGTGAATTTAATAGAGGGTTTGAAATTGTTGATGAAGTTGATGTAGCGGGACAGTTATGTTTCCGTCATGTCAGTAATACCTATCACATCATAAATGTAACTGTGGAAAAGAGATGGAAATGTGCCATAGTAGGTCGATCCAATTAGATGTTCTAGATGTCCCACGAAAAGACAAGCATAGCTAGGTCCCATCTTGGTGCCTATAGCAACCTCACTTATCTAATCTAAAAATGACCATCGAATTCAAACGAGTTGAGTGTGAGCAACAGTTCAGCACGGCGGATAATAGTGGGAGTAGATACAGAAGGATTTGACCTCATGTCCAGAAAGAATTGCAAACCCCTAAGACCATCGGCATGGAGTATATAAGTGTGCAGAGAGCAAACATCAATCATGAACAGACGATAGGTGCGGTCAGAAGAGAAATGCACAGAAGAAAAAATTGTCCGGGCACGTTTGGTGTTTTTCAAGAATGAAGGCAGTTATTCGACTAAGGGCTGGAAAATGCTATCGAGGAAGTCAGAGTTGCGCTCAGTCGGACAAGCGACAACTAAGACAATAGGTCTGCATGGATTCAATTCCTTGTGGATTATGGGAAGCATATTGAAGACGGGTCTGCCTAAACAACTTTTATCGATGCAAAGAGCATTGGTAGTGGTGGGAAGGTAGTTATCACGGATGAGGCTGTGCACAGTGTTGTTGACCACCTTCTGGTTGGATACCGTCAAGTCTTGTAGGTTGCCATCCTGGAGGTAAATGTCCCTGCTCCACACAACAACGGCCCCACCCTTATGATCTGGTTTGATGACAATATCATCCCAGCGGCGAAGATTCGCCATTGCGCGAGATTCATAAGGGAGCGTTTGATGTGATTGTGATGGAGTGATTGAATGTCATGGAAGGTGTTCTTGATGTAAAGATCAAGAGCCTCGCATACACCAGGCTTAGGAGTCCAAGAATATTTTTTCCGTTCATATCGAGAGAACACATCGTCAGTGGCATATGCATCTTTGCCAAATACATGTTAATGCTGCCGAAGACGACGATGGTGGATATCCTGAAGAAGCGAGTATTGATCATATGCGGGGCGGAGAGAGGCGAACTTGAGGCCCTTGTTAATGACAGCAATTTCACTGTCAGAGCATCTCAGGTCAGGAGGAATGCAGACCACCCGGGTATTAGTGGTATTGAGGCAAGGTAGATGTAAATTATCTGCCTGAGTAGGATTAGAACGGGGGAAAACAACGTGAGATGTAGAGTGGAGGGAATTAAGTTTATTGCTGTAATGATTGCACATAAACTGGTATAACTGGCCATTGAGAACGTGGATAATACATCGAATGAGGGAGTAGAGTAGAATGGTGTTGTTAGTAAGGGACTGTAAACGTTGTAGAAGTAAGACCTTACATGTTTCTAAGTCAGATAAAAGATGAGTGTGGTTGGAAGATATAATACGCATGAATTGAAATGCGCATTTGTCGTCAAGGCGTTGGAGTAACCGCTGCTCTCGCTGATATAAGAAACCCGCAGACTGGTGAAAATTACATGTAATAAAGCCTTTGGGCATAATTTGACGACGACCACACGTGTCAAGAAATTGGCGGTGACAATGGAATTTGGTTTTCTTGAACATAACAACGGCGAGGTCAGTGGCTGAATGACTTAATGTCATGAGGTAGAAGGCTGAAACAAACACTAGTGTAAAGCCAGATACGATTAAAGAAGTGCTGCAGCGAATGCATATGCTCAAACTACCACGTGGATAGACTCAACTACCCAGATAGTATATAGAAATTATATAAGAAAATCTATCACTGGTGAGGTCGTGGTGAGGTCGTGCAAAGAACTATCTGGATTGTCTATAGCCTTTATATAAGAAAAACTATCACCTAAAGAGGTCGTACATTGCGTTTTCAATTATATATATATATAAGTATTTGCTTTTAATAAACCCTTGTTTTCTTATACATGATAAATTACATAAATTTAAATACAACTACTTTATTTATTACAAAAGCTACCATTGAAAATAAACGTATTCAGAATTATAACACACACCATTCATAAAATACACTAACCAAGACATCCACCCTTGACAACTGCCACCCATTAACAACTGATAAGGAGGCAATTAAACTCCACAAACTCAAAGCAGCTTATCGGCAAGTGGAGATATAAAAAATAATTAAATAAATTAGCACATGCCCATTTTGCGTGTTATTAAGGAGCTAAATACTCGTAGTATTATCGGTTTATAATTACGGACTGGCTATTTGTGGTGTTGGGTTGAACATAATGGTGTTGGGTGGTTCATATAAACTAATATAACAAAATATTCTCATTATATTCGCACTAACCTCTGTATATCACTATTCACAGTTAGGTAAACTGCTTTTAACACATGGCCATATGACAATCAACATGTTTTATCACTTTCTAATTTATCACGCAATATGAAACTACATTACGGCACTTTTACACTAAAAACAAAGCATTTATCACTTTGCACAGCTAGATAGACGACTTTTTGTTATTTTCACAACGAGCAAACTTACTATTTTACACATCTCTTGACATATAAAGGCAAATTACAGTCGATTTACCAACACGGTTCATAATATATATTTTCATATTACAAAATTCATGTTGTATGCCTTTTCACAACTAGATAAATAACTTTTATCACTTTTTGCTACCATTAAATGCATTTGGTGGGGGTTTTCTTGACTTACATGGTAAATTTCATATTTATATGTATCAACATGACTCATAATACATATTTCCATATGACAAAATTCCTGTTTTATCACTTTTTACAGCTAGTCAAGTAGTATTTAACACTTTTTAATATAAAACACAACATGTTTATCACATTTAACTATTAGGAAAACTGCATTTAACACATTTTCATTCGACAAACGTCATGTTTTATCAGTTCTGAATTTGCACCCCATATGAATCCGCATTACATGGTTTTTAAACTAAAAACGCAATGCATTTTTCACTTTTTACAGCTAAATAAACCACTGTTTACAGTTTTTGCAATGATCAGGCTCACTATTTGACACTTCTCTAGACTTACAAATGCAAATTACTGTGGTTTTATGTACCGACATGGTTAATGTTATACATTTCCATAGTGATGATAATCACTTTTCACAAATAGACAAATCCTTTTTAGCCCATTTTGCTATGATCAAATGCATTGGGTAGGGGTTGTCTACTTACAAGACAAATTTTCCTAATTTATGTACCAACTGTTACAAATAAGCCATTTTTAGATATGACAAACGGCATGTTTTATCACTTTTTCTATTTTTATGCACCAACAGGACTCATAAGGCATTTGTCATATGAGAAACTGGATGTTTTATCACATATCACAAAATTGCATAATGCTTTTAGAACATTTCGAAATGATAAAAGGAACTACTTGGGACTTTTCTTTTCTTACAAGCGCTTATTTCACACCTTTTATGTATCAATAGAGATATTATTACTATATTTTTATATGGCAAACTGCCCTTTTTATCAGATTTCTAAATTAACAAGCCACACGAAAGTACATTTCAGCCCTTTCTCATTAACACCATAGCGCATTTGACAAGGTTTTTTTGTGTAAACTCATCATTTATCGTTTTTTCACTGTGACTAGACAAACTGCTTTTACTGATTTCCGATATGTTTTGTTAGTTGTCTAAATTGTAATATCATACGAAAACACATTTCAGTCTTTTTGCAGTAACATCATGGCAATTTTATCATGTTTGTATTTTTTCGCATATGTGATTATTTTTTTCCAGAACAAACCAACTCGCATTTAGTGATTATGTTTTAGCGCTTGTCTAAATTATCATACATTCATGCATTCATTGATTTTCCTTTTGCGCTAAAGTTAGCGCATAGGGCAGAGGTCAGATCTCTCCAATTATGTCTGTTCAACGCTATTCTGTGCAGTTCTTGAATAGTATGAATATTGGTTGTTTTACTTTATTTAAGTATTGTTCTTCTGAGTGTTTCTTTTGGTCTACCCCATGCTCTTTTGCCTGTAGGTTTCCATTCAAGAGATTGGTGGTGTATTCTGTTGGTGTCTGCGCGCAAGTCATGCCCGATGTAGGACCAACGGCGTTTTCTAATAACATCTGTGATGACATTTTGATGTGTCTCTTCTGTGATTTTGTCATTCGATTTGAATTCACTCCAATTTGTGTTCATGTCATAGATACTAAACCATATTTCAGTAATTTACAGAAACATTATTAAAATGATGTCATGTTTTATTTTTATAAGTGCATCATTTCACATCTAACGCTTTTACTATGTTATCATACCAAAATAAACAGTTTTTCAGTACGTTTCCATTTACAACATAACACATTTGTATATGCTTTTATTTGTGCGCCTGCGTCATTTATCAATTGTAGTAATGTTCGTTATATTTTAGCAGTAATTGTCTAAATTATCATACCGTACGAAACCAACGTTTAGTATTTTAGCACAAACAGCATAACACATATAACATGTTTTATTTGTGTGTCTTCATCAATCATTACTATTATCACAACTAACAAACCCGCTTTAGTGATTTGTGTTGTTTTATCAGTTGTCTAAATTATCATACCATACGAACCCTTATTTAAGTACTTTTACACAAACAACATAACAACTTCTGATATGTTTTTATCTGTTTGACTTTATCACTTATCAGTTTTTCACAAATAGGAAAGTTGGTGGTAGTTCTTTGTGGTGTGATCAGTAATAGTATTTGTCTCTTATCTATACTCACATTTGCACATTTTATGACATTTAGACACAAAACAGGGTTCATTTCTGTAGGGCGAAGTGCATGTTTTTTTCCGTTTTCTAAATTATCACCCCATACAAAAAAACATGCCAACACTTCTCACTAACTTCATACATCATTTGACAAACTACGGTTTATGAAACAACATCGTTGATCACTATTCATAGACAATACCAACACATGGCACACATAGAACATGTCAATATCCCTTGCTGATATTCCGTGCTGATACCGCGTGCTGCTATCCCGTACTAATATCTCCTGTCAATCCGCTGCTGATATCTCCCATCAAAAGCCGCGGTTGAGATCCGCAGTCAAGATCAGCTGCTATTGTCTGTCAATATCCGCTGCTGATATCAGCTAGCAAGGGTCGCTGCTGCTATTCACTGTCAAAATCCGCTGCTGATATCACCTGGCAAGATCCAATACTAACATCCCTGTTGACAAACGTTGTGCTGCATCACGTTTCACAGGCAATCTGTTTATACAACTTTTTGCTATGATGAAAAGAACTGGGCGCTGGTTTTCTAGTACTTTAAGGTAAATGTTTCTATTTGTATACACTAACAAGGCTCATATTACATATTTCCATATGACAGACTGTCCTGTTATCACTTTTAACAATTAGTGAATCTGATTTTAACGCATTTCCATATGACAAACGGTATGTTTATCAGTTATCTATATTATCAAACCACATAAAACCACATACAAAAGATTTTACACTAAAAACACAAAACACGTATCATTTCTCACAACTAGACATTCTGCTTTTCGTATTTTTCACAATGTTACGCGGCTTTATACTTACAACGACAACTTACAGTAGTTTTATGTACTAACATGGTTAATATTTCATATTTTCATAAGGCAAAAGTCATGTTTATCATGTTTCACAACTAGCAAAGAATTTGTAATACAATTTGCTATGATCAAAGACATTGGATGGTGATTCTATAGACGTACATAGTAAATATTCATATTTGTATGTACCAACCGGCTACATATCGCATATTTCCAGACGAAAACGTTTATGTTTTAATACTTTTCATAGCTAGGAGAGTTGCCTTTTCCATATGAAAAACTTAATGTTTAGCCCTTTTTCCAGCTTGTCAACTTGCTTTTATTAATTTTCGATGTGATAAAATACACTAGTTCTTGCTTTTTATAATTTACGTGTGTGTATTTCACAATATTATGCACCAACAGGGTTATAATTTCCATATTTCCACATGACAAACATCAGGTTTAACAATTCTATAAACTAATAAAGTATTTTATTTGTGGATCGTCATCAGTTATCACTTTCCACAGTAATGCATTCTGCTTGTAACACGTTTCGATACGGCAAACTACATATTTTATCAGTTCTATAAACTACCATCACAGACGAAACCACACTGCAATACTTTTGTAAACCCCATAACGTATTCGCAAAGTTTTTATTCGTGGGACGAAATCATTTAGCACTTTTAACACAACTTTACAACCTATTTTAGCACTTTTCGCTATGATCCAAAACATTATTTGGTTCTTTTCTATACTTTCACGGGTCCATTCAGTATTTCCCCTACCAACGTCATACACCATTTGACATGTTTTTAAACCTTGATTAAAGATACTAGCATATAAATAAATTACAAACACGATAAAGTAAACCATGAAAAGTAACACAGGTATAATATATTGATGTATGCTTCAGAGTCTACGATTATATTTAAATTTAACGTTTCAAATATAATTATATATAGTAACAATCATAGCTATAGACAGGCGTGCGTTGCTATATTAGAGGTACTTAAATGATGCATACAATTTGTGAGAAGCTGGTGCAATGTGAGTTCTTTTAGTATGCTAACCCTGAAAACTGATAGCACATATAGTTTGTTACATGGTGATGTGTCAATATACATACTGGTGGTAGAGAAAATTAGTGAAACAGAACGATGTAAGTATAGAAAAGACACAACTTGTGCATTTGGACATATGGAAAAGTGCTACAATACTTTTGATTTGTAGTGAAAAGCGATGAGCGCCATGGGCCATAAACAAATCTATATCAATTGGCTGTGTTATGTTAGTGAGATAGTGTTTGATATGGTTTGGTATGGTACGCTAACTTAGAAAACGAATAAACATGAAATGTAACCTATGCCATTATATCGATAGGGTTCCTGGTGATAGGAAAAAGTATTGTGCCATTATTGGTTTTTTTAATGCGGCAATCACTGCCTTTAATCATCTGGAAAATTCTAAATGTTGACTTGTTAAAAGCAGAAAACACTGAGAGTTCATAAACAGAAACATATCACATTGTATGTGAAATTAGTGCAAAAGTTGTGCAATGTGAGTTGGTATGACCTGATAATTTATAACACTGATAAAACAGCCAGTCTTATATATGTAAACGTGTCAATATGAACAATGGTGGTAGAATATCATATCATATGATGTTATAAGTCAATGTGTTCGAGAAGCGCAATGAAATGTGCTGCTGTTAGTATAGAACAGCGACAACCTGTGACTTTGATCATATCGAAAAGTGATGGAAGTGATTTTAGCTGCTGTTTAAAATGATCATAATACCTTTTAATAAACAGAAGCCTATAACAATGATATATGAAGATAGTGGATAATGTTGAAATGGTTTTTCGTGTGCTCTGCTAATTTAGAAAACCGATACAACGCGAAGTTTGCCGTATGGAAACATAAAAACATAAGAAATTATGGTAGAGAAAAGTAGTGAAATGTACACCTATACGTATAGAAAACAAAAAATCCCTCACTTTGCTCATATGGAAACTGGCTAAAAGCGTGTTCTTGCTGTGGAAAGGGATAAATAGTGTAGTTTCACATATAAAAAATTTCAAATGGTGTATAACGTTGGTAGGGGAAAATACTGAATGTACTCGTGAAAGTATAGAAAAGAACCAAATAATGTCTTAGATCATAGCGAAAAGTGCTAAAAGAAGTATGTAAAGTAGTGTGAAAAGTGCTAAAAGTTCCACGAATAAAATCTTGGCTAATATGTTATGGGGTTAGTTCGAAAGTCATGCAGTGTGGTTTCGTGTGTTATGGTAGTTTAAAGAACAGATAAAACATGTAGTTTGCCGTATCGAAATGTGTTGCAAGCAGGATGCATAGTTGTGGAAAGTGATAACTGACGACGTTCCACAAATATACAATACTTGTTACATGCATTCTGATGTTAGTGCGAAAGTATTGCAATGTGGTTTCATGTGATATGCTAGTTTATAGAATTGATAAAACATGATGTTTGTCATATGGAAATATGGTAATTTGAACCCTGTTGGGGCAAAAATATAGTGATATGTACAACTGTAAAAATTGAAAAAGCAACAACTAGTGTATTTTATTACATCGACAATTGCTATAACCAGATTGTCTAGCTGGGAAAAGGGCTAAACATGAAGTATTTAATATTGAAAGTGTTAATGTCAGTATTCCTAGCTGTAAAAAGGGATAAAACATGAAGGTTTTCGTCTGGAAATATGCAATATGAAGCCTTTTGGTACATGCAAATTTGCAAATTTACTGTGTACGTCTTTTGAACAACCATCCAATGTCTTTGATCATAGAAATATGTGCTAAAAATAATTTGCCTAGTTGTGAAAAGTGATAAACATGAATTTTGTCATGAACATATAAAATATTAACCATGTTAGTAAATAAAAATACTGTAAATTGTCTTTGTAAGTATAAAGACGCGCAACAGTGACTTTACTCATTGTGAAAACTACGAAAAGCAGATTGTCTAGTTGTGAAAAGTGATAAATGTTTTGTGTTTTAGTGTAAAACCTTGTTATGTGGTTTGATATAGTGTGATAGTTTAGGTAACTGATAAAACATACCGTATGCCATATGGAAATGAGTTAAAAGCAGATGGACTAACTGTTAAACGTGATAATCGGGCCATTTTTCGTATAGACATATGTAATATGAGCCTTGTTGGTGTATACAAATAGAAACATTTACCTTGTAAGTCTAGAAAATCAGAGCCCATTTGTTTTCATCATAGCAACAAGTGTTACAAGCAGCTTGCCTAACTGTGAAAATCGATGCAACACGTCGTTAGTCAACAAGGGATTTCAGTATTGCATCTTCATCTTGCCAGGTGATATTAGCAGCGGTTCTTGACTGACACTAGCAGCGGATCTTCACAACGGCTATCAGTAGCGGATTTTGACAGCTAATATCATCATCGGATATTGATAGGCAATAGCTGCAGATCTAGACATTGGATATTAACAGTGGCTTTGGATAGGAGATAGCAGCAGCGGATTGACAAGGGATTTCTGCACGGACTATCAGCACGGAATAGCAGCATGGGGTATCAGCACGAGATATCAGCACAGGATATCAGCATTAGATATCAGTACGGGATTTTGACAGAGTCTATGTATGACATGTGTTGGTATTGAATATGAATAGTGATCAACGATGATGTTTTATAAACCGATGTTTGTCAAATGATGTATGAAGTTAGTGAGAAGCGTTGACATTTTTTTTCCATATGGGGTGATAATTTAGAAAACTGATGCAACATGCAGTTCGCCCTATGGAAATACGTTCATTGGAACCATGTTTTGTGTCTAAATGTCATGAATTGTGCAACTGTAAGTATAGAAAAGACACAAATACTATTTTTGATCACACCGAAAAGTGATACCACCAATTGCCTAGTTGTGAAAAGTGATATGTGATAAAGTCCAACAGATAAACTATGTTAAAAGTTGTTATATTGTTTGTGTAAAAGTACTGAAATAAGGGTTCGTATGGTATGATAATTGAGACAACTGATAAAACAACGAAAATTACTAAAAGAGGGGTGGTTAGATGTGAAAATAGTAATGACTGATGAAAGCACACAAATAAAACATGGTAAATGTGTTATGCTGTTTGTGCAAAAGAACTAAACTTTGGTTTCGTATGGTATGATAATTTAGACAATTACTGCTAAAATATAAATAAAATCACTACAATTAATAAATGACGCAGTCCCACAATAAAAACATAAAATGTGTTATGTTGTTGGTGTAAACGTACTGACAGACGTTTTAATTTGGTTTGATATGTAGTAAAATCGTTAGAAGTGAAAAACATGATAAATTATGCACTTACACAAATAAAAACTTGACAAAATTTGTTATATTGGTTGTGTAAAAGTACTGAAATATGGTTTAGTTGGTATGATAATTTAGACAAACAATAACACATAATCACTAAATGTGGGTATTTTTGTTGTGGAATAACAATGGTACATGTGGCAGCCACACAAATACGAACATGATAAAATATGTTATGATGTTACTGCAAAAATACCGAAATATGTTTTCGTATGGTATGATAATTTAGACAACTAATAAAACATATGGACAATCATTTAAAGCGGTTTGTCTCGTTGGGAAAAAAGATAAATGATTAGTTTACACAAATAAAACCTTGTCAAATTCGCTATGCTGTTAATGAGAAAGGGATGAAATGTACTTTCGTGTGACTTGTTAATTTAGAAATCTGATAAAAGGGGGAGTTTGCTATATAAAGATATGGTAATGTTATCTCTATTGATACATAAAAGGTGTCAAATAAGCGCTTGTAAGAAAATGAAAGTCCCAAGTAGTGCATTTGATCATTTCGAAAGCAGTTTGACTAGTTGTGAATTGTGATAAAACATGCAGTTTGTCACATTGAAAAATTAGTTTCATATGATTACTGTTGGTGAATAAAAATAGGAAAAGTGACAAAACATGTCGTATTTCATATGGAAAAATGGCTTATAAAAATAGGAAAATTTGTCTTGTAAGTCTAGAAAACCACCACCCAATGTATTTTCTCATAGCAAAAATGGCTAAAAGGGAATTTGGCTAGTTGTGAAAAGTGATAAACATGACTTATTATATGGAAATATGTAACATTAACGCTGTTGGCACATAAAACCACTGTAATTTGCATTTGTAAGTATAGAGAAACGTCAAATAGTGAGTTTGCTCATCGCAAAAACTACAAACAGTGGTTTGTCTAGCTGTGCAAAATGATAAATGCATGTGGTTTTAGTGTAAAAGCCATGTACTGCGGTTTCATATGGGATGATAATTCAGAAACTGATAAAACATTACGTTTGTCATATGAAAATGTGTTAAAACTGTTTGCCTAATTGTTAAAAGTGATATGCATGTCGCATGCCATATACAAAAGCGTTAAAAGCTACTTTCCAAGATGTGAAAAGAGATAAAACGGGCATTTTGTCATATGGAAATATGTATTATGAGTCATGTTGATACATATAAATATGAAATTTACCATGTAAGTCAAGAAAACCCCTACCCAATGCATTGATGATAGCAAAAAGTGCTAAAAATGATTTGTCCAGTTGTGAAAAGACATAAAATATGAATTTTGTTTTATGAAAAAATCGAATATGAACCGTGTTGGAACATAAAACCACTGTAATTTGCCTTTATTAGTCTAGAGATGTGTAAAATAGTGAGTTTTCTCGTTGTGAAAACAACGAAAAGTCGCCTATCTAGCTGTGCAAAGTGATAAATGCTTTGTTTTTAGTGTAAAAGTACCGTAATGTGGTTTCATATTGCGTGATAAATTAGAAAGTGATAAAAGATGATGATTATCATATGACCTTTTGTTAGAAGCGGGTTACCTAACTGTGAATATTGATAAACAAAAGTTAGTGCGAAAATAACGAGAATATGTTGTTATATTAGTTGATATGAACCACCCAACACCATAATTTTTTAACCCAACACCACAAATAGCCAGTCGACAAGTATGAATAACCAAATGGTCAGAGGGTGTCCGACAAAGTGGATGGTGCCGCAGTAACCTAATGAACAAATAGTTAAGCAAAATGAATTAAACAGGTTACTAAAACACTTACCTTGCCTATTAATAAAAAAATATATAAAAACTATATATAAAAAATACAATAAAACTAAACAGGACAATTCTCCACATATTGGCTCAAACTGAACCTTTTTCAAGAGACAAACAACAGAAAACAACACAATAAAAAACAAAATAGATGACTAGATTTCATCAAGCACCGTCTCCATATCGTAGAGATGGCAAAGTATCTAGTAAAAGAGAAAATGGAAAATTCGAAGAAAACGCTTAGATGATGGCATGATGATTAACAAGCGTTAAGAGGTAGTTGAAGTGATACAATAAAAACATATACTAAGTGAAAATGAGAAACAAAAACAAGTAGACAACGAAAGTCATGTACGTTAGCCGATGGAAGACAAATATAAATAAACAAATGGTCAGAGGGTGTCCGAAAAAGTGGATGGTGCCGCAGTAACCTAATGAACAAATAGTCAAACAAAATGAATTAAAAAGGTTACTAAAACACTTACCTTGCCTATCACCTAATTAAAATCATAATTATGAACCTATAATACTACTTAGCTCGTTAATAACACGCAAAATGTCTCCGTGTTAATTTGTTTGTTATCTTCCATTGCCGTTACGCTGCGTCGTGTTCGTGAAGTTTAATTGCCTCGTTATCAGTTGTTATTGGCGGTAGTTGTCAAGGGTGGTTGTCTTGGTTAGTGTGTTTTATTAATGGTGTGTTTTATAATTCTGAATATGTTTATTTTCACTAGTAATATTTTTAATAAATAAAGTAGTTGTATTTAAATTTATATAATATAACTTACATAAGAAAACATGCGTTTCTTAAAAGCAAATAATTTCTATATACTTTCCGGGTAGTTGAGACTATCCACGTGGTAGTTTAAGCATATTATACTACTGTTATATCAGGAACCACTACCATAAAATATTAGAGGTAACATAACCCCGTGTATATTAAAGTCCATTCCTCTTCTGAATTTCAAGGTTATATACCGATCAGAAACAGGCTAAGAATGTAGGCGATGGATTGTGTGAATGACATTGTAATAGGGCAATTAAATAAGGGAATTAGGCAAGGCATTTTAGACGGGAATATTAGCAGAGACTATTAGCACGGTACATTAACATGAAATATTATCGGTTGATATTAGCAGGGGATATAGGCAGGGGGTATTAGCAAGGGATATTAGCAGTGGATATTAGCAGGCCATATTAGTAGTGTATATATATATATATATATATATATATATATATATATATATATATATATATATATAATTGCTGTCATAGTGGCCTGGTGGATGTTTGCAGTCTATTTTTGTTATTTCAGGAATTTTGAGTTGAAGAAATATGCGTAACTTACTAAATATATTTTACTTAAAGAATAAACATGTGCGAGTTTGTTAAGGATATATAAAATAATATATACAGAAATGCATATATTTAAGTTTTCTAGAAAGATAATATAATTGTATAATGGTAATGTCTTTTTAATCTAAATGTATGGATAATACATTTTATAGATACAGCAATAGTTCGTAAAAACTTCTCTACAGAGTTGTTTTAATGTTTTGACGGAATTAATATATATATATAGGTAGGTGCAATGGTATGTGCCATCGGGGATGAAGATAACTCTACATGTATTAAACCGCAGCAACTATTAGGTGGGGTGGCCAGTTCCCTTCCTTGCTGTTTAATTACCTTTCCTAACTTATGCGTCAGGTGCTCATTTACAGCTGAGTCGACTAGAAGAGTTGCCGTGTCGAGTGAGAAATCACATCCATGATTTTATTTAAATGTCCGGACGTGATTTCGAACCTGGCACGCTGTAACCAGATAATAGCAAGCTAGCTTGCTTTCTACTAGGCTACTGTGCTCTTCGTATATATTGAAACATAAAGAAACAGAGAATGTGATTAACTTAAGATTATTTTGAAGGTACTTGCTATTGTTATTGACAAAATAAAGTGTTTTTTTAATAATAATAAATAAAGTGTTTTAATAATAATAAATAATTGACATTTATAATAATAAATATATACAATTTAAAAAAATATTCGGACATAAATTGTCATAAAATAACTTTACATCATAATGTGTCATTTTTATAAATAATATAAATATGAACATACACATTTTTAGTCATCATCATCCTTAAGTGACGTCTCCGCAACGAAGGTTCCACAACATCTATTCTTTGTTAATATATGGATAAAAATCATGTACACTAAATATACAATTAGAAGACCGAATTGAAGGCTTTTGAGATGTCAGTATATAGTAGAACATGGAGAACATCATGGAAAGAGAAGAAAAAAATACTCAATATAAAGAAATAATTACTAAGAGAAATACATATAAGGAAATAAAATATTTTGAACCCATTAAAAGACATGGCACCTTATTGAAGATCTTACTTGAGGGTAACGTCAAAGGGAAGTGAACAAGAGGTAGACAGAGATGCAAGTGGGAGAGTAACATCACAAAACGGACATATTACAGTATAGTAGAGTTCACCACCAAAACAAGACAGGGTGATACGTTTCAGTAAATTTTCGTTTCGTAGACGGCACTTGATGATGATGTTGAGGCAAGTGGTAGAAGATGAGAACATATCGTTGGTCTAAAGTTTCCATCTGGTTGGGAATTGTGTATTCTATTTGAGGTATAGTTGGTCTGCATTTAAGTAACGCATGGGTATGTGAGTTATAATTATATCGTACTTGGACTATGGTTGGAACATTTGGTTTCTGCTTGGTCTATAGTTGGGCCATCGTCGGTATCTATTTTGTTTGTTAGAGTTATGTGTTGTCATGTGTATGTGTGGTTGTTTGGTTTTGTCTATGTAGTTGTTTGATGGCAATAGCAAATACAGACAGCTAAAGCGGGGCCGTGATATTTTGATTAAAAAAATAATTACGTATTAAATTTAATAATTTGATTAATTTTCATGAATTTAATAATGTTTCTTTTCTCAGATTTTCAATGTGGTCATGTAGTCTTGGTTGTACTTCAACTTAGTCAGGGGTCTTGTTTTTTTTATGTTAACAGATATGTCTGCTGATTTGTGGCTTCGATAAAAATTAGTGTACACAGTATTCAGTGTATTGATTGTTAGTTTACACAATTAACAATATACTGATAATATGAGGAGAGCCATGTTGATCTATGTTTTTACCAGTATAAGATAAATATCAGTAGTCTATACATCAAGATTATCAGGAAACAATGATTTTGACACATTGCGATGTTTTCTCAGATCGTTAATGAAAAATAAGTGAACATGTGCAGTCCTTGAGTGAAGTCTTGAAGAAAACCAACCTCCAGTGTTCTTTTATTGAATAATGTACCAGAAAAACTGGTAACTTTGGTTTTATTTGTCAGGAAATCATGTATCCATTTAATCATATTCCCACCTGTTCCAATTCTCCTTATCTTCAGAAAAAAATTCAGTTCTTCAGACTGTTTTTGTAGATGTGTTTAAAGTCAATGAAAACTGCTAATTTCTTTTTTCCTTCTTGGAAACTTTCCATTACTCTTTGTGTAAATCTGAAGAGAGGATCATCTATGCAATATTTTCTCGTGATGTTTGACCAGTTATTATCAATATCATTACGATCATCCAGCCACTAGTATACCTTTTTTGTTGACCATTTAATCATCTGGAAAATGCATGCTGTGCGTATATGGGCATAACATTTGTTGGTGCCCCTGCCTATTATAATTTCTTAAGAATGGCGTTCATTATTGCTGTAAGTCATGATGATGGCAACTGTTCCTCATCCCATGTGCTATTAATAAACCATAGGCGTGTTTAGTTTGTCCTTGGTCGCAGCTTGCGTATTGTTATTTTTTCGTTAAATGTGATTTGGTCCTCGAGCTTTATTTCTTGACAGTTTCCGTATTGGCATGTTTAGTTCGTGAATATTAAATAGGCCACATAATGCATTAAAATTATGCTGATCTGTGTTATGTGTTGCACATTTTATAAGTGCATTCCCTAATTTCTTCCCGTTGATATGACGTATCAACATTATTCCAATGAAATTGTTGAATGTATCTGCTCTTTTACTAATAAATACTACTTAGTTGCAACTACCATTTACAATTGGTGCTGAAATAACCCCATTCTCTTTTTAGATTTAATTTGCTATATTTTTTGGATATGGACGACATATTTCCAACAAACAAAACATACCAGACAAAATATTCGAAATGCAAAATATTTCAAGACACCAGATTCCAAGATAAAAACATTACCAGAACAACATATTATCAGACAAAATAGCCCAAGACAAAATATCCGAAGACAAAATATTCCACGACGAAACATTCCCAAGTAAAAATACAAAAAAAAAATAAGTTGTTCGTAAACAGTAAAGCAATCAGTTCTGGCAGGAATTCCAAAGACATCAGCTGTTTGACTTTAATTGACTAATTTTCATCAGATATGTGCAACGCCGTTTTCCCCATCAAATTGTTGTTTTCTCCAAACGTTATGTCTAAAGTAAAAATAGCATCCTGCTACACGTTCGTTGAAATGCACATTTAAAAGTTTTAATTGCAGGCTCTAAATCAGTAAATACTGTTTCCGTTACTTCCACTTTCTATGATTCGCTGAACAAGACGACAAGATTACTTAACTACGCCCAGACAAAAAGTACATGCTCAAATGCATGAATCGTATACATTTGATCGAATTCCTCTGGAGTGATTCTAAATGTTTCATTAGCACACCAGTGTCTGCTCTAAAGAAGAAAATTAAAATCTTCCTGTGCTGCAAAAATAATTTAATCTTGCACTTTCACACACAGAACAGACTGCAGTCGACTTTGTTTCTATATTCTTCAATATGTTAGTCATTGATTTCATGTAGCTGACGATGTCTGCAACCATCATTAGATACAGATTCTTCATGAGTTTTAAGGAATGCATACTAGATTGATACTTGTCTTAAAGCATGTTGCACCATGCGCCTAGTACATTCATCTGTGTTTTCAGCACGTTGCCTAATGTTTTCTCGAGTAGTTGCTATAGCAACTTTATCATGAGAAGTTGTATGATCATATTCACCAAGCTCCAAAAAATACATTACAATCAAGAGTTGAATTCTAGTATGACATGTTCGTACATCTCATTTCTATATTTCTTACCCACCAGCTCCAGATCTGTGCTTCACAAACATACACTCTCCTAAAACACATTTCCTACTACCTTCCTTCTCTGTATTATATATTGCCAATCTCATTGAAAATCTGCACAAAAATCTGCACCTAACATTTAAGAGGTGCCAGAACTCATTACAACATTTTGTCTTTGTATGGATATTTTATCCGGTATATTTTGTCTGCGAAAATGTTGTCTGAGGATATTGTGTCCGGTATATTTTCGGCTCTGTTTAGGATTGTACAATGCACGTGTGTGACGTCCAAGGTACCGAGTTCTATATTCTCAACAGGCAATTGTGCATCTTGAAAGTTCAAAAATCAAGGAAAAACTACTGAATGTATTTATATTACCTAGAAAATTACTGAAGCCAAAAATGCCTGGTTAACGGCTATGTCCTGAATAGGATACACTACCAATTTTAAGAAAGGTTTGTCTGACATGTTATATCTGGGATTAGTTTGTTATGGAACCCATTTTCTCTACAGGTATTTCATTTGTTTTCATATGTGATATATTTACTTTTTCCCATCCGTTGTATTGCTTACTATTTTTAGTGGTAGGTTCTCTTCAAACTTATTTATGGCCTTTAGACTTTCTTTAATTGTTTCATCCAGTTCAGGTGTCCAACAAGGTTTACTGTACTGTTCCTTACCTGTGTGCCATTGGTATACAATTTTCAGCAGCTTATATATATATATATATATATATATATTATCTTACCTGGATTGTTGACTACAATCCTAGCCCATGAGAATCTTGCTTCTTCGATAAAGGCAACTGTAACAAAAGTTGCATCTGCTTCCGTGTTGCATGTATTTGGGTTTGCGTCTCTATATATGCTTGCCAAAACATCGTTAGTTGCCCAATGAAACCTGTCCACTGACGGTAAAAGAAAAATACAATGGGACATTAACTACTCGTAGATAATTAAGTATAAGCCTTCAGACGGGAACTATATATTTTGCAATATTATCCTAAGTCATATGTATGTGTCTATGTTTTGGAATTATTTCTTAATAAATGATTCATTTGATGCACAGTAGAACCCGACAGTGTTCATGCCACATTTATGCGCTGTCAAATGTATACGTTCTAATCTCCATTACTTTCATGGAAAAATAAATCATTGGTAATACACATTTAAATTTAGTCCGCATAGGTATAATATTAATGTCTGTCCGTCGACCAACATATACGTGTTTCGAGTGCACAAAATATTGAATTTTTGTAAAAGAAATTGCTCACAATAGTTCACCATGTCATCAAGATGTAAGTGTACTCGGACGTACACTCTGTAAACATCGTGCAGCGGCATCATCGATTCTTAGATAATGAGATTGGCATGTCAAGTCAGAGGCTTTAAATCAATGACTGCCTAGTCTCATGAAAACGTATTGACAACCATCTGCTATGACACCGTTTGATAACTTATTGGCAACCATATGATATGACTCGTTTTGATAACTAATTGGCAACGATAAGCTATAACTCGATTTGATAACTTAGCGTTAATTTTCCCCATTTTCTTTATGTTACTAATATCAGTATCGTTTATCTTTCCTATATTTTTTTTCATTTGGGTGGTGGGGGTTTGGGTCTCTGGTACTGTGTTAATAATTATATAAAAAGCCGCAGTCTGCATCGAAAAGCAGGCAATCGTTTCTATACAAAATAGATAGACACACAATAAATAATATTTGTATACGTTCTAAGAATAGATGTGCTATTGCACCTGTGAATATAGTTATATAACATGTGTTTTAGTAATGATGTATTAGATGTATTCAGTTATATAGAACTATTCAGTTATGCTTTACTAGAACATGATTTTTTTCACTTTCTGAGATGGCTTGTTTCATTCTTCTATGTACAACAATGACTCCATGATGAAGAACACAATATAATTAATGGTTCAGGGTGATATCATGTATGCCAGATAGTGTTAATAAGGTAAGATAACATTCATATTCATTTAGACTAACATAAAATATACCAACATCATATAAATTCAGAAATTGAGAGAAGATGGTAAATAAACGCATAGTATCAACATTGGTCTCTTTGTAAGGACGATGACGTGAATGATCACATCCGTTATTCAACAACGTTCACATTTTGTACCAGCCAACTGATAAACAAGTAGTGACACACAAATTGTGTCTAATAGCGATACACTTACATCGTTCAGTGAAACAATGAACATATGCAAAACATGCTGAATTCCGTCAAAATCATTTGATAGACGCAATATAAATGAAACATGTATTGACAAGGTATTATTTAACATGGCAGAGAACACCATGCTAAAGAGCATTGGAGTCAGAACGCAATCATGTTTGACACCATTATTCACTGGAAAAGGGTTTGAGTGTGCGCCGTCATCTTGCACACAGACTGGCATACCATCAAGGAACTGACGAACCATGTTGGCAACTTTTTGGCTCATCCACATTTGGCTGTGATCTCACACTGGCTCTCAGGGAGAGACCTATCTCCAGATGGGCTTGCAGTCTCTTTAACATGACCCTAAAAGAAGTACATGAAGAGTTATCTTTATCCTCGACGACAAGCTGCTGCCTGGGGACCTACCTTTACTTGTAATGACGCATGCCATCGAATACGCTATCCAAAACGTATGTTTACTTTCTGACTCGTTACCAACTTCACTTTTGCTCATCATCGGTGTCTGTGTATTGTAATGAATTCCAACATGTATTTTTCTCCTTTTTATTGTAGGCATATCATTGCTGCCAAACAATGCGTCCTATGTGCCAAACTTGGCAAAATATGAACTGACTGACTGATATCATTGCTGCCTAAGCTTACAAACAATTATCTCGTGCACTATGTACAACCATTTTCAACATTAACACTATTGATTCTCACTGATGCCATCTTTTAAGAAAACACTATGATATAACAACAAATAGTCGTACTTAGGTGTACGTTCTTGACAGCGACCATGTGCATAGATATATAAAATATCAAACCACGTGCGTCACAGAAAAGGCGGCTATAAGAAAATAAACGTTTTAGTTTTCGTGTAGATTGTTTACCAAACACATTAAATATATATATATATATAATATATATATATATATATATATATATATATATATATATATATATATATATATATATATATATATATATCTATATATATATATATATATATATATATATATATATATATATATATATATATATATATATATATATATACTGATGTATTCTGATCTCGCACAACATCACTCAAATTGGCTCATACGACTGATAACTTGTTGCTGTGCATATATTATATTTCACTAGTCATCAAAAGTGCGGGTAAAATTAGATACACCACGATAAATTAAGCTGCAACAACGTTCACACTATCAGATAAACAAGTACATGTTTTATAATAGAAGTGTTTCAAAATGAGAAATGTAGACTATTATAAATAACATTCACCCTATGTGTGAATCGTACCTAGTCTATATGTAACTAACTATTTATGTCTCCACTCGAGGTGTCTACACTCAATGCAACAAATAAAATACAATATGCTTAATATAGCAACATGAAGAAATAGGTCGTTGTTAAATTTGTAAATACATTGAGCAGTATTGTCATATGATGTGTGCATATTAGATAATATTTAAACAATAAAACACTTACAATATTGGCAAGCAGGACCGAATTGCCCAACAGGACAATCTGGGGTGTCAACACGGCATTCACCTTGTGGAGTACATCCTGAGTAACAGAAACATTTTTTGTCGCACTTAGGTCCAAACCAAAATCCATCGCACGCTGCACAATTGGAGAAAAAATATACTATCTCACATACTACTAGTGTGTTAGCGTATTTAAATAAATTGTAAACTAATCGAAGGGAAATGACATTGTTTGTCAGTTGTGTGGTTTACTGACGCAGTGTTTCCAATTTGTTATTTAAAATAAAAATAGGTACTATTCTAGTACAAACGTTATCAATTATTTTAAGAGTGGAATTTTGACGTAATCCAATGTTGTTTTACTGATCAATGTGTAAATACAAGCTGGCATATGTCGTAGCTTACGTGAGATTGGTATGTGCTTTAGTATGTGTACACTACATGCTTAATGACATCCAAATGGACAAGTTCCCAAGACTAACATAATATGTTTTATGCCGGAAATCATGTAAATACTGAAGAAAAAGTGAAACACTAAAACAGTATTACACTGGGTTTCACTGGGACAAGGTACACATCTGAACTACAAGTCTTAAATCAGATGTCATCTTCTGTAAACCAGTTTTACATAACTGTACTGCGATCTCACCAACACATATTTCTTTTCAGTTAAAAGGCAAGTCATTTATCAATGACGTGTTTTATAAGTGACGTGGTGTAGCAGTGACGTGTTCTATCTATGAATGATGCGGTATATATCAGAGAAATGTTCTGTCAATAAATGATGTGGTTTATCAGTGAGTTGTTCTATCGATGATGTGGTATATCTGTGAGATGGCATATGCCTTTTTATAGCAATCACATGGTCTGTAAATGTGTTTCATCAAGGACATGTTCTATAAATGTCATGTTTTTTTTTTCAATATACACGTTCCATAAAGTTATGTTCTATATATAGTATGTTCTTTCGGTTGTAGTGCGGTATAATCAATGGTATGCATTATTAATGACATATACTATCAATAACGTGTTATATCAATGCCATTTTCTATAACTTATATATTGTGCAAATAAACTATTTGTTTAAAGAATTGGTATAATCTATCAATGGCATGTTCTACCAAATGACATGGTATAGTAATGGTATATTCAATGTTTGATCGGTTCTATAAATAATGTTGTATCAATTACATGCTACATTAATATCACTTTCGATCGATGACATATTAATGAAGCTTTTTATCAATGTAATTTTTTTAAATTTATGTAATATTCTATCAATCACATGACATATAAATTACATATTGTAGGAATCCGTACCGTTCTATACTGACGATTTATAAATTTTATGTATATGTTAAGCAACTGTACTTCATCACGTGATAAGTCCAACTTTTTAAATATTAAGGACAGTTTTATTCATATTTCGTGACCTAATTGACTTCAGATGAAAATGTTGCTGGACATTCTTTGAACCGCGCGTTCCACATAGAGTCTGCCCCTTCCTCGCCGTCTCACAGGGCTATCAAAATGCAGAGAGGCCAATATTATAGCAAATAGTCTTAGCTTCTGTGAAATGCTCCTTATTCGATATTTCGTTTCGCTAAATAACATTAGTATATGTTTCATTAAATAGAGACCGCATTTACTTAACTTGTAACAAATTATAAACTATACTATAATTAATACACGGCTTTGTGCGGTTGAGGTTAAGAAAAATCAATAGAGCTGTTAAGCTGTACAAGTTTTCAAATTTTTTGCAAGACTGAAAACAATCCAGGTCAACAAATTAAATAGTCAACACATGTTATAAAACATTTTTGTACCTGACTTTAAATACATCTATTCTTTTTGATTTTGCCATGCTGATTTCAAATATAATGACATTTCCCTAAATGGCTCTTGAATGAATTTAATTTTAGCAATACAAATGTTGTGTATACTTGATTAATCTCTCTGGTGAACAGTTACACATTACGCTTTAACATTGTACAACGTGTTATTACACATTCAATTAAGTGATTTTCCACAATCACATTTACAACGAATAAAAAAAAAACTATTTAAAGTTCACGTATAATATTCCTAAAGGGCACATTTGAAGCCCTTCCGTCATTATTATGTTACAGTTCGAGCTTCTTTGCTTGCTTCTTGTAGTCAATAGGTGAGGAATCTCTTGTCATAGCCCTTCAGAAATCCGTAAAGTATTGGAAGGCTCCAATTACCTCGACATCATGTCTCCATAGCAGCAACGTCTTGGTGAAATCGTTCACCTTGCTCATCACTGACTTCTCCGCAGTTTGACTAAAGAATCCAGGTGAGAATCCAGAAAATGAAATTCTGAAGACATGACCAGCATAAAGTTATACCTCCGAAAGAAGTATTCAATAATTTTTTTTGTAATTAGTTATACTTTTTTTCCCCACGAAAATTGTCCAACACTGACTTAAATGCTATACATGCATCTTTGTCCTTTCCATGCAACACCCAAGCAAACTAATACTCGCGAAGAAGTTTTAGAATGTTTGGACCAACAAACATGCCCTCTCTTATTTTATTTTCATTCAGTGATGGAAATGTTCTGAAGAGCTTATTGAAAGCATTATCAGTTTTATTCATTGCCTACGACAATATTTTTCATAAGACCCAGCTTAATGTGCAAGAATAGAAATATAATGTTGCTACTGCCAACATACTGTAAACGGTTTCCCACGTTTTTAATGCAATGATGTAATAACTGCTTGATTGGTCAACGTCTGCTGCTGTAATGGTTACTTTGTGCACAACTATCCCACTCATAAGAAACAAACAGTACTTGGTGTGTCCACCCTGTGGTCCATGCAAAACAACTATCACTGTTAGATCCGCATATAATGTCCAATGATGATTGTAGTTTGTACACTTCAAAAGTTGCTTTCTGTTTCCTTACCTTTCTGTCATATGACATGAATGCCCAACTGGAATTGACGGTAACACATTACCAGTATTCAACAAAACAACTTTAAGACTTGTCGTGTATGAATCAATGACATTATTCCACTCTTCAATATTGTAATTGATATTGAGTGCTGCCATTAAACCATACGTAACATGTGCAGATCTGGGGGAAAAAAGCAATGGCTAGAAGCAAAATGCACAAAGAAGAGATTCTCATATACCAGAAGACCAAATTAATGTACAATGATATAAGGCTGATCACAAATAAGAAAGAGCATATAAATGCAGCATTAAAGATGAAAACGGAACAATAATGTTTGATAAAACAGAAGCACTTACAAGATGGACAGATTATGTGACAGAACTGTTTGACGCGACCAACGGCACAAAAAACAATACACAAAAATGATGGACCACAAATACTGACAGCAGACGTAGAAAATGCAACAAAATCAAAAAGACTGTGCAAACGCTGCATGATCCGAGTGTGACAGAATTTCGTTCTTGGGCCACAAGAATGTGTCAGCTATGTCACCAAATGTGACCGTGTTATGAAGATGCGTCACCGAGTGTGAGAGAGTCATAGGTTTGACTGTCTGTCCTTGACAGACAAGTGTGGCAGTAATGAAAAGGATGCAGGCGTCACAGAAGTCTGACGCAAATGCGAAAGTTTCTTTGAATGCAAGACTCTCTGGAAACTATGATGATGTGACCAGTTTCTTCCCTGTGGTTGTCAATATCAATTAAATTATTAATACATGCGCTTCGTATCATAAAGGAAAACAAGTCTCCGAATAATTGGCCTATCTTCCTGAGTAGTAGCCATTACAGTTTATTATACAACAATTATGAAATGGAAAAAAAAAGATACATGCAAGATTAAAGGCAACAGAGGGCGACAACTTGAAAAAAAATATTAGACAGTTTGACAACCTGCCACATGAGGGAAACAACAATAATATTGATACATAATGAAGGAGATAGAGAGACATGGAGAGCCATGATCGCCTACGTTAGCCGGCATTGTACCTGATGAAGATAATTTGGTCTATATACAAAATCTACGTTGACGAATTTTTTTGAAAATCGTTGCTATTTAAAAGCTACATTCGCCCAATAGCTTGCAGATGTAAACAAACAGTCAACTTATCGGTTCGAGATCTATTAAGATGCTAGAGAACATACATGTACACAATATCTTCCACACACATAGTCGGCATATGTTAGTTAATATATATGTACACACTACCCTTACTGGGATGGAATATGGAATAAATGGAATATGCTATAGAATATACATATGTATGCATATTATCTTACAGAGCACATACTCGTCGGAATATACAAGATAACACATATTTACACCCAACTTTCCACACACACACATAATTTAAATGTGCTAGAAACATATATTCACAAATACCCACACAAAAGATACACCAGTGTGTGGTCATAAAACATGCGATACTTGATTTGAAGTATATCAAGTGAGATATGATTACTAGAAAGTTGTATTCATCGTGGATACACTTACCGACTCTCAGTCCCAATTAAACAGTCATGAATTGAATAGAGACATGTTCATACATGTCGCTGGCCAGTATCTTCTTGGTCTTCCTCTTTATCTCTGGACTAGCTTCACTGCCTTCTAGAATCAGCTGTCGAAGCTATCATGTTGCTTTTAGTGCTAATGGTATTGTAATTTACTTCTCTTGACGTATTTTTCTCATGATCTTAAAGGGATGCGATACGTTAGTGCCTTTATTACTGCTGTTCCACAGTTTTCTCATTTGTGTTAATTTGAGTGTTGCAATTGTATGTCTGATTAATCGCGACTGAACAATCGTCGGATCTGTTTAATAAATAATTGCTCCCAGATATGTGAATTTATTTATAAATTCTATGTATATATTTTATATATTTTTAAATTATTGGTTTGACTATTGTTTTGTATGTTATCACAATTTGTGTGTGTTTGTGCGTTTAGATGTAGATTGTGGATATCAATGCGTTTCTTTTGTTGTTGTGAATAACTGTTTAATCCCACGGGATGTTTAATAAGGAAGGACTGCGTCGTTTGAATATCTTATATCTGGAATATTGCACTCGCGCATATTTAATGGTAGAAACTCACCTTTCTCTAGTTCTTCTCTTACATTTCTCATTGTATTATCTGTATAGATGCTATAAAGATAATAGGCAGACTAAACTCCAGTCTCACCATAAGACATAAAGACATATTTGAAGATACACACATAATGTTGAAGATGACGGCATTATGAGGATGACAAAGATGAAGTTCTCTTTGTATCTGTGAGCAGTTAGATCTTGCTACACAATTTATTATCTCACGACAAACTTGCCACAAACCCATGATTGGGATATATGATGTATGGATAATCATTTTTTTTTCAATGAGAGAAATAACAATAACGATGACAAAGCTTGCATATGATGTGGAGAAATAAGATTAGTATTATCGTGACATTCAGATCGCTAGTGCTAAGTTTACTTGTATACAGGTGTGACAGGAACTCACTGCACAAAACAGAAAAAATTATTCCTACATTTAAAACTAAGTGCTACAAACGTTTGTTAATACTTAGCTACAGATAATACAAGACTAATGCATTTGTCCGATAGCAAATAAACACACTTGCATGTTAACAAGAACACATTGGAAGTTGTGAAGGAACGGCGTAAACCTGTTTGGTTTGAAAATGTCACGAGACACGACTCGCTTTCTAACATTATTTTTGAAGAAACAGTTTGCGAGAGAAACGAGAAACAAGGATGATAGAGAATATCCTATATAGATAGCAACAATGCAGGTATATGTGATTTTCTACACTGCTCAAAATGTCTGAGGATAGAGTTGTTCAGAGAGCTTGTTTGTGTTGATGTATCCAGTGTGAAACCCTACTCCACTGACGAGTTATAAGTCGTATTACTATTAGTAAGGAGAGATTGTTACATTACATAATTATTAAATGATCGTTTAATACGGCCAAAGATGCAGCACATGCCTCTTAACAATTCGCCTATCATTATTCTAAAACATTTGTTGTCTTACTTACATGAAACTGAATCACTGAATATAAAATTTGTTCCATTATTTGAAAATTAAGAAAAAAAAGTAATGACAATTTGATAATACATAATAACCCACATATCATACACAAATCAAAGATTCGACTAAAGTGCATTTCTCATGAAAACATAAAAGAAAGAAAAGACAAGAAAGACACGGTAGTGTACCCGTTGTTATAATATAATCGCTAAAAGGGATGGATCTAGTAGACAGAACGCATATGAATACAAATGTAAGATAAAACCGCTGAAACGATGATGATAATGACTATAAGGAAATAATCTCTTTCGCTGTAGGCAGGTACTAAATCTTGACAGCCACATTGATACTAATACAAGAGTAGTTTCTTTCTCAGTTGCCTGTTGGGCCTAAACAAACATGGTGTCAAGAAATAAACATGTATACACTAATTAAATTGTGTTAGACTAAAAATATTTTCTAAATATCGGCAAGTAAATAGTATCTATACTTGACATTTTGAAATGTTTTCATAAATGTGTTGTGGATGGTTGGGGGGGGGGGTGAAGTTATTGGACATTGTAAATCTGGAAAAGGGGGGGGGGGGGCTTTAATTGAAATATCGACAAGTTCTTTACATGGGAAGCTGGTATAACTTTGTTTTTCTTTATTAGCACAATATGTGAATATCAGAGTACACCAAAACTGTATATGACTGTCAGAGTGTACCAATACTGTATGTGACTTTCAGAGTGCACCAAAACTGTATGTGACTTTCAGAGTGCACCAAAACTGTATGTGACTTTCAGAGTGCACCAAAACTGTATGTGACTTTCAGAGTGCACCAAAACTGTATGTGACTTTCAGAGTACACAAAAACTGTATGTGACTGTCAGAGTGCACCAAAACTGTATGTAATTATCAGAGTGCACTAAAACTGTATATGACTGTTTTAGTGCACCAAAACTGTATGTGACTGTGAGAGTGCACAACAGCTGTATGTGATTGTCATAGTGCACCAAAACTGTATATGACTGTCAGAGTGCATTAAACATGTATGTGCTTTTCAGAGTGTACAACAGCTGTATGTGACTGTCAGAGTGCACAAAATCTGTGTGTGGCTGTCAGAGTGCATCAAAACGGAATATGACTGTCATAGTGCACCAAAACTGTATCTGACTGTCAGAGTGCACCAAAACTGTATGTGACTGTCAGATTGCACCAAAACTGTATATAGCGGTCAGTGTGCACCACATATGTATGTTATTGTCAGAGTGCACCAAAACTGTATATAGCGGTCAGTGTGCAACACATCTGTATGTTAATGTCAGAGTGCACCAACATTGTATGTGGCTGTCAGAGTGCACCAAAATTGTATGTGACTGTCAGAGTGCACCAACATTGTATGTGGCTGTCAGAGATTATCAAACCGTTATGTTAATGTCAGAATGTACCACAACTGTATGTGAATGTCGTAGTACCACACAATGTTATGTGAATGCCAGTTCTGAGTGCCCAAAAACATTATGTATGCTCATATATGTATATATGTTTGTAGTTTAATAATAAATAATACTAATTGAAAAGAAACAACATTCAATTACATGTACAAGAAACACACACTAAACTCCAACTGAAATTGTTACCTTTGATTTTCGTCGGAAGAATTTTCGCAAAAATGCAAAATGCTATCAAGAAGAAATGTGTAGAAATCATCTGTGCTGTCAAGACATCATCTCATTGAGCGCTGTTGAAAAAGAAATAGTAAACACTACAATAATTGGTTGTCTTTGACGCCAGGATGTCTCCCATACACATTATTCTGTGCATTGTTTACACTCACAATTTATTACGTGTATTACATTAATTATGGATCCTGTTATTGCTTGTTTGCTACACTGATTCGTTTGTAAACATATTTTTTTTTAAATATTGTATTACATTAATTATGAAAGTTATACAGAACATTGGCTAACTTTTATGACACTTTTTCTTCCGATGCCACCTGTGTACCTAAAGAAGGTTAGCCACTTCAATTCACACAAAAATGTTTCAGCTTTATCGCCATAAACAGTATTATGTAACGTTCGCATATTTGCTTCTTTAATTACACCTGTAATTGTGACGTGGCACACAGTTGCGGTTATATTGTACATAATAAAGAATAACACATGTAAATTATTCGTTTTCTTGTTTAGCGTTTATTCTCAAACGCCCGTTGTTTTGTCTTTTTAGCGTGTCACTTAACATACTAGATTTATAAGAGCTTGCAGTCCAGAGAATTGTAACGCAAGTTGCCTTGTTTTTTTGAGCCAATGACTCGACACATCTGTCTATGTAGGGTAGATTATTCAAAATGTAAGGGTGTATATTGTCATGAATGGGCTCACCGTAGAATTTCATATGCTACAAGAAACCTTGACGTGGTGACCCACACAAAATCACGAGTTTGTTATTTGCCACAGTGTGACTGATAATGAAACAATATGCATTGATCAGCAACGCATTATATCAAACACATTAACAAACATATGTGACACAACCATTACCCCTTACAATGTAAGTTCTTAAGTCTAAAGAAGACTAATGGGTTTTCTATTGGAATTTTCTTGAGGAGCCTAATGAAGTTTAATGTGAAGTTATGTGGGCAGTGAAAAAGAAATGCAATTGGGACGCCCAATGTAAAGTCTAATTTCTTCAAGTGTGTAGTCAAATATGAATAATAACGGGAAGTAAAATAGGAAGTCTAGTGGGAGTTCCATTTGGAAATCGAATGGGAAGTTTAATGGAAAGCCTAAGGGAAAGGCTAAAGTAAAGTATAATGGGAACTCTAATGGGAAGTAAAGAAGGAAGTCTAACGGGTACTACAATGGGAATCATAATGTGTAGTCTAATGGGAACTGAAGAGGGAAGTTAGATGGGAAGTTCAGTAGGAAGTCTAATGGGAAGTCTGACTGGACAACTAATCCAAAATCTAAAAGCAATTATAATGGGTAATCTAATGTGAATAATAATGAAAGTCATATGCGACGACTAATGAGAATGTTATTGGGAAATCTAGTATATGGTCTAATGGGAAGTCTATTACATAGTATAACGGGGAATCTCCTGGTATTTCTAATGGGAATGATAATGGGAAGTCAAAGGAGAAATATAATGGAAAGTTTAGGTGGAAGCTAAATGAAAAGTACAATGGTAAGTCAAATGGAACTTTTATTGATAAGTGTAATGGGAAGTCAATTGCAATATCTAATGGGACGTCAATTGGGAAATCTAATCTGATGCATGATCGGAAGACTAACGAAAAGTCTGATGTGAAGTATAATGGGAAGTCTAAAGGGAAATTCAATGGAAAGGATAATCTAATTGAAAGACTATGAGAAGTAAAATTGGAAGTAAAATGTGAAGTGTAATAGGAAACATAATCTGAAGTAGAATGGGGAATCTAATGTGAAGAGTGATAGGAAGCCTAATTGGAAGTCGAATGTGATAAATATATTGTGAATTCCAATGGGAAATCACATGTGAAATCAAATGGGAAGTCTAATGGGATCAGAAATTGGAAGTTTAATCGGATTTATAAAGGGAAGGAAATTGGAAAACCTAATGGGAAGTCAAATTGGTAGTCTAATAAGAAGCATTTATTGAAGTATCATGTGAAATCTAATGAGAAGTCAAATGCGAAGTCAGAAGACTAGTTTTTTGGGGGGAAATCTAATTGAAAGTCAATGGGAAATGTAATTATAATTTTAATAGAAATTCTGATGAAATTCCTAATTGGAAATGTTATGGTAAGTTTTTCGGGAAGTCTTATGGGAAGATTAATGGGAAGTATAATGTGAACTATAATGGTAATTCTAGTGAGAAATCTAACTAGAAATCGTATGGCAAATTTGTCGGGAAGTACAATAGGAAGTATAATGTGAATTCTAACAGCAAATCCAACGGGTAACATGGAAAGTATTAATGTGAAGGTTAATGGGAAGTGAAATTGGAAGTCTAATGGTAAATATATTCAGATGTCTAATATGTAGTCCAATGGGAAGTCTAATTCGTATTATAATGGGAAGTGTCAGGTAATTTTTAGTAGGAAATTAAATGGAAAGTCACAGGGGAAATATAATGGTAGGCTTATTAAGAACTAAAATGGTAAGTATAACGGTTAAGCAAATGGGCTATTTAATTGTAAGTGTAATAGGAAGTCTATTGCAATATTGAATGTCAAGTCCAATGGGAATTATAATTTGTTGTATGATATGCAGAATAATGGGAATTGTGAATAGAAATTTCATGGGAAATCCAATGGGAGATGAAATTGAAAGTTTAATAGGAACTGAAATGGAGCGTTTAAATAGGACGTATAATTAGAAGTAAGTTGGAAAACATAATGGGAATAGAAATCGGTAGTCTATTATGAAGTATATTGGGATGTCTAATGTGAATTCGAATTGGAAATCAAATGGGAAGCCTAATGGAAACTGTATGCGAATCTAATAGAATATCTATTGTGAAATCTAATTATAAATATAATAGGAATTATAGTGATAAAAATAAGTGACAATTTAATTGTAAGTTTATCGTTAAATTTACTGTGAATTTTAATGGGAATTCTAATGGCGATCAAATACGAATATTCTAATTGGATTTATAATGGGAAAATGAATAGACAGTCTAAATGGGAAGTCATATGGAAAACATAATGAAAAGTCAATTGGCAAATCTAATGGGACGTCTAGTGGATGATCTAGTTTGAAGTCTAATGAGTAGTGAAATGAGACATACAATTAAGTATATAAATGGGAAATCTAATGGACAGTCGAATAGAAAGTCTACTGGAAAGCCTAATTTGAAGTATAATGAGATGTGTATGGGAAGTGTAATGGGGAAAAAAATGGACAATAATAGGTTAAATCGGAATTCTAATGGAAAGTTTAATGGGGAGTATAATTATAAGTGAATAATAAGTGTATATTATAATTTGTCGTGCGTTGGGTTGGCGCCGCCCTGATGCACAGGGTTGTAGTTCTTAAGTGTGGTAACTGGATATCTACACCAACGGTTATTAGCCCTGGCCTGCCACAGGGATCGCCTCTATCTCCTGTACTTTTCAATGTATACACAGTACATATCGCTGGCAATCAAATCACAGTGTTGGCAGAACGATGTCATATGCCGATGATTTCCTGGTGTATAGACAGGGCAGAAATCGAGAAGAGTGCGTCGTGGAACTACAGAAGGAGCTGGACAGACTGACAAATTGGTGTCGAGATACGGGAGCAGTGGTTAATCCGTCTAAGGCATTCGTGACGTGGTTTTCCTTGAACAATCACATGGTAAAGACACCCATGCCACACGTTTCGTTGTCCAGGAAAAGTTTAGAAAGAACTAGCACAATGAGATATATGGGTGTGTTTTTTGACAGAAGCCTGAGTTTCAGGGAACATGTTGACCACATTATCATAAGGGCAGGCAAAGGCTTAGCAGCAATGAAGGTTATGGCTGCTGCGCAATGTGAGCAAAGATTGTTATTTCTTTTGTACCAGGGTTTGATAGTGGCTGTGGTGGAATATGCACTGGCGATTCTGACTCTTAGCCAAACTCAGATCGAAAGACTGGATAGAGTCCAGAATGCAGCAATGCGTATCATTCTGGGATGCACAAGAGACACATCGACAAGAGCTATGCGATACCTACTTGACTGCCCAACAGCTGAGCATAGATTACAGTATTGCCGTGCACGGGCGTACCTTCAAATACATGCAGATAAGGAACACCCGTTGCATTCCGAAATACAGAAAGTTAAAGGCAGCAGACTCAAGAGAGGAAGGTCGTGGATGGGACGTGCTGAAGATGTAATACAAAGCGTGTGCCGATTACAGGATGTGGCAGTTGGTGCGGAATGGATAGGTCTACCCACATATTTCGAAACTTGTTTGAGAGTAGTAATATCACTTAGCAGGGAATGCAGAGAATGGTGTCCCACAGCTGTGGAGAAAGAAGTGCAGGCTTTAATCAGTGAGAATACCAAAGAGGGGGATGTCATTATATACACTGATGGATCTGTAATTAGGCATGTTCGCAGTGCTTGGGCCTTTACAGCTCAGTGCGCAGGTAAAACGATCAAGGAGGAAAGTGGTGCCTTTGCGGTCACTACGAGTAGTATGACCATGGAGACTATGGCGGTGACCAAGGCATTTGAGTGGCTACGCACACAGAAAGTAATGCAGGTCTGCATCTTGAGTGACTCTATGAGTATGATTAAGAAGGTACAAGTGGGTCTCGTTCGCGAACAGTGGATTGAGGCCTTGAGAAATGCGAGATTGAAGGCGGTTACATTTATTTTCGTGCCGGGACATGTGGGCGTTCGAGGCAATGGAAGAGCGGATCAACTGGCATCGTGTGCGATTGTGGCAAAGGGCGATGGGGCAATGGATCGCGCTGACGTTTTGAACTCCTTAAGAGATATAACACGCGAGAGTGAGACGAATGTGGATGATGATTCCTTTTCAATGGCTAGGATTAAAGATCAGGGATTGAGATGTGGTGTTGCTAGAGGTGAACATTTTGGAGGGCGCAGAAGAATGATGGTCAACCAGCATAGGACCGGTACTGTCAGCAGAAGTGGTGATGGCGGATACACTCAAGGAGAGATCGGAGCAACTATGGATGTGTCCAGTTTGCAGTGATGATGATCCGACGACTAATTAACTATAATTATAAGTATAAATGGATTCTAATGGAAATATCAATGGAAGTTTGATGGAGAATCTAATGGGAATTTTATTAGGAAGTATAATGGGAAGTAGAATGTGATGTTTAATGGGAATTCGCATGCGATATTTAAATGTAAGTATATTGGGAAGTATCATGGAAAGTATTTTAAGAAGTCAAAGAGGATGCCAAAGAAAAGTCAATTGGGAAACGCAGTGGGAAGTGAATTTAGAAATCTAATCGGAAGTTTAATGGAAAGTATCATGGGAGATCTAATGGGAAGTGAAATTGGAAGTCTAATTGGAAGGTATATTGGGAAGTCTAACGGATAATTTAATGGGAACTCTAATGGGAATTCATATGGAAAGTGTAATTGGAAGTTTAATTAGACGTTTCATGAGAAGTACATTGGAAAATATAATGCTACTTCCAATGGAAAGTCTAATGTGAACGTTAATAGCAAGTGTAATGGGAAGTCACATAGGTAGTAAGTATAATGTTTAGTATAATGTACATTCTAGTGGGAAGTCAAATGGGACATCTATTGGTAATTCAATTTCGTAGTCTTATGGTAAATATATTGGAAAATATAATTGGTAGTCTATTGGGAAATCATATGGGTGATCTAATCGGAAGTGTAACAATAATTCAAATGGGAAGTATAAATGGACGTATAATAGGAAATCTAATAGAAATGGATGTAAAATGTTAATTCAAATATGTAGTCTAATGGAAAGGCTAATGGAAACTCTGAAGGAAACGCATATATGTAGTCTAAAGGTAAGCATATGGGAAAGTATATTTATACAATCAAACAAAACACTTGGGGTCTTTGTTAACTGTTATATTTTATGGTAGTGCGTCCTTATATAACCTATTTGGACTTTGCTGTCCTCTAGTTGAAAGAGTGCGCGTCTCCAAAAGAGAGGTAAACTCATTAACTACCAACCTACCATATGGGAAAGACTAATGGATAGTCTATTGTGAAGTATAATTGGAAATCTAAGTGGTAGTTCATTGTTAAGGCTAAGAAAAGTCTAATGTGAAGTGAAATATTGAGTCAAATAAGATGACTAATGGAAAGTTTGTTGTATTGCTAATGGAACATATATTAAGATTTATAACGGGAAATCTAACTGAATTTGTAATATCAATTGTACTGGGAAGTCAAACGGAAAGTATAATGGGAAGTGCACTGGCAAATTTACTGGGAAGTCTAATCGGAATTCTAACTATAAATAAAATTGGTAGTGACATGGAAAGTGTAATGGAAAATCAAATGGGAAATATAATAAGAAAGTCAAGTGAGAAATATAATGGAAAATGAACTGGGACTTCAAATGTTAAGACAAATGGGAAATATAATGGGAAATCTATTGGAAATTGTAATGGGAAGTCTAATGGAAAGTCCATTGTGACATTTAATGAAGTCTAATAGCTTATGTGCAACATCTATGCGGAAAATATAATGAGAAATGTGAGACAAGAAACAATGGGGCCTGATTTCAGACCCATAACTCTAGGAGAGCTACATATACCAGAAATTAGATATGCAGACGACATATTGCTATTAACAACAAACGAACACGATCTACTGAACATAATTAAGTCAACACAGACGTTCAGCGAACAGCAAAATTTGTTCTTAAATGTAAAAAAGACAAAAATAATGGCAACTGAATCAAGACCCAAAATTAATATTGAGAACTGCAATTTGGAAGAAGTGACACATTTTGCTTATTTAGGAACTAATATAAACATTGCGAGGGGCTGTGCAGTTGAGATCAAAAGAAGAACTGCAATTGCGCTGGCAAAATTAAAACAGATAAAGAAACTATGGTAAAGTACTAACATAAGAAGCAAAGTGTGTTTACTACGAATGTGGGTGTTTCATGTGGCGACTTATGGATGCTAGGCATGGGCACTAAATAAAACAGTGTCCAAGAGATTAAAATAATGTGAATTAAAGTGTTATAGTAGAGTTCTGAGAATACACTGGACAGCAAAGGAAACAAACCATGTAGTTACGAACAATTAACGTCCAGGAAGGCAGGCTTCTGAACACCATATTAAAGAAAAATCCTATATTTTTGTGTGGGTTTTTTCTATCATATTAAGAGACACGACGGCATGGAGAGAGTGTTACTGGAGGGGATGATTGAAACAACAGGGGCAAAGGCCGACCAAGATCCCGTTGGACAAAAGACATTTAAGAATGCCTGCACATATCAGTGAAAGATGAAAGACAACTTGCTCAAGACCGCGGAGAATTCAAGAGATCATAAGAAAGAGTACATTCTGGAAAGAATATGTCACGTGATGAATAACTTTCTAATTGGGATTTGTATTGGGAATTCCCAGGGCAGTGTAGTTAGAAGGCTAATGAGAAAGTCAAACGAGTAGACTAATATGAACTTTATTGGTGAAATGGCAAAATCTTATTGGAAGTAAAATGGTAATTAAAATGTGAAGATTACTTGGAAGTATAATGGAACGTCTAATGAGAATACTAATGAAAAGTCTAGTGGGTTGACTAATATGAATTGTATTGGGAAGTCGAATATGAAGTCTAACTGGAATTCTAATGTGAAGAATAATGGTTATTCTAAAGTAAACTATAATTTGAAGACACGTGTGATGTCTAATGTGAACACGAAGAGAAATTCTAATGCAATGTATAATGGGAAGTTTTATGAAAATTCGAAAGGGAAGTGAAATGGGAAGTATACTAGGACATTTAATGAGAAGTCACTTTTTTAATGAAAAGTCACCCGTGTGCTTGGGCCCAAAAGGGGAGCAAAAAATAGCAATTATGTTTACCTCCCATGCATGTCGTAAAAGGCGACTAAGATGGTTATGGGATGAGTTGGCTGCCCATCCCATATAAGGTCACTGACCCAAAGCCATGCTGAAGTCGTATGTGTAGGCGAAAAAGCGCAGATATCGCAGCTATGCTGTAAACCATGCCACAACGCATTCCGTTCTCCGTACTACATTCTGCTAATCGGCAGCAGTTTGAGAACGAACGCAGAAGAAGAAGAAGTCAATTAAAAAATATAATGGGAATTCTAATCAGAAATCTAATCGGAGTTATAATGGGAAGTTTAATAGGAAAAATAGGGGGGGGGGGGTACACCGGTGGAATTGAAAAACAAATATATTTTTTTTAATAGTACGAATATATTGGTATTAGTTTAAGAAGCATCAATTTATGCACATCTTTTATAATGAAAGTTGGTCGTAGCGTTTATAGTTTTTAAGATATATACTTTTGAAATAAGTGGGTGTGGGCCTGCGATTTAAAAATAATTGTTTCAAAAAAATGTTCAGTATGTTTGAGAAAAAAGAGAACAGTTTATACTATAGTCCGTTCAGAATCGTTTGCCGAGATGTTAAATTATTTTTATCAAAAACGTATTGTTCATTTGGATTGATCATTTGAAGTTAGGTTTAGAATGATAATGTCGCTATAGAAATATTTTTTTTATCAAAGAAATGTGATCCAGTATCAAAGATACCTTATTTAACCTATATTAAAAAAAAGTTAATCTAAATTATAAACAACCGCTGGATTATGCAGATGCTTACATCTCACAGCTGATTATTAAATATAAAGGCATGACCCTCACGGTAGAATGTGCACCGTTCTAAAAGTAGTTGTTTCCACTGTACATTTGTATAAAGCAATGTTACATATGGAAATTCCCGTTTAGCACCAAATATTATTTTTCCTGAACTTAGAATTATGTGAAATCAAAAACTCGATTTCAAGTCACAAGTCAGAGGCACGTCTCATATTTACAGAAAGTAGGCGGCACTAAGCATATTACCTTCTGCAAGTCTATGTGAGAATGAATCTGAAAGCGAAATATTTTACTGAGCATAACATTGCTATAAAGATTTATCAATACTTCTGCAGAGAGCGTAAAAAGGGACATCTTTATTGTTCTTTATCAAATCCTGAGAAGAGAACAATGCATATTTTAGGTTTGTGTAAACGTTCATTTGATCGAATAGTGGAAGCAAGCGGATATTTATTGCCAACAAATTCACGAAAGCAAGGAAGGAAAGAAAAGATAGACAGTTTCGATAAGGACCTAGTAAAAAGAGAAATATGTAGAATGTTTGATAAAAACGAAGAAGTGACACTTAGAAAGTTGAAGATTTGGCTGAAAACTAATAACGACATTGAAATATCAAAAACTTTATTATGGAAAACTGTAAGAAATGCAGGCTTCACCTTTAGAAAGTATGCTGGTGGAAAAAAACATTATTTGTGAAAAGCCACATCTGGTAGCTCTTAGAAGCAAGTATTTACGTGAAGTGAATGCGCGAGAATGGTTATGATATTGTGTATTTAGATGAAACTTGGATCAACGCTCATCATACAAATGAAAAGGAATGGCAGTTAGCAGATGGAAGTATTAAAAGATCAGTACCAAGTAGTAAAGGGCAACGTTTGATAGTTGCACAAGCAGGTAGCAGACATAATGGGTTGTTGCAGAATGCTCATCTAATTTTCATTTCAAAATCCATTGACAATAGAGACTACCACTCCGAAATGAATGGGCACATATTCGAAGACTGGATCGAAAAAAGTATTCTTCCAATATTAGATAGACCTTCTTGTCTGATAATGGACAATGCTTCATACCATAACGTAGTGAACGTAGAAGATAGAATCCCAACATCATCAAGTACAAAAGATGCAATCAAAACGTGGCTCATAAAAGAACACATACCAGTTACCGACAGGTACTTGAAACCCGAATTGCTTAACCTTGTAAAACAGACACAACGAACAAAGATATTTAAAATAGACAAGTTAATTGAAGAACATGGTCATAGATGTTTGAGACTACCTCCATATCATGCACACTTAAATCCTATAGAGCTAATTTGGGCAAAAGTTAAAGGACACGTAGCATCTACAAATACAACTTTCAAATTATGTGATATTGAGACACTTACAAATCAGGCTCTATCAAATATACATAAAGACTACTGGGTGAAATGTGAGGATAATTTGTTACGCCAAGAAGAGGAATATTGGAAAAAGGAAGGTTTGTTGTTTGTTCAGCCGAAAACAGTAATCGACCTATTTGACTCGTCTGATTATGAATGATCATTACTCTGATTAAGTCTACACTAAAAAAAGTTTGATTTGCAAAATTTACAAGTTGATTTGTAAAACATTTCATTGCTCAATACCACCCAAGCAATTCAAAAAAATGTTATAAGCAAACCATCAACCATTACTTATAAAAATTAGCCCGCTTGATTCAATACAGAAGTTCAGATATCTTGGATCAACTATTACAGACAAAATTTCCTTACATGAAGAAATATATGTACTTATTTCAAAGGCAGCGACAACATTTGTGAAACTCACACCAAGAGCATGGAACAATATCAAATTGACTCTACGAACAAAAGATATATTTTAAATTTTTTTTACACCTGCCACCATGTAAAATTTTGTGGACACGCCTATGGGTCATCATTGCACTAGATTACTGTAAAATATTTTGTTTATGGTCGAAATAATATTTACATGGGCAAACATCAAAAGAATTCGCCGCTTTCAAATAACCGTTACAGCTAGACATCAAGTAACACATATGTTTTCGCGACATGGACATTTTAACAACGTATGCCAAAATTCATGTGAAATCATCAAGAACTTTTTGAATTATAAATCATAACATCTCGGCAAACGATTCTGAACGGACTATAATTATGAAAACCCCTATGTAATTATGGTAAATAGCCTCGTTTTGAACATCTGCGCAGTAAATACAATGATGAATGTGAGAGAATGCATGCACAACGCTGACTATTATGCTTTAAACATCGGTGGGTTCGAAATCCCTGAGCTGCGCAGACGACAATGTGCTTCTTTCAAATGATATAAATGTATTAGAACAACATAATATAGAACATAAAGAAATATAGTGAATCACTAAACATATATTTAAACATGCAAACAAAATCAGTCAACATATATAACAACACAACAACAATGAAACAAAATTGACAATACCGAGATATAATGTGCCGATACATTCGAATACTTAGAAACATACATGCATTGCAGACATAAGGAAAAGTAAAAATGGCATATTGTAAAATAACACAGTTAAAATACATATATAACAGCCACATAATAGAAACGAAATTGCAAATGATACGAACGTTTATATTTCCGGTTGCAACATACTGCTATAAACATGGACCCTAAGTAAGACAGCATCAAAGAAGATCAACGACTTTGTGATGAAATACTACAAAAAGATACTTAGAATATCATGGAAGGAAAAAAGAGAAACTCAGATATTATAAACACATTGAAGATTGCAGAGTGTTGGTTATTAAACAAAATAGCAAAAAGTAACTTGCATCTGTTTAAAGAGACACAATTGTTTAGAAAGAAAAAAAAATAATAGAGGGCATATCACCTTGGAGAGGAGAAAGGGCAGGCCAAGAAGACGATGGACTGACATTAAAGATAGCATGAATACATCGTTGGAAAATTCATGCCTCATCGCCAAAGACAGAATGGGGTTCATAGAGTTAACTGGGAAGACAACGTTTTGGAATAATACGTCACATGACACACTGCAGAAATATTGATGAGTCATTCAACAGTATGATATTGCAAGTTTTCCCTCAACATTTGTACAATGGGTTGACTGCTGTTAATTAGTACTGTTGGCATTGCAACCTTAGTTTTTATCGATGGATTACAAACTCTGTAAGTTCCACTTAGGCTGTTGGAAGTGACATGGGAAAATTCACCTTGGATTACTTGGCAAGAACTGATTCTAAGAGTGTTAAATGCACACAATACGGTTACCGAGGCAACCCAAGAAGTCTGAAGAGCCAGGAGAAGGAAGCCACTGGATCTAGATGAAGCACAAATTGAAGCTGAAGGGTATATATACAATGCAGGGGTTCACTAAGGTACGGAATTATGAGGGTTTATTAAGGTGTCATGTAACGTATTCCTTCCAGAACGTTGTCTTCCTAATGAACTCTCGGAACCTCTCTCTGTTTTGGGCGATGTGGCTTGCATTTGCTAGCGATGTATTCATGTTATATTAATGGCGTCAGTCCATGGCCTTCGTGGTCTGCCCTTTCTCCATGCACTCTTTCCTCCATTATTTGTGTTTTTAAACAGTTTTATATATATATATATATATATATATATATATATATATATATATATATATATATATATATATATATATATATATATATGAGTCTTTCTATGACCAAATAGGCGTAATTTCTTTTTATTATTGTGTTTAGTAACCAACACTCTGGAATCTTCAATGTGTTTATAATATCTGAATTTCTGATTTTATCCTTTCATGGTATTCTAAGTATCTTTCTGTAGCATTTCAGCTCGAAGGCGTTGATCTTATTTGCCGCTGTCTTACTTAGGGTCCATGTTTCACAGCCGTATGTTGCAACCGGAAACATGAAGGTTGGTAACATTAGCACTTTCTTTTCTATTTTGTTGTTTTTCCATATGATTTACAACCGTGTTATTTTGCAATATGTCATTGCCAATCTCTTCCTTATTTCTGCCATGTAGTCTCCTGCACCGTTGATGTTTGCTCCTAAGAATTCAAATTTATCCACACATTATATCTCGGTATTGCTTATTCATATTGTTGGTTGGTGTGTTGTTATATCTGTTGACATGATTTATGTATTTTGTGTGTTTAAATACAGGTTTTGTGCTTCGCTATAATTCTTTGTGTTCTTGATTAGTTGTTCCAATCCATTTATATCGTTTGAAAGAAGCACTGTGTCGTCTGCGTAGCGTAGTTCAGGGATTAGGAATCCACCTATGTTTAAAGCGTAGTAGTCAGCGTTGTATATGTCTTCTTTCTGCGTAGGAGTTGAACAGGTATGGGGAGAGTGTGCATCCCTGCCTTACTCCACTCTGTACCTCACACCACTCTGAGAGATCGCCCTCTAACTTCACTGCAACCTTCAGATGTTGGTAACGTTCTTCTATTAGATTAATCAGGTGTCTCGGAAAACCAATGCTAGTCAATATCTCCCATAGTTTCTAATGTTCTACGCAGTCGAACGATATCGATTAATCCATGAAGCACATGTGCATGTCAGTTATAAATTCCCTACACTTTTCTATGAACAATCTCCTGTTGAGGATATGATCTATTGTTTCTCTGCCCGATCTGAAACCGGCCTGTGTTTCGTTTATCTCCATCTCTAATTTCTGTTTGATTCTTTGCATTATGAAGTTTAACATTATTTTACTTGCTTGACTTATAATGGCTATAGTTCCGTAGTTAGAGAAAATCTGAAGGTCGCCTTTTTTGGGAGGGGTATATATAATGATTTTTTCCATTCATCCGGCCATGTGCCGCTTTCCCATATTTTGCAGCAGAGTTTGTGGTAAATCTTGATTCGGGCTTCCCCGCCAGCGTGTATAATTTCTGTTGTTAAGCCATCATTGCCTGTGGCTTTTCCTTTCTTTAAACTTTCTATTGCGTATCTTACTTCTTCCTTTGTGGGTTCTGGCTCCCTTTCATATTCGTTTATTGTTCTGTTTTTAGTTTTTCTTGGGTCATTATACATCTCACTGCAGTATTCCATTCATCTATGTAACATATTCTTCACTTCCATTAGTATGTTTCCATGTTTATCTTTCATCACTTTTAATGATGGTTGAGTTTTGCTGTCTCTTAGGTGTCGTACATTTTCTGTAGTTTCTGTAGTTTTGCTTGTCTTGTCTAATTCTTCCTTGAATATCTCTTGACAGGCTTTTATAATTTGTTCTGCTTTTTCTACTATTTTTTATGTTTCTTCTTTTTTGAATAATGCTCCTGATATATGCCTCTTTCTTCTTCCTGCTCTTTTTGTGTAGCATGTTTTTTTCACAGTCATTGAAAATGTCACTTATGGTGTTTTCCAGTTCATTTGGAGTGTATTCTTCTTGTATTTCAAGTAATTTTTCGAATATTGTTTTGAATTTCGATGTTTTATTTTTTTGGTATCGACTTTTAATCGTATCTTGTAATGATTGAAATTTGTGTTGTCTTTTGTATCTTTGTCTTGAATTTTGCAATGAATAACTCATGATCAGTGTCGCAGTCTGCGCCTGGTAGTGTCTTACATTGAAGAATGTTTGTTTTGCATATTTGATCTATTAATATGCAGTCAATTTGGTTTCTGGTCTTTCCGTCGGGGGACGTCCAGGTGTATAGTCTTCTAGGGTGTTGGTTGAAACATGTATTCATTACAGCTAGTCGGTTTTCTGCACAAAATGTTAGCAGACTTTGTCCACTATTGTTCCTAATGCCTAAGCCGTGTGTACCTTGATAGGTTCATGGTGATCTCTGACCTGACCTACTTTTGCGTTAAAGTCGCCCAATACTATTTTTTATGTCGTATT